>CM075341.1:1400000-1939884 GCA_037788925.1 Mytilus galloprovincialis | reverse complement strand
ACACATAAATAGTGACCAAAAAGGTATGGCTATCACATGAGAGAAGCTAGAAAAAAGTCAAATGTATACATTTTAAACATTTTTGTGGGACCATGAAAATGTGGTATATAGATAGATATGCATAGATAGACCATAGAACAAATAAGCAAACAATTCAAAGGAGATGTACATGTACATGTAAGATGAATTATGAAAAAAAGAGCCATGGCCAGGGGCCCCAAACTTGACAGCATTTGGTGTTGAACAGGTAAAATGTTTGCAGTGACAATAAATATAGCCTTTGTTAGAGGTGACCCAGGTCGCCTTTCTCTAAATCAGCTATATTAAACATATTTCTGGGCCGGGTTGAAAATAAATGAAAATGACTTTAAAAAAAGCTAATAGATATACACCAAATTTGGGAGACATCTTTTTAAATGTTTAAAATAATAAGAAAGTTGACAAGAACTAAGCTTTTTCAGATAATATACAGACTATTGCAGTCAGCTATAATAGACTCTTTGCCTCCTGAAATGTTTGCTTATACACTGTGCTTTCCTATAATGATTTAAAATCAGTATGATAGTTTTCATGAAGAACACTGAGCGTACAGGTATTATGACAAGATAAATGTTGTGTTACATGTACATGTATCTACCCAAATAAGTAAAATATAAAAATTCTTGACTTCTAAAACCAGTGATTGATCTCCTGATTTATATCTCATCACTCTATGCAGATGCTGTGTGAAAAAAAAATTGACTTACCAGTATGCTTCTATCCATTGAGTTGATTTATTATTAATTATTTTGCTTTGGATACACCTTATTGCTACAATATGTATATGTCTGCCATTACAAACTGTACAAATGTACATACATGTACATCACATATATTCCATGTAAAATTTTGATGTTTTAATACAAAATATATGATGCCACAATGGAAAAGTAATTGTTGTATGACGTAATGGTTAAAATGGGACAGATTCTCAGGTCAGCTGGGACAATAAGGGGGGGGGGGGCTGGGGGAGGGGGCGACTTCTCCAGTCATGCTTCAGTGATTTCCTACATAATCAACCAAATAGTAATGTTCATCACGAAAAAATATACTAAGTGTAAGACCTGATGATGTGAATAAATTGAAATCAGACATATCAAATGAAGTTTTCAGTGCTTTTGATATATCAATGGGCAATCTGATGAGTTAAGCCTTTTTTGACTGATTTTTATAGTTTGTTCTTATGTTGTACTGTTATACATGTACCACTGTCCAAGGTTAGGGGGAGGATGGGAATCCCGCTAATATGTTTTTCTGCCACATTATTTATGTATGCTTCTGTCCCAAGTCAGGAGCCTGTAATTCAGTGGTTGTCGTTTGTTTATGTGTTACATATTTGTTTTTCCTTCATTTTTGTATATATATAAGGCCTTGGTTTTCTGGTTTGAATTGTTATACATGTGATATCATGGCCTTTTATAGCTGACTGTTGTATAGGCTTTGATCATTGTTGAAGGCTGTACGGTGACCTACATGTATAGTTGTTAATGTCTGTGTCATTTTGATCTCTTGTAGACAGTTGTCTCATTGGCAATCATACCACATCTTCTTTTTTATAATGACTGCTGATCACCACTGTGTCCATACTGGGACTATTATGGTCCAACAACCAGTGGCGGATCCAGAAATTTTCATAAGTGCAGGCCCACAAAATTTCCCAGAAAAGGATGGCAAGCCCCCTGGCCCCCTTCTAAATCAGCCTCCTGACAACTCCAAAGAATAAATCATCATGTACGAGTACATCAAAGATCATCAAACTGTCTACCCCACATGCAAACATCTTTTTGGGAGTTCACTGTGTTGCAAGTTTTTTGGGTTCGAAGGATCGTATAAAATGATTGCCTTGGGGGTCATTGTCAAATATAGAGCTGTGCATTGTAAAAAGCTAAATTAAATAATTTGCAACAGCTGACACTATAGTATCCTATAGTCAGATAGTGCACTGAAACCCTTGCAAATAACAATACCGTGATGCTTGGTGTAGGCTTCTTTGCACATAAGAAACCATATTGCTCACCTTGTAATTTTTGTATTCTTCTAATCAGTATCGTCGGGTTTGTTTATTTACACCAGAAATCAATGAAGCGATGAAAGTGCTGGAAACGAAATTACATCTTCGGTAAATTCCGTGATTTTAATATTTTCTAATCAATATGTCCAAGCAATGAAAAATAAATGGTTATTATTTTTATACATAGAGCATACGTTTTGTGTATTAACTATTTAAAATCTAAGCTTTATACGAAGAAATCTAACACAAAAGTATCTCAATCATTTAACCGTTTTAATACGCAGTTTAAAGTGTAAATTATACACATTACTGTTCTATTTTTAGAGAATAGCAATAATACATAAATGTACAGTTTCTTACCAAAATAGCAACATAATTTCAAGATTAAATCATCACATTGTCACATGCTTATATAATCTGTACCAAATTGACAGTTTGTGGTGAGTTATCATCATAACTAATCACTATAGCAAATGAACACTTTATCATAATATGTACCTATAACCTAGTATCATGATTTCAATCCGACCCCACTTACGGACGCGTTGAACATATAATGCATGCCACTCATTAATAGCCAATCAGACGTTAAAATGACCTTCATTTCCCCCATAATCATTCCGGAAACAGCCACGAAGCAGCCATTAGATAGTATTTATAACCAATGAAATAACAGAAATACCGTTAACAGATTTACCCGAACCTGACGTTTAGCCTCTGACTAATCAGACCGTATCACCATGGTGATACGGTAATAATAATATAAGATAGCATTAGATATGGGTTTTAAAAATAGATGTAAGGGTACAATATGTATTACCTGGTAGTGTTATATCCTGTAGGGAGTTTGGGGTATTTTTTTATTTACACCATGGTAGTATTACAAAGAATGAAAATAAAAATATTTATTAAATCCAATTAAAGGGTCAGTTTCTGTGCATATACATACATTTTTAGTATTATAAAAACAATATTTTTTTAGATATATTATTATGGATTCCAACTCAAAGTTTTCAGTAATGTAGAAGGTGGTCTTTTAGAAAATGTCTCAGTTTTGTTTTAGGATTTAAAGCATGATTATAAATTGCATTGTGATTATCTGTGTATATTTTATTGCATCGTTTTGTTTGATGTTAAATCTTACCAGAGACACTACTTAGTATATGTCTCTGATCTTGATTCTTCACAAGACAAACTATCAGACATTCATTGGCAAATCATAATGAAAAAAAAGGTAATTTGGATTTAAATTCATTAATATACTGAAGTGTTAAATATACAAATGTAATATTTGCTGTCATTCTGAGAATAGAGCAGTCCTATAAAAGCTGTATGCAAATGTATGTAACTGATAAGTCGATTATATTTTTGAAATTAGCAAAGTTGAATAGAAAATGTAACCTGTGTGCTTTAATAGTTTCCTTAAAATAAAGATAATTGCATAAGATTTGATCAGAATGAATTGTCATATTCAAAAATATTAATTGCAGATTTTTTTTTATTCAAAGTTAAGGATTTCCAATTTTAAAGCAGAACTTAAAAATACACCTGGCATTATGATTTATAATAAATTCTACCCTTAGGCTTTCCTTTGATTTTCCCAAAGTTATTTTTACAAAAGGCTTCCTAAGTCTTGTTTATAATTTCCGTATGCTGGCTTTCTGTCAAAAAAATATAATATTATTATTTCCCAAGATAATCTTTAAGAGACATTTGTTTTTCCAAACGACAAAAAAAAAAGGTTTTGTGACAAAGGTTGAAACATTTCATTCTACCAATTGTTGTTATCAAAAGGGGAGATAAATCCATACCATTACTCTAGTATACTGTCTCAGCACATGGCTTAAAACATGCCTGTCTGAAATACATTTCAATAACAGTTTTCTCAGCAACTTCTTGTCATAGTATATAAATCTTGTTGTTATATAGCACCAAGCTTCATCTGGTTATATAGTATCATGTAACTAAATGTTATCAATTCCTTTGACATTCAACTATCTGTTTTCTGAAAATCATTCAATTATTATACTTTTTAAATGTTAAACACTTCTATGTACATTTTCCTTATAAAGGGTACCATGTCAGTAGAATGATTAATCATTCAAAAACTTACACTTTTATAACATAAATAATTAACACGTAATTTAATAGTTTAATAAAAGGCCGTTATCCTTAATTACTTAACACTTTGAAGGGGTGTTAAGTAGTGAATAAGAGTAGAAACATCTTCCTGAATATGTTCATTTCTTATAGTGAAGTGAAGTGTTGGATACCTTAATATTTAGACATTGGCAAAACCTGGACTAACTACAAATGTTAGCACGATGGCTTGAAGTTGACAATATTTGCAGTACATCTGCTAGTTATGGAATTTGAAAAGTGCAGGAAATTTATGGTGAATTTTATAATTATAAAATAGAATATAATAGGCTACTTATTATTTACTTATAATAAGGAAATAGAAAGTACATGCAAGTTACTTAGGAGAGGGTAGGCAGCCTGTATAGTAAAGGAAATTGTGATTTGTTTATATTAATGTATAAGGCAACTTATACAGGAAAGGATTGATAACTAAAAAATGGGCAACTAAATACATAGGAAAGGGTAGGCAACTTTCATTGGAAAAGAGGGACAACTTATAAAGGAAAGGGCAGACAACTTCTGATTCAGGTTATAATTACTACTCTGGTCGGTAGGGCCTTACAGATTTAATTTTACTTATAAGTGCCAGACTTTCCTATTTAATGTATTACAGGTCCTGTTTCTCTTGTACAAAGTTATTGGAAAAATCTCAAGTACAAATGTACTGCTTAAGGGGGCTCACAGGTCTAAATCATTTTTTTTTTTTATTTGATATTCCCCTAGATTTTTCTATAAATGAACTTTATTTTATACTTATTAGAAAAATAAAATAAAAAAAATGAGGTCACCGTTCATTTACTCTCACAATCTGCCTTCGAAAGTAGCATACATTTTTGTTATAATGTCCTTTTTTTCTGTTGAAATAATAGGAGAAATAGCAGTTTTATCGAAATAAAAAAAGAACTCAATTACAGAAATCGCTTAATTTTTACAATTATTTAGTTTATGTGCAGCTTATTCGAAAACAACAATAAAAAATATACATCACCGATGAGTTAAAAAATATATTTCAATTTTAATGCCAAAAAATTGCATTTTTGCACCAAAGGGAGATAATTTGGAGCTTTTTCAATGATATCTTCATTTTAAAAGTCACCTGGGGCCAACATGAATTGATTTTTTGGAATGATTTTTGTACCATATGATAAAGTATAACAACTACTAAAGGTAATAAATTTGTAATGAAAAATTCATGTTTAATTTTTTTCTAAAATCTTATACCCGCGAGCCTCCTTAATCCATTTTATTTAAGCAGTCTGAATATTTATGAAAATCTGAACAAAAAATTTTTTTTTTAAATTATAACAAAATTTATAGATCTTATATAGATCTTTGACTTTTTTAAACTGCATTAGATATTGATATATGGTGTATATACACTGTAAAGTCCTTAGTCTGGATCCTTTATTGACACATCAACCAGTTTCTGTTTGTGCAGACACAGATAGTATCTCCAGTCTCTATATTCCACAAATTGAATTATTAGAGAAAAATGATGGCAAGTTACTTTCCATAAAATGATTACCTTTTCCATATTATATTTTCCCTTCAGGATATATACATTATAGTATAGGACTCTATTTGTATGCTGATCAGATGGAGATAATGTATTGTAGAAAAATTGACGAATAAATCATATTGCGTCTTGATGAGGTCAGAAGGGTTCAAATCAAATACATATTTAGGGGTGATAGCAAAATACATTTTCTTTATTGTCTTGGATTCTTTCGGAAGTAAACAGAACTATACAGTTTGTATACATGTCAAGTTGGTATCCATTGATTGTTTTGTGAAAGTGCATTAATTGTCTGTGAAATCAATTGTACTTGGTGATTTATGGATGGAAGTGTACAACTGACAATAGTGATCCTACAATGTGGTCCTTGACAAATGGTTGCTAATTACAATGACCCTATTGAAGCGAGGGTTTTAATGGTAATGTTGATTTCAGCCACCAGTGTCATTTAGTCTATTATTATTGAATGTGAAAGCAGGCTATAGATATTGTCCATTTTTTGTGTGGTTCAAGTGGTTTGATCACCAATAATAGAT
This sequence comes from Mytilus galloprovincialis, assembly GCA_037788925.1. Taxonomy (NCBI): domain Eukaryota; kingdom Metazoa; phylum Mollusca; class Bivalvia; order Mytilida; family Mytilidae; genus Mytilus; species Mytilus galloprovincialis. The sequence continues at coordinate 1,933,640 of CM075341.1, read as the reverse complement.
CCATTGAATTTGATTCCCTTATGTCATCAACGAGTGCACTTTTTACCAAAATTCTACTTGTAATGAGTCCTTTGATGGGTACAATTCTAGAAACAGGAACTGTGTACCTTCAAGGGCATTGTACTTCACCCCAATGTTACTGCTCAATCTAAGATTTCTGTAAGTTGATTTGTGAACTCTAATGTTTCTCTTTGTCAATTTTTTTCCTTTTGACTTATGGTTTTTGAGTATCTTCTATTATATTCCACACCTCTTTTTGTGCTTTCTGAAAAATTTCTGGAGTAAACTGTAATAACTTTGTCCTTTTGTTTTTTTAATCCTTGACATGTTTTTTTATTACCTACTGAAAGAAAAATCAGGAGTAAATAATTGTTTTTCTATGTTGTGATGTTACACTATTGTTTCGGATAAGGGTGAAGGTTGGTACTTATTAAAACGTTTAAACCCGCTGCAATATAATGTTTGCACCTTCCATAAGTCTGGAACCTGATGTTCAGTAGTTTTAGTTTGTCGATGTTGTTCATAAGTGTTTCTCGTTTATTGTATTTCAGATAGATAAGTCAGTTGGTTTTCCCGTTTGAATGGTTTTACACTGGTCATTTTTGGGGCCCTTTATAGCTTGTTGTTCGGTGTGAGCAAATGGTCTGTGTTGAAGACCGTACCTTGACCTATAACGGTTTACTTTTATAAATTTGACTTAGATTGTTTTCTCATTGGCACTGACATACCACATTTTTTGATATCTAAGTAATGGCTTTGTCCTTCTGTTTTGCTATCCTCGACATGGTTTTTGGTTGCCCTTGTTGTATTTTTATACCCCCGCTTTAAAAAAGGGGGGGTATACTGTTTTACCTCTGTCTGTCCGTCCGTCAGTCCGTCCATCAGTCCGTCCATCAGTCCGTCAGTCCGTCAGTCCGTCCATCAGTCCGTCCGTCAGTCAGTCCGTCCCATGAAACTTTCGTCACATTTTTCTCAGGAACTACACATCCACCCTTTCTGTAATTTGGTATCAACATTTATATATGTCAGCCATACCGCGTGATGCGTTTTCAGATTCATCACTTGACAACTTCCTGTTTACCGAACACTTGTCTGATTTTACACATGATAGCCAAGTTGAAAATTTTCGTCACATTTTTCTCAGGAACTACAATACAAGGATTTCTGAAATTTGGTTTCAGGATTTATATAAGTCAGCTATACCGTGTGATGCGTTTTCAGATTCATCACTCGACAACTTCCTGTTTACCGAACACTTGTATGATTTTACACATGATAGCCAAGTTGAAAATTTTCGTCACATTTTTCTCAGGAACTACAATACAAGGATTTCTGAAATTTGGTTTCAGGATTTATATAAGTCAGCTATACCGTGTGATGCGTTTTCAGATTCATCACTCGACAACTTCCTGTTTACCGAACACTTGTATGATTTTACACATGATAGCCAAGTTGAAAATTGTCGTCACATTTTTCTCAGGAACTACAATACAAGGATTTCTGAAATTTGGTTTCAGGATTTTTATAAGTCAGCTATACCGTGTGATGCGTTTTCAGATTCATCACTCGACAACTTCCTGTTTACCGAACACTTGCATATTTTTACACTATTAATATTATCCACTTGCGGCGGGGGTATCATCAGTGAGCAGTAGCTCGCAGTTTCACTTGTTCCTCCCACTTTTTAACAGTGTCATTTCCTACGGGAAATTGATTTTTTTTAGTCAACGTCTTTATATATACAGTTATAAAATGGGACAATATCTCACATGACATGTTTATCACATATGTCAGGGGCGGATCCAGCCATTTTAAAAAGGGGGGGGTTCCCAACCCAGGACAAAGGGGGGGGGGGGGGGGGGGGGTTCTAACTATATGACCCCATTCAAATGCATTGATCTGCCAAAAAAAGGGGGTTCCAACCCCTGGAAACCCCCCCCCCCCCCAGATCTGCCACTGTATGTTTATCACATATGTTTGTATGTAACATTTTATTTGAAAAGAATACTTCTTTATATATATCACAACTCAAAAAGTTTGTATTAGGTCAATGCATGTGTCGACTGTCTAAATCAATATGTGAAAACAATAAGATTGTGGATATATTGGATAAGATGTATGTGTCCCTGTGTTAGGACATGCATTCACTAGACACATATATCATGTTATAGGATCTGTGTTGATATAATCTGAAGCTTTATAGGTCAGGGCATTAACTCATATTATATATATAAGGTCACATAAATCTTTTTTTCTTTTAATTTTATCTTCTTTTTTCTTTTCTTTTTTTTATAAGATCACATAGTATAACTGTTATTTTTAATTATTTTCTTCTTTCTTTATATAAAGATTTTGCTGTTTACAAAAGTTTCATTCATTAATGAATAATAAACAAAATAATGGTTAGTTGAAGATTTTTATTTCATATTTTGATTTATTGCACTGTAAGTCTGCTAACCTTTACTCACACTGTTTTACACCTATATGTATTTTTAAAGGACAAATTAAACATGCACTAAGATATTCTACATATTGTTAAGATTTTGATTTTCCTAATTTTAAAAGACATTAAAGTAGATAGATTAACATACTTTCTGAAACATTAACAAGATAGTGCACCCTATGCCTGCACAACAACAAAATTTATATATATATATACTAGTGTAGTACATTCTGATTTGAAGAATTTATAATAATTTAAGCTAATTGGTCCAACCTTAACAAAAGGAGTTCAAAGTAGGTGAATATAAGTAACTCTAAGTTGAAGCCTTCAACAACGATCAAAACTTAGATTGTATTGTGAGCTATAAAAGGCCTAGACATAACAAATGTGAAACAATTCAAATGAAAAAAAAACAACTGCCTATTAATGCTCCTCGGCAATTGGACAGGTCCACATAGAATGTGGCGTAGTAAACTGTAAGTTACGTTCATAAGCACTCGATCCTACCATTTACCTAGGACAGTGGTCTATTTTTTGCTAGATTGTTAGACAATTATAGGCATATATACATGTACTTAGTCCAGAATCAATCACCAACTGTTTCCTAATTGTGTATCATAAATGATGGATGATTTATTTGTCTAAACAGCCAAAATATAAAATAAAATTCCCTTCTGAAATCTCTGCCTAAATCATTTTACAGGGGAGTGACTTTCTTTTCTCTTATAAAACCGTTACATAAAAGCATAATCAAATGTTGCACCTATAATTTGTGATGTTTTATAGTAGGACATTAGATATATAACACATCATTTTCCATTTAGCACATTTGATTGTATCAGTCAATTAGCTGCAAAAATGTAGCTCTTAAGGTGCTTTTGATGATTTTTGATATTTGCGAACCATATGGCAAAAAAAAATAAATCAAAGGACAATAGAGCTACGTTTTCGCAGCTAATCAGTCAATATGAAGGAAGATAGAACATAAATGCCAATATTTTAAATGTTTTCTTAATACATATCCCTGGAGATTTGTTATTGGAATTATAGTGAAGCGTTAAGACACTAAGAGATGAAAGCTGTCAGTTTTGGTAAGATACAGTTTATGGTATTTTGTTGTATCTTTGTAGAACTAGGTATACATACACTAGTCATTTTGGGGTCCTTTATAGCTTGCTGTTTGATGTGACCCAAGGCTTCATGTTGAAGGCTGTACTTTGACCTATAATGATTTACTTTCATAAATTGTGACTTGAATGGAGAGTTGTCTCATTGGTGTCCAAACCACATCTTCTTCTATCTATTTGCTCAAGTCAAGGTTTGATAGATTTTTTTATAATAGAAGATTTCTGAAATAGTTTCTATTGCAATTGGTTGACAAATGATATCATGTGACTTAGAAAATGACATCATGTGACATATTTCTTTGCATCTAACTGGTCTTTTATTACAGGGTGAACTAAATAATTCAAACGATTTTTAAACATTTCAGCTTAAATTATTTGACCTTACCCACCCAAGTGAAAACCAGTGACAAGGTGAAATTACCCATATCTTTATATCGTAAACAGTCACTATTTGTTGATTTCAACATTAATATCACATAGATTTAATTCTGGTGTATGATTTTTGTGGGTAGATTTAACCTGAAAAAGGTCAAGCTTGGGAATAAATAATCAACATTTTTGCTGAGTAATCAATATTGCAGTTTCTTTTCAGGAAGAAGTTGTTAATTTACTTTGTTTTGCCAACTTTAGGTTGCCTTTTCTATTTGCTTTCAACCAATGGTTTTGTTTTTTTCTTGATAATTATCTCTCCACATTTATATTGCTAATTGTATGTAACCGTACTCACAGCAATGTAAATGTTTACTGCACACGATCCGTTGTACTATAATAACAAGATTGGTGCAAAGGTTATATGAATAAGAACATTGACATTGGGGATTGGTCATTGTCTGTTTGGGGAGGAATATAGTCAGATATTATCTGATCTACTAGTGCATATTGTTCATTAGAAGTTGGAGTTCATTGAACATTCATTTGTTCCTTGCAAGTGGTTAAATATTATTTTTCTGACACATGAACACAATTATTTGGTATTTATTCAGCTAGGTTGAGATTTGTTTCCCTTATCTTATTTCTGACAACGGCTGATGTCAGATAATCTTGATAAAGAGTTAGTTCCCTTTCCCTATTTCTGTGGTAATGTTGATGTACGATGATGTTGAAAAGAGCGAGTTCCCTTAGCTTGTTTCTGATAAATGTTTGATGTTAGAGGCTTTTTGTGTCTCTCTCTCTCTTTGAGAATGAATATGCACATTTAGTGTAGACCTTTTTGTTTAACTTGGTTAAACTCTTATGATATGCCTGGCTACATGCCTAGCTGTTATTGTAAAGCATCCATCACTGTTACTCGACCGAGAATATTGTATATTTTTATGTCATGTCATATAGTCACGACAAAAGAAACTAGTGCAGTTATAATGTTACACACTTCACTCTGTCTTCTGATATAGATTCTTGGCATATTCACAGAAGTACAGGATAATTGAAGCTTGTTAGAAAGTGTTTTATGGTATAATATGATATAAGGGCCAAACGATTAATTTTTTTTTAAGAGTTGTCTCTCTTGCTGGCAGATATCATTATAAGGCTTATAAATCCCTATCACATAAGGAGGTTATTGACATTCTCAGTCAAATAGTTATTTTACATCCAAACCCTTTTGACATACAAGAATTTTATTGTTGTAAAATAGATTAGAGATTTGTAGCACTTAAATTTTGGGGCCTTGGTGGCAAAGTGGTCTTAAACACTAAGATTGTGAATTAAAGGAACCTGCATTTTGCAACTGAGCTTGACTCCTATCTTATATAATTAAAAAGGATTGTCAGTTTATCTGATGAGAATTTGTGTTTTCTCTCGGGGCACTCTTAAAAGGATTGTCAGTTTATCTGGTGAGAATTGGTGTTTTCTCTCGGGGCACTCTTAAAAGGATTGTCAGTTTATCTGGTGAGAATTGGTGTTTTCTCTCGGGGCACTCTTAAAAGGATTGTCAGTTTATTTGGTGAGAATAGGTGTTTTCTCTCGGGGCACTCTACTAAAGGATTGTCAGTTTATCTGGTGAGAATTGGTGTTTTCTCTCAGGGCACTCTTAAAAGAATTGTCAGTTTATCTGGTGAGAATTGGTGTTTTCTCTCGGGGCACTCTTAAAAGGATTGTCAGTTTATCTGGTGAGAATTGGTGTTTTCTCTTGGGGCACTCTTAAAAGGATTGTCAGTTTATCTGGTGAGAATTGGTGTTTTCTCTCAGGGCACTCTTAAAAGGATTGTCAGTTTATCTGGTGAGAATTGGTGTTTTCTCTCAGGGCACTCTTAAAAGGATTGTCAGTTTATCTGGTGAGAATTGGTGTTTTCTCTCGGTGCACTCTTAAAGGATTGTCAGTTTATCTGGTGAGAATTGGTGTTTTCTCTCGGGGCACTCTTAAAAGGATTGTCAGTTTATCTGGTGAGAATTGGTGTTTTCTCTCGGTGCACTCTTAAAAGGATTGTCAGTTTATCTGGTGAGAATTGGTGTTTTCTCTCGGGGCACTCTTAAAAGGATTGTCAGTTTATCTGGTGAGAATTGGTGTTTTCTTTCAGGGCACTCTTAAAAGGATTGTCAGTTTATCTGGTGAGAATTGGTGTTTTCTCTCGGGGCACTCTTAAAAGGATTGTCAGTTTATCAGGTGAGAATTGGTGTTTTGGGGCACTCTTAAAAGGATTGTCAGTTTATCTGGTGAGAATTGGTGTTTTGGGGCTTCCTCCTCTGATAAAAACTGACTTCCACAAAATAGTCTGGTATCAAACACTAACAAATCAACCATTCAAATAAAGAGTTTATGTCACTTATTGAACCCTCGTTTTAGTATGCAAAAAGTCATTGTCAATTTCTTGTTGTTCAATCTTTTTATTTTTCAAATGATTCCTTTATAAATAACATTTTCCCTTTCCTTACACCAGCAAAGTTAGCTGATGCCAACTGCTGGAATTACATATCTTTTTTTTAAAATCAAGCTGTTGGTAAAGTTTTGTTTTTTGTTTTATGAAACTAAATTGTTGACAAAATAACATTTATTGCAAATAATCAAAGTTTTGGCTGCAATTAGTGCTGATTATTTTAAGTGTTGCATAATGTTTCTAGTGGTAGTGATTAGATTAGCCGTCTAACTAAGTTCAAGGAAAATGTATGTTCTGTGCATGATCATGAAAAAGTAGTTTTTAATTGTTTAATTAATCTTATGGTTGATAAGGATTAGGGTACAACAAGTGCTCGAAAATTGAGTCATATAGAACTTGGGATATAAGGGCAATATCATGTTTTCATATGCTGCAATTGTCATAATTTGCATAAATGAAGATAAACTTCTACAAATTTGTGTGACTTGAAAGCCCACAGTAGTGAAACCTGTCGAAACAAAACCTTTTGTAAACCAATCATTGGATATATATAGTTCAAAATATTTTCCTTACAATTCCTTAAATAATGTGGCGGGGTTAAACATGTTAGCGGGATCCCATCCCTCCCCCTAACCTGGGACAGTGGTATAACAGTACAACATAAGAACGAATATAAAAATCAGTTGAAAAAGGCTTAACTCATCAGATGGACAAAAATACAAGTCATTTTTGGGTGCCTTTATAGCTTGCTGTTTGATCTGAGCCAAGGCTACGTTTTGAAGGCTGAACTTTAATCTATTGTGGTTTGATTACTTTTAACAGATTGTGACATGGATGAAGAGTTGTCTCATTGGCACTCATGTGTTTGTTGGAAACCACGAAATCCAGTTCCCTAAAAAAGACTCTACAATCAGTGAAAACTCTGTAGTATTTTGATAATTATCTGAAGGCAATCCGATTCCTGCATGCAGTGGAGAGGGACACAGAAGACAAATAATGACTCTTTCCCATCATACTTTCATATATATCAATTTGCAGAAAAGAATGCTTTTGTGTCTATAAGAAATTGTTCCCTCCCCTGCAATCATCTTCCAATGAACTGTGTGATTTAAAAGCACCTAAGGTTTGTAGTCAATTATTCAGCCTTCAGAATATCTATGAAAACATCAGGTTAATACTGAACAAATAAACACTACTCTGTTTAGGTGTCCGTACATTATTGTTTTCCTGTAAATCTAATTACAATACCATAATTACCCATTATTGGTAATTACGGGGAGTTGCTAATGTCTGCTATCAATACAGATGTGTAGGTTATTGTTTGTACCACAACATAGGGTTACTCAAGCAGTTCATGGAGGGGATACCCCAGAGGTTGTTTGTACCATAACATATGGGGTTCCTTTATAGTGGTAGATCAAGCTTTTCAAGGAGTGGATGTCTCGGAGGTTATATTAGAGTTCAATGGCGGATCCAGAAATTTTTATATGGGTGGGGGCATTGAATGCATAAGAGGGGGCCTGCTCCAGTCATGCTTTAGTGATTCCCGGTATCATCAACCAGATTTTCCAAAAAAAACAAAGGGGAGGGGATATGACCCTACCCTCAATCTGCCTCTGGAGTTAAAAAAAATATATACCAGAGGTTATACCACAGAAAATTGGAAACCAAGTGGTAAGAACGGAGAAAAATTGGGCTCCAGCCTTGGCAGTTGAGAGGTCAGGGAGGGGGTCAAATTATAAGAATCAGTTAATAATAAGAAAGAAAGAAAATCAAGAGCAAAACTAGACAGACAATGTTTCAATGAAACAAATAGAACTGATTGACTTTAGATTATTATGATCTAGATAAATCAGCCATGGATTAAGGAGGCAGAAAGGTTTTAATCATAATAAACAATAGACATTTGTTTTATCCATTACTGTAAACTGTTCAAGCAAATATAATAATTGAGAATCCCATGGTATTATATAGTGGGAGGTCTTGTAATTCTGTGACCTTTACCTTGTTGTGATATCTTAGCTGTTTGTCATCAATTATTGGACTTCTGTATTCATTGACCTCTAGTTTATATTTGTTGATTACTGTGACCTCTAGTTGTCTCTATTTGTTGAGTTCTCTGACCTCCAGTTGTCTCTATTTGTTGATTACTGTGACCCCTAGTTGTCTCTATTTGTTGATTACTGTGACCTCTAGTTGTCTCTATTTGTTGATTACTGTGACCTCTAGTTGTCTCTATTTGTTGATTACTGTGACCCGTAGTTGTCTCTATTTGTTGATTACTATAACCCGTAGTTGTCTCTATTTGTTGATTACTGTGACCCCTAGTTGTCTCTATTTGTTGAGTTCTCTGACCTCCAGTTGTCTCTGTTTGTTGATTACTGTGACCCCTAGTTGTCTCTATTTGTTGATTACTGTGACCCCTAGTTGTCTCTATTTGTTGATTACTGTGACCTCTAGTTGTCTCTATTTGTTGATTACTGTGACCCCTAGTTGTCTCTATTTGTTGATTACTGTGACCTCTAGTTGTCTCTATTTGTTGATTACTGTGACCCCTAGTTGTCTCTATTTGTTGATTACTGTGACCCGTAGTTGTCTCTATTTGTTGATTACTGTGACCTCTAGTTGTCTCTATTTGTTGATTACTGTGACCCCTAGTTGTCTCTATTTGTTGATTACTGTGACCTCTAGTTGTCTCTATTTGTTGATTACTGTGACCCCTAGTTGTCTCTGTTTGTTGATTACTGTGACCCCTAGTTGTCTCTATTTGTTGATTACTGTGACCTCTAGTTGTCTCTATTTGTTGATTACTGTGACCCCTAGTTGTCTCTATTTGTTGATTACTGTGACCTCTAGTTGTCTCTATTTGTTGATTACTGTGACCCCTAGTTGTCTCTATTTGTTGATTACTGTGACCTCTAGTTGTCTCTATTTGTTGATTACTGTGACCCCTAGTTGTCTCTGTTTGTTGATTACTGTGACCCCTAGTTGTCTCTATTTGTTGATTACTGTGACCCCTAGTTGTCTCTATTTGTTGATTACTGTGACCTCTAGTTGTCTCTATTTGTTGATTACTGTGACCCCTAGTTGTCTCTATTTGTTGATTACTGTGACCTCTAGTTGTCTCTATTTGTTGATTACTATGACCCCTAGTTGTCTCTATTTGTTGAGTTTTCTGACCTCTAGTTGTTGATATTGACTTCTAGATGTCTAGATATATCTGGTATACTTCAATAGACATGAAGGTGTCACTGTAGTTGTCCTTAGGTCTGACCCCCAGTTGTCTATACTGGAATGGGACTGTGACTTTTTGTTATCAATATATTAGGTGTGTAACCTTTGACCTCCAGTTGTCTTTATTTGTTATACTTTGACAGTTTGGCCTCTGGTTGTCTATATATATTTAATGTTGTTTGACCTTTAATTGTATATATATTATGTATACAACTATTTACTTGACATGTCCTTTATTCATCTGTTTATTAGATATGGACTTAATATATAGGGATTTTTTGCTTTGGATTATTCCTTTCTGGTCAAAACAAATTATCATCCACATTGTAGAGATAGAATTGAGGGTGTTTGACAGAAATTAGTGATGTCCACCTTACAGCATCAATCTTAACATTTAGCTTTAACCAGAGGTGACCTTAAAAGTCAGATAACAATCACCTGCTAACAAATGATTGATGTCAAATCAGATCCACTGTGTATATAATCAATGAAAAACATTTCCTTATTTATTGCAAAAAATTTGAAAATTATAGAAAACAACTATTTAGTAAACTAAATTTTAATTCACAAGATCTGTGCCCTGAAAAAGTTATGGAAACCATTATTAGTTTACTTAACCCACAAAATATTGATGATTCAAAAAATATATGCCATTACATACAATTATGCTTTGAATCTTTGTAATTTTATTCATTTAACCTTGATTTGATATTTTGTCATACATAATATATATTTATTTATGTGATGTAATATCATGTTAATGTGGGGGAAGACATCATTATACTTGTATTGATTTTCCTGATTTAATAAAAAACTTGAAACTTGAAATATAATCCTGTTATAACTATGATATTGAAACAATACAATTCTGGGAAAAGATTGACCTGCCTTATACAAATATATCAATAATTGTGTAATATTGTGCTTTGAGTGTTTTTCAATTTAGAAAGGAGTTGTAATGCAGAGATTTTTTGATAGAAATCCTGTTCCTTCATATATTTGCTCATAAATAAAATACAACTGAAAGCTGTTCTATCAGTTTTGCAGCAGTTTTAGAATTTATAATAATGCAGTAAAAACCCGATACAAAATTACCGGTACCATTGTATAAATATTAACAATGATGTAATAAACAGTTCAGATGAGGTACATACTGTTTGGGTATCCTAGAATTAGTAAGTGTTGGCCAGCATTTCTCTGACTAATTGATAAAATAATTAATTACTTTGGCAAGTTTTTGGCCAAAAAGTATAGAGTTAATTGTTATAGGATGATAAAGGACATTACTAAGACAAACAATTTAAGACATTAACTTTTTTAATATTCAAATTAATGCCAATGGGGCAGAGTCTGGCAGGGGCACGGCAACATGTGTCCCTACAAAGAAAATTGCAAAACAGGTATCCTCATCTTAATAAAAAATATATCCATCATTTTGCCTCACTCCGCTAGTTGAAATTTTAAGTTTGCACCTCCCCTTACCTTAAAACGTGGATCTGCCCTTGAATTCATGCTTTGATTTAATAAAAGCTAATGTTATAAATTCAGTGAAGGACTTTGTGTAAAAAAAGTTAATTATCTGGAGACTTGATACAGATTAAAATACCATTTGTTACTTTTAATGAGAATTCTGGAGTAAGTGAATTATTTGTCACATTTGATCATATCATGTGACGTGTGGTGATTCTATGTATGTCTGTTTGCTAATATGATAGTCTCACGATTTAATTCTTAGCCACATGCAATATTATAAATCACAATGTTCAATATAAAATAGTAAATCATGTTTGGTTGTATTTTAATTTGAAACTTTATCACTTTGAATGATTTTTAATATTGCAGTATTTAATTTGACTCTGATATTGGAAAACTACACACAATATTTATAGCTGATGATCACATGATAGAAATATAGATAACTGTACTTCTTATCTGAATATTTTTCTAGAACTCTATAATTGTCAATCTGTGTATTTTACTTAAAAGTGTCAGCATACTTAAGCCATTCCTTTTTCTCACACCTATGGACCCTAAACGTTTCCTAGATTTCTAACACTTAGCCACTCCTCCTAATAAAAGAGTGCAACATTTAGGTCTGGAAATTAGCAAGACATATTCTGCTAAGTGATCAAAGATACCTGCCTCTGCGTCATCAACATTTAGGCTTTCAGAATATATAAGCTATTCCTTTTTCTCACACCTATGGACCCAGAACGTTGCCTAGATTTCCTCACAGTTAACACTTAGCCTCTCCTTTATTGATGAGTCTGCAACATTTAGGTCTAGAAAGCAAGAAATAATCTGCCAGTGATCTGTCGAGTCAGCACGTCTTCAGCGTCATCAACATTTAGGTTACGTCTATTTTATGAAATTTTAACAGAAGCTAGTTTAGGAAGCTGTCTAATTCGTTAAAGGTTAACTTAAAATAGGTTGATTATATTTGTATGTGAGAGGGTCAATCTTAGTTGGGTTGACACTAAAATTAGGGTTTAGTTAAGCAAGTCTTTATCCCATTGAGGGTTAATATCATAATAAGGTTGACTCTAAGTAAGGTAAGGCAGGGGATGGCCGCTAGTTTAGACAGGTTCTTACTCTAAGGGTTGAGTTTTAGGCGGTATCAGGGCCTCACTTCCGCTCAATTAAGTATAATAAGGTTTTGGCTGAAGTTATGAGAATCTTAACCTACAATTGTTTGTCTAAAAGTGCAATGTGTAGATCTACTCACAGAGATAGGACAATAGTATAAACATGAAGAGGTTACTTTCTTTATAAATTGATGTTTGTACTTTTGTCTAGTGGTGTAAACTACTATGTAAAGTGTGTTTATAACACGTTATGAATGTCAGAGTGGGTTTGACCCATATGTTTCTTTCTCTGTACTTTCTAGTCTTACATTGATGGCTTATTATTGCTATGAATGTCATTTGAATGTTTTTGATGTCATTACGAAGGATGACATGAAGTATGTGTGATGTTATAATTATCAGGTAAAGTAATTGTATGTTGCAGTTTACAACCTTATGTAATTGTACAAAACTATTGATGCAGCATACTTGGGCAAAGTTTACCGAAGAAGGTTTTAGCTGTTTTCGCTCATCTGTTGGATTTATTTTAGGTTGGTTTTTTTTGGTGGGATTTTAGCTCATCTTCATGACCCAAATAATAGATAGAGAAAATCTGACATGGTCAGAAATGTTCAGAAAGATGAAACCTTAAGGGCATACGATACAGTTACAGGGGAGGTAATGACGTAGCTAACATAAAATGTTATTTTCGCGACGTCAAACTGTTACATATCAGGAAAAGATGCATTTTTCGACTGATTTTTATCATTCAAACTGATTTAGTTTGAAAACGAGTGCATGGACCCCCATTTTTTAAAAAAACATTTTGTTTTAATTTACAGGGAGACTATGTGGACCAAATTTTATAACACTGTAAATAGAGCAATTTTTTTAATATTGATAAATATACAACAAAAATTGACGTTTTTTTCTCAATTCATGACCATTTGATAAATATGAGTTACTTCCGAACAAAAAAAGCATAAATTTTTAGAATACTTATAAAATACAGAAATTACAAATTATTTAACAAAAAACAATTTGTGTTTATCTTTTAAAACAAAAAAGTTATGTCTTTCTTTCAAAAGGGAAAATACGGCCATAAATCCGAATTTTGTGCAAATATACCAAATTTGGACCTCATTTAACTCAAAAAGTAGCACATGAAGGTATATTTTTTATTACATATTTGATTTAATTAATCAGATAAAAAAAAGCCTATATGCAAATTTTCATCAACTTGTAAATACGGGATCAAAACTATATCGTATGCCCTTAACTGCCTGTCTATCTCATTATAGAATTGTCAGATGACTTTTTAAAGGAGTTATATTGACTTTGAATGATATTTTACCTTTTTTTAAATGTTTTGTTTATATTCTTGGAAACTGTTACAGAAAGAGAAAATCTGGCAAAAATGATCAACATGACAAGACCTACTAGTAAATCAGATGAATCTTCTTTTTTTTAGAGTTATTGCCCTTTAATGACCATAAATCCATCATGATAAGTAAAGCAGACAAGACATTTCAGCTAAAGCACTCTTGTTATCAATTTCTTGTGTTATTGCCTACTATTTTACAAACTTAAGAAAAATTTAGATGGAAGCAAAAACAATCCAGTCATGAAAAGATCTACAGTTAAGTCATTATTGCTGAAATGTTGTGCACTTACTCTTTATAGGAGTTATTGCCCTTAAATGACTATTTTTACTAATGGTTTGCATTGCTGCTGATGATAATTTGAGAACTATAAGAGATAGATTATGAGAAATCTAAATAACAATAATGATCAGAAAGACAACAATTCATATCAGTCTGGCCCAAATTGTCTGTCAACCAAACTCATTTTTTTTAAGAGTTATTGCCCTTTGATTCTTACATTTTTTTCTTCAAATTTAGGGCATCAACTAAAGTAGATCAAGTGAAAATTTGAATAGTAAGAAATATCACCAAGACATAATCATTTTAAAAAAGCTAGATATTTGTAATTACATGTATTCGTATCTACTATGTTTGAGAGTGGACCTAGTTGTAGAAGCACAATTAGATCCAGATGAAGAACACTAATCCTGAAAAGATTTAGTCCATTCTATCTTGTATGTTTTGTCCATTTAAACTTGTGTGGTAAATTCTGTGTAAAAACTTTAAAATGAAGATTGACAAGTTGATTAGGAATTGGTTGGTCTACATCTGTAAATAACATCACCGTGTCATGCCCTGTTTATAGTCTGACGTAAAATACGATCATTTCGTAATGAACAAATATATAAACTTGTTAGACAAAACATTTAGCAGAAAGCTATTACGAGAGAGAAAGTAGTTACGCCATAATGATGATGTTTCTACATATATTTTATCGTTAGTGAGATGAGAAATGTAATTATACACATAGTTTTTTTGTAGTAATTATATATTACGTCCTTTGTGTTGTAACATTGGTACTTAGTATGGGTTGTGTCATAAAGTATGCTCGGTACTTAATTAAGTACGGGTAGTGTCATAATGCTCAAATTCTTTTTTTTTCTGGTATATATATAAAATAGAATAAGTATAGGAGGGTATGATATGACAACTTTATACTTATAGGAACTGTTGAAGATAGATTATATTTGATCTCACTTAATCTTAAGCATAATTATCCAGTGGTATATATACTTAAGGTCAAAAGTAGAATTTTAGAATTGGGAACAACTATAAATTCATTTTTTTTGGTGACCTATAGTTGTTAATGTCTGTTTCATTTTGGTCTTTTGTGGATAGTTGTCTCATTGGCAATCATACCACATCTTCTTTTTTATATAAATTGATTTTTTTGGTAGTCATTTGTACAAAGAAAGTAAACCTCTTTACAAGCAGTATTGAAGCTCTATGTGTAGATGATAAAATCGTTTCAATGCAATCCTCCATAACTTTGTAAGCTCCTACATGTATATATATGGTTAACTATTCAAAGAATCCAAATATATATAAATGAGTTTATTCAAAAGATCCACACACACACTTGTACATTAGAAATTTACACATATATAAATAAATAAGTTTTTATCAAATGAACCTCATATATATAGATGAATAACTTTATTCAAAGGATCCACTTATATACATGAATAGGTTTATTCAAAAGATCCACTGATATACATGAATAAATTTATTTATAGGATCTAAGTGTATACATGGATCTTATTTAAATTTACTGACTCTATATACCACATCACTGTTAAAATTAAGATGTAATAAGTTCCATAAACTTCCAAACCAAATCTTTTAATCTATGATTGATTTTAATAAAGGTTTGTTTTAAACACTATAGGATGAGACCAAAGGAATATCAATGTCTAAACATCTATATCTATATTTATTACTGTTCTGATTAAATTTATATAAAAAAAGGTCCCTTGGGAAAATATCAGCAGTGTAATATATTTATTGTATATATAGTTTGTATGATGCAAACACTCAAATACCCTGTTGGTATTTGCCCCTGATGTAAAGTGGTAGTTTTCTCAATATATATATATATAGATATATATATATGTATATAAATGCTGTAGAGAAGAAGTTTTGTCACTATGACTTGATAAAATGAATATACTTAATAAATAAATAAATTTATTACAAATACAAGTTTATAAAAACATATTGAAAACAAGAATGTGTCCACAGTACACGGATGCCCCACTCACACTATCATTTTCTATGTTTAAAGGACTGTGAAATTGGAATAAATTCTCTAATTTGGCATTAAAATTAGAATGATCTTATCAAAGGGAACATGTATACTAAGTTTCAAGTTGATTGGACTTCTACTTTATCAAAAACTACCTTGACCAAAAACTTTAACCTGAAATTTGCACTATCATTTTCTATGTTCAGTGAACCGTAAAATTGGGGTCAAAACTCTAATTTGGCATTTAAATTAGAAAGATCATATCATAGGGCACATGTATACTAAGTTTCAAGTTGATTGGACTTAAACTTCATCAAAAACTACCTTGACCAAAAACTTTAACCTGAAGCCAAAAACTTTAACCTGAAATTTGCACTATCATTTTCTATGTTCAGTGAACCGTAAAATTGGGGTCAAAACTCTAATTTGGCATTTAAATTAGAAAGATCATATCATAGGGCACATGTATACTAAGTTTCAAGTTGATTGGACTTCAACTTCATCAAAAACTACCTTGACCAAAAACTTTAACCTGAAGCCAAAAACTTTAACCTGAAATTTGCACTATCATTTTCTATGTTCAGTGAACCGTAAAATTGGGGTCAAAACTCTAATTTGGCATTTAAATTAGAAAGATCATATCATAGGGCACATGTATACTAAGTTTCAAGTTGATTGGACTTCAACTTCATCAAAAACTACCTTGACCAAAAACTTTAACCTGAAGCCAAAAACTTTAACCTGAAATTTGCACTATCATTTTCTATCAGTGAACCGTAAAATTGGGGTAAAATCTCTAATTTGGCATTAAAATTAGAAAGATCATATCATAGGGAACATGTGTACCAAGTTTGAAGTCGATTGGACTTCAACTTCATCAAAAACTACCTCGACCAAAAACTTTAACCTGAAGCGGGACAGACGGACGAACGGACGAACGAACGGACGAACGAACGGACGAACGGACGCACAGACCAGAAAACATAATGCCCCTCTACTATCGTAGGTGGGGCATAATTAATAAATATATATTTAACAATACAACACACACATATTACCCACATATATATATATGTGGGTAATATGTGTGTGTTGTATTGTTTAATATATGTTATTATTGAACTGTAGTTGATATTATATTGCATACCTGTCAACTGACCCGGATTCTGCGGGTGTGACCCAAGATTTTCACAATTCTGAGGGATCACCCGGATCACCCGCCGGGTCATTGAAATAACCCGGAAATTCCGAAAATGACCCGATTTCACCCGTATTTCTTAGCCTTGAGATTGATTTTCATAAGTAATATTCCTTTGAAATACCGGCAAATTCGTAATTCTTCCATGAACATGCAGTTCATCTAGCTATGTAAACTGTCAAATTAAGTGACCCATTAAGTGCATGGCTTCACTTGACAGCTTTGGTGTCAAACACACTGTTGATTAACACCAATTACCTTAGCTTTAGGTCGTAAATAAATTGCCCTGTTGTTTTACCAAAATATTTCAACTAAGAGTTACTTCCCCTTATTTGTCACCATTCAAAATTATTCCTTATATTTACGTTTTATGGGTGAAAAAGATTAAATCATAATAATATAAAATTCAAATACATATTGAAAAATAACTTTTCATTATTTTTATACCTTTATACAATTTTTTAAAAAAAGTTGAAAATTATTTTTTACATTTGTACTTCCTTTAACTGTATTACTATATTTTATCATAGTCTAATTTCCTTCTCAATTGAAAGATGCTGTATAGCCAGTCAAGGTCGTTAAACACCACCACATATATATTGAAAGATGAATGTTCATACATGTAATACCTCTACATGGTATGTTTAAAGGCTAGTAGTCTCATTTTAGAATTACATTAGAAAAAGAAATTTTAGATGTCAGATGACAAAAAGTAAAGGACATAAGACTGGGATACACAAGTTTATAAAAATCTTTAAAAGTGTAATGAAATAATAATAAATAAGATTTAAAATGACTTAACCAAGTGAACATGCATTGATGTTTTGGTATCTTTGATATACATTATAAGAAAATGTACCATAAATACTGAAATTCAGCTCGAAAAAGTTCATACGCGTTATGACCTGAGATTTGATTCTTCAATGCAGGTCATGACCTGCATTTTCATCGTCACAGGTTGACAGGTATGATATTGTGAATTTATAAATGTACCGTGGGCTGGAGGCCTGTTTTTGTACAATAAACTTGATTTGATTTGATTTGAAAAACCAGTAAATATTTGATCTTGTTCTCTACAGGTAGGCAGTGACAATAGCCTTGCCATATTGTGTACTTTTGCCCACTCTAATTTAACATTTTGACATTTATTATTTAAAAATCTTCCCATACAAACATGTTGATGTTTATGATACGTAGGTAAATAGCTGGAAAGACAAATATAACGACAGTAAAACCAGAATAGCAGCTAATATACTGACTTACACAATCTGGCCTCACAAATTGTATAACCAATGTCTACAACATAAATACTTTCAAGGATATCTGACACGTGGATTGTAAACATAATTCATGGGTGTGGTGGGTATTGGTGTACCACAAATAAATGTTCAAAACAAGTACCAAATTTCTATAGATTTGCATGCAGACTTGTATAATTTTTATTCAAATAAATGCACAGTTAGATAAAGATTGTTGAAGCCTGTATGCAAGCCTATGGGAAATTTGTACATGTACTTGGTTGACAATTTGAACCCGTCAGGGTTTCATGTTTTTTTTTTGCAATAAAATCACAAAATCAAAAATCCACAAAAATACCATTTCTTTTCAACCTACAAAATTTAGTATTTATTAAAATAAATTAATATAGACTTTTACAGTATTATTCAGTTTGAGATGAAAGATCCAGGTTCCAGAACTTTTCATAAGGGGGGACCACTCCTGTCATGCTTCAGTGATTCGCTATGTAATCAACCAAATATTCCCCACCAAAGGGGGGAGATCCCAGCCCCCCTGGATCTGCCTTTGGAGATCTATTATGTCAAATTGAATTTATGAATACAATTTGAAAAATTTATAATTGATGATGATGATTTTTTCATTTAAAATGGGTATAATTAATTTTGAAACATTCTGATACATGGTTATGTATAAAAGAATAGCAGAAAAAAAAGAAGTCATGTCTGTTTGGTTCTATCATATCTATTTCTGTATATAAGCTATCATATATTATCATATGGTAGTTATAGCAGACACATTATCACCTTTGATAAATTCTGGTTCTTACATTATGTGTGTTATGTTTACCATGTTCTTTGAAAGGATGTGTCCATAAAGAACAAGTTCCCTTTCTGTAAAGGTAGGTGTCTGTGAGGTTAAACTAAGTCAATCAATCAATCTTGTACATAGATATATTAAAGAAGATGTGATATGAGTGCCAATAAATCAACTCTCTATCCAAGTAACAATTTTTATAAAATAAACCATTAAAGGTCAAAGTACGGCCTTTAACACAGAGCATTGGTTCACATCTACCGTAACAGCAACCTGTATGAAATAAGTAGAATTGCAGGTTATATAATATTTATGTTATAAAGTTCATTGTTTTATGATGTTTAGCTATAGATAATGGTAGAATATCTAACAGGATCAAAACAATTGGCAACATTATACTGGAATTATTGTTATTACCCAAAACAAACTCATTGCTTCCAATTCTCAATTAAGTACCCATTCACAAACAATTAATTACTCAATCAAAGAACACAATATAAAGTCTTTTGGTGGCTGTTATAGGTCTTATTCATACAATTCAATAGTGCTATTTCTGACAAGATCTATTTGTCCCTGTCCCAAGACTTTAGCCAATGACCTATAGATGTTTACATCCACACCATTTGGACTCATTAAGTGAATTGTTGTCTCATTGGTAATAGAGGTCGGTCATTTAAAGACGTATCAACCGTATCATATACGTTGACGTATCCGCATCTGCAGATATACCAAAAAAACAGTATATCATCCCGAGCTTTAATTTTATGTACTTTCAATAATGCAAATGGGCGACTCAATAATTTCTAATGCAGAAATTTACAAAACAATTAGGAAATATCGAGATTTTGTGGAATATGTAATCCGACTTTTAAAGATATCCCGGATAGTTGGAACAGTTTACATGCATGATAGGAGTGAATACGGTAAAATCGGTTGCCAGTTTGTGTATGAAATTGTTCTCACGTATAACCAAATTGTTAATTGACAAATAGAGTGATACTCAGTACTTTTTAACCGGATGTTACTGATGACAAAATAGAGGTCAAGTTCAATAATGACGATTTTGACTTTTACCGTTCAGGAGTTATGGTTCTTGAAAGATCGTAAAATGGTGTTTCCATTCACTTTATTGCATTTACTCATGAACCATTCAATCTAAGCTTTTCAAATTTTAATATGTTGATACTGATGACAAAATGGAGGTCAAATTTGATATTGACGAATTTCACTTTCACCGTTCATCAGTAATGGTTCTTGTGATATTGCCAGGACACAAATAAATGTTAATAAATCCGGTTTGCTGTCGTTGTGACAGCCTCTTGTTTATTACCTTTTATGATAAATCGTAAATGAACAATATTCAAAGTTCCTTACATGTATATAAGTAGTACATTTGATTTTTTTTGGGTGTTTATTCATATAAGATCTTGAAATATTTTTTTTAACTAGATTATCAAAGGATTGCGTACGATATTCGTGTACCTGCCCTACATTGGCTCCTTGTTAAGGGCATGTAAAAGTAGTTGATAGAACCCCTTACTTTTTTTTTAAAAACACCACTATCACAAATATTGAAAGTGTATGTTTGATTGTTTCGAAGAGATTCCAACTAGTTTTATTTTAAATGAAGCATGGTCTTATTAATAAGCCCGGGATCACATAATATTTTTAGATATATCTGCAGATGCGGATACGTCAACGTATACGATACGGTTGATACGTTTGTAAATGACCGACCTCTAATTATAACACTTCTTGTTAATTTCTTTGTCATTTGGACTCTTGTTGAGAGTTGTTTCATTGGCAATGGTACCACATCTTCTTATTCTTATATAAACCTGAAATAAAATATTGCAAAAATAAGTTAGTTCACATCATAATATCTCCACCTTTTCATTCTAAAATGCTACAATTAACTCTCTCATACATCACCTTCTCCCATAACATATACTTATGACAAAATTAATTCAATATTCAAAAGGTTAATTCTAAGTACTCTTTTACAAAGTAGAAATCTGCAGTAAGTGACTGGATGACCTTTATATTATATAATAATTTTATCTGTAGACATCTTGGAACTGAGTAGTTCTGACAAGTGATTGACAAAGCAAGATAAATTATAGGGAAGTTTGTTTTTAATTCACGTCAGTATAACAAAAGGTCTACGTTTTTTTTCTGAAGAAATCTAAATAAGATTGTATCGACAGACATGGTGCTAAATTTATAATGGTTTAATGGAGATATGCACTTCTGGTTGTAAAGATTAAGTATAAGCATTTATAAATTATAAACAAGTTACAACCTGCCAATAAAAATGTATTAAACCTTGCAAGATATATTCTTTTGGTATTCAACAGTCTGGTTTTTTTTTTAGATTATTGCAACTTTTTAAATGCAAGTACATGTATGAGTAAAATGGTTAAAATGAGCAATGATCCCATTAAGTAATAATTGTTCTGTTGGTTGGTTCAAAGTATAAGGTTTGATTTAGTCACTTTTTATGGACTTATTTAGTTTTTATTCATTAGTTTTTATTTACCTTAGAGATCAGTATTTTTTTAACACTTTTAACATACAAACTCAGAACTCAATGCCAAATAAGAAAAAAAAATTTAATCTGAAAAAAGCTATCAAACTAAGTGGACAATCAAAACCATAAGTTGATGACAGACAGACTAGACAGACAGACATACCAGAAATAGTTGAATATTTTATTATTTTTAATTAACATGATTGAAATATGAATTTATATGCATACTACAATCCTCCATTGATGAAACATCACCAAAATGTTCCTAATATTTTGGAGTTAATGTAGGCTGTCTACCAAACAATTAAAAGTGCATATACCTAATGGATGGGGTTGTCACCTTTCTAAACAAAATCTCCCCAACAAAATATTATTAACTACTATAATGCACTTATAATCTAAATGTTTTTTAAAGTCTTTTTAAAAGCATCATCATCTGAGAGCTGTTGCCATTTATTTGTATCTACATTTTAATTTTTTCCAAGGACAAGAATATAACTCAGAAGCGACCACAAACAAATGATGTTTATTCTCTAAATATACCTGACTTTCACCCTACCACATGTGTACTTATCATTTGACTTTCTGCTATAAATTAATGGCATGGTGACAGCTTACAATATCCCGTCAGACTTTTCATGTGCAAATACCTCCATCATAGCATAGATCGACATTGACATTGCCACCAAAGGCAAGATATGAAATAATCATTTCACCTCAGTATATCAAAATGCACTGTAGTACACACATTTATTTTTGGGTAACGATTGCAAAAAAAGGCCAGCACCTTGTCTCCTTACGACTGTTATGTGGGCGTCTTACGTAAAGAATAAGTCATACAAAATAATTGTGAATGATTCTTGTCATAATCTTTCTAATAAGTTATGAAGCTGATGTATATTTCTCTATTGTTTATTTTGATATTAAACAAATATAACTAATTATTTTGGAGTATTTGCGTCCATGTTTATTTCTCTCAACTTGACACTTGTGCCTCGGGTGATATGTGCACTTTATCATCCAGAAAATATAAATAGAAACACCGAGTACTTTATGTTTTCATATAACAGTGTAATAAAATTCCTTCTTTCATTAACTTAAGATTAAGATATTTTGGTATTTCTTTCAGCGCTAAACATTAAAGGATTTTTAATAACTAAAAACAATAATGTTTCATACCTCTATTTGTTAAACTTGACTTATGATGTTTAGCATTCTTTTATAAGAGTCTGCTGTGTTCTCTCATGTTTGAACACAAGTATTTGAAATAACAGCTAGTAGAACAAGGAAGTCAATCTTTTAACTCTTTCAGGTTTTAAGAAATAACTGTTTTCATTAGACAGGAATTTGCAATTTCATTTTCATGATCTATATCCTAAATTGAATAGCAACCTGAAAATAAGTGAATTATATCCCCTTTAAATCATTGAAAACTGTCTTTTTATGCCCCACCTACGATAGTAGAGGGGCGATATGTTTTCTGGTCTGTGCCTCCGTCCGTCTGTGCCTCCGTTCGTCCGTTCGTCCGTTCGCTTCAGGTTAAAGTTTTTGGTCAAGGTAGTTTTTGAAGAAGTTGAAGTCCAATCAACTTGAAACTTAGTACACATGTTCCCCATGATATGATCTTTCTAATTTTAATGCCAAATTATAGTTTTGACCCCAATTTCATGGTCCACTGAACATAGAAAATGATAGTGCGAAGTTCAGGTTAAAGTTTTTGGTCAAGGTAGTTTTTGATGAAGTTAAAGTTACATCAACTTGAAACTTAGTACACATGTTCCCTATGATATGATCTTTCAAATTATAATTCCAAATTATAATTTTGACCCCAGTTTCACGGTCCACTGAACATAGAAAATGATAGTGCGAGTGGGGCATCCGTGTACTATGGACACATTCTTGTTTCTAAGATGATTCCATATTGTAATGAATAAGATATCTGGCTAATTCTGTTACTTATCTAATACTTAACTCTTTTTTGAATTGCCATGTGTAAATTACTGTCAAATTTTCAAATGTTATGGGATAACAATGAGGGGCTTTATGTTTTTTGGTCTGTTCATCTGCCATTCCTTCATTTCGTCAGTGTGTTAATCCGTCAGATATAAAATTAAAATTTTAGGTTTATGGTTACGTCTTCCAGAAGTTGAGGTCACATCAATGTGATAATGTAAGCAGAACATGGTGTCTTAATTTTTACTCCTAAAGATAACTGATATTTTTATGCCCCTCCTACGATAGTAGAGGGGCATTATGTTTTCTGGTCTGTGCCTCTGTTCGTTCGTTTGTTTGTTCGTCCGTCCGTGCATCTGTTCGCTTCAGGTTAAAGTTTTTGGTCAAGGTAGTTTTTGTTGAAGTTGAAGTCCGATCAATTTGAAACATAGTACACATGTTCCCCATGATATGATCTTTCTAATTTTAATGGCAAATTATAGTTTTGACCCCAATTTCATGGTCCACTGAACATAGAAAATGATAGTGCGAAGTTCAGGTTAAAGTTTTTGGTCAAGGTAGTTTTTGATGAAGTTAAAGTTACATCAACTTGAAACTTAGTACACACGTTCCCTATGATATGATCTTTCTAATTTTAATTTCAAATTTAAGTTTTGACCCCAATTTCACGGTCCACTGAACATAAAAAATGATAGTGCGAGTGGGGCATCTGTGTACTATGGACGCGTTCTTGTTTGTCTAATGATCTTGTAGTAACGTAAATTATTATTTCCAAAACAGAAGATCAGAACTTCCTTATCTCTGTGTGGTTTAACAAAATAATTTCTTTACTTAAAATCAGAATGACACATTTGACTTTGACTGTATCCACACTTTTATTTTTCAGATTGAATTGTTAACACCAAAACAGAATGGCACAGTGGAAAATACGGACCAAGATAAGCAATATTCATCTGCCTCAATCAAGGGAATGTGGAAAAAAGCATTCAAAAGTTTAAAGAGTTCCCCATCAGACTCAAAATTAGTGAGTTAATGATTTAATATCAATAAAACAGAAAGATATGATAAAAACTAAAAATATTTTTTCAACCAATTTGAGTAAAAATTACAGGATTTAAATTATTAGAAGGTCAGGTCAAGAAAATTTTATGAAGAATCAGACAACCCAATTTGTAGTTATTGCCCCTGATTTGTCAATACCACAAAATATCTTTCAAAATACATTTTTTTTTAGTTCACAAAACGAACTGAATCAACACTTTTTTTTTCTTTATTCATGAATAGAAGACTTAATTTAACAAATTCTTTAACAATGGATTAAGCATTGACAATTTCTCTGTAGTACAATTTGATTTAATCCTTTTTCGTAACAAACTTTATTACTCAAATATAAAAATGACAGAAATAAGTGGACATTTTTTTTAAGAAAAGAATGAGAATTTTGTGATTTCTTGTTGCTATTAGATTATTTTGTTTCAATACTATTCATTAAAGCCATTGTGCACCATGTGAACAAGCTTTACTCAAAGGACTTATAAATGCTGTCAAAATGTTTGCTATCTTTCTGTGAAATTCCCATTAGGTTATCTGTGTGCAATAAAATGATATATAGAACTAATACATGGCATTGTTTAAGATTTTTATCATAAAAACTGTTGATTAAGATTAACAAGCCCCACTTATTCTGGGATTTCTGCTTTGGATTCAACATTTTCTTTCAACATGGATTCTATGTTTGGAAGATTTTCTAAATCTGCACAAATAATGAAGAATTCGTCTTCACGAGAGATGCTATTACCAACGGAGTTATGTAGATATCAGGAGGTAAAGTATGCAAATCAGAAAAAAAGAGTCGGGAGAGTTAATGTTCAGTCACGTCCACTGTGATTTTGATGTTCTTATTTTGCCGGGAATCTTTATTATTTTCTGTTGTTTAAAATTGTTCAAATTAAACAATTTATACCCATTTTTATTAAAATTATATATGTAAGCTTGTTCTTTTTTTGTAGAGTAAGAAAGCCAGTTTAAAGAAAAAGCAAGGATCAAAAGAAGAAGAGGAAGAAGTAGAACAAGAACGTAAGTCAAAGGTCATTTCATAAAGTCCAGAGGTCACTTGATCTTTGTAAGATTATGCTATGTTTACGGTAATCTAAAGGGTACCTTGTGATATTTGTTTTGCACATTGGTAATATGACACATCCGATGACAGTTTAATGGCCAGATGACATATTGTCATTCTTGTTTTAAGTTGCCTTTGTCCTGTTGCTGTCATCTTTATCAAAATTCTTCTCCTCTTAAACCAAGGGACCAATTTTAACCAAAATTAGACTGAATAATTCTTAAGTTATGCTGCTAATCAACCAATATTGTCACCATGGCTAAGAATATAACATAAATGTTACATGCAATTGTTGTCTTGTATCTTGAAAAACTTGATAGACAGAGAAAATTTGAGAAGACCATGCAAAATGTAAGATATATCTTTGTCCTATTTCCACCAAAAGTATCAGATGACTCTTGTGGGAGTTATTGCCCTTACATGATTATTTTTTTTTAATCTATTTTGAAGGTTTTGACAATTATCTTAAAAACTATTACAGATATCTCTGTGTTGATGATCCTTTGGTGGCCTTCGCTTGTTTTTTCCTGCTCTTTGGTCAGGTTGTTTTCTCTTTGACACATTCCATATTTCCATTCTCAATTATAATATTCAAGTGCCCATGTCATTATTTTAAGCACTTATTTTTAACAGCTAAAAATATATAAATGACTGAGTTTTTTACCCCAGTATAATAGAGTTAGATCACTGTAATGTTTCATTTCATCCTCCTAGATACTTAAAATCTTTTCTGGTACCTTTTAGATTAAAAATTATATCAGAAAAACTAAGTTTTAATAAATTGACATAATTTGATTCCAAAATAATAAGTTTAAGATTACAGTTATCTGTTTTATCAGATAAGAGAATTAATTTGTCATGGCCTATGCTGTAGATCACCATTAGAACTTGATAATATTGTTTCATCATCATTTTGATAGTTGTTATATCATTAATCAGAGTTTTTTAGCTGTTTGTAAACGTTGATTTTGACAATATTTACAGACTTACTGGAAACCTGAGAGCTCAGAAATGAAAATTCATCAAAATTTTGATTATTGACTTTCATTATTATCTTGGTACAAATCAATTTATTTTAATCATATGTTATGTCAAGGGTTAATTTGTATAATTGAGAGATTGTGTAGTTTGTTGAGTTCACTAGGGCTTAGATAACCAGATCAACTCTTAGTGTTTTTAAGAAGATTTGGCTCAAAAGAGGGGGCTTTGAATTCTAAAAAGAGTCATTATTATTAATCACACAGAGTTGCTTGGCAAAATACTTATAAAATAGATAGACAATTGTACTTATTGTTGCATGTTGCCTAATAACCGTCTATATTAATTTCTAGGACTAGATGATAGTTAAATCCTTAAACCCCTCTTCATTACTTAATCTTGGACTAGATAATGTCAAATCCTTTACTTGATCTGGGACTAGATGATAGTCAAACGAATTATATATATATCATTGTCATGGAATAGAAGTTCCTTCATAATATAAGTTTCAAATGGAAAAAAAAATTTCAGTAATTATTCCTAAAATGGTATAGAATATATTGTCCAGCAAGAACAGATATAATGACATTGTGTGTAACAAAATTTCCAGTGGAAATTCTGTTAGGCCAAACAAATATACGTTGACACTATAACTGCTTATTGTTACCTGAACCATATTTATTTGACTTTTAATTTCTCCTTTGGCCTTTATAGAAAAAAATCAGTTTTATTTTAAAAATGGGACACAGTCTTAAAGGAAATATCATTATGGTATTCGATACTTGATATGCATGTATTTGTTGACATCCCTAATAGAAATAACATTGGCTTAAGAGACAACATTGGATCAGGGTCAGGCTGGTATTGAGTTTTTTTATGCCCCACCTACGATAGTAGAGGGGCATTATGTTTTCTGGTCTGTGCCTCCGTTCGTCCGTCCGGTCAAAGTTTTTGGTCGAGGTAGTTTTTGATGAAGCTGAAGTCCAATCAACTTGAAACTTAATACACATGTTCCCCATGATATGATCTTTCTAATTTTAATGCCAAATTATAGTTTTGACCCCAATTTCATGGTCCATTGAACATAGAAAATGATAGTGCAAAGTTCAGGTTAAAGTTTTTGGTCAAGGTAGTTTTTGATGAAGTTAAAGTTACATCAACTTGAAACTTAGTACACATGTTCCCTTTGATATGATCTTTCTAATTTTAATTCCAAATTAAAGTTTTGACCCAAATTTCACGGTCCACTGAACATAGAATGATAGTAGGAGTGGGGCATCCATGTACTATGGACACATTCTTGTTCTATGCCAAAAATAAGACCAGTTTTACAAGTGTTAAAAGCTCATTTTCAGAGCAAACTAATTCACTATGTAAACTAGATCACTGGCACAAATAAGATGATATATTATGTTAGGTTTCTTTTTCTCAATACTACAAGAATTTTAAGTTTCCAATCATATCTTGAACTGAAGTAGAAACAGTATTATATTCTGATGTATTGGTTGTTGTTTGTTAAGAAATGAGTTACTGGTATTGAAACAATTATACATCCTTGATCTACATCTTAAAACACCCATACTGACAACAGTAATTAATTGAAGTGTTTCAACATGTAACGAATGTTTTACCAAACATTGATTAACCCACATTATACAATTGCCTAAGTGTGTCTATTACTAGAGAATAATATTGGTAGAAGAGAGAGGCTTTGGAATGATGTACAAATTACACAGGAGTGTCAATAGATGTTAAAAGAAGGAGACGTGGTATGATTGTCAATCAGACAACTATCCATCAGAGTTCAAATGATGTGGATATAAAAACAATTGTATCACAATAAAACTTTAACAATGAGAAAAAACCTATACCGTATAATCAGTTATTAAAGGCTCTGACATAAAAAAAATTGAAATGATGATTAACAAGCATTTGATTGCTCTGAACTAAATGTAAATTAAGCCTTGTAAAATTTCTACAGATTCGTAAAAAAAGTTGGAAAAAAATTTATGTTATTACTGTTATCATTTAAAATATTTGACTTCTTGGGTGAACTTCTTGGTTTATATCAGCAATTTGATTGTTAACAGTAAAATTGAGAATGGAAATGGGGAATGTGCCATAGAGACAACAACCCGACCATAGAGCAGACAATAGCAGAAGGTCACCAACAGGTCTTTAATGCAACAAGAAATTCCCGCACCGGGAGGCATCCTTCAGCTGGCCCCTAAACAAATATATACTAGTTCAGTTATAATGAACGCCATACTAAACTCCAAATTGTACACGGAAACTAAAAGTTGAAATAATACAAGACTAACAAAGGCCAGAGGCTCCTGACTTGGGACAGGCCCAAAAATGCGGCGGGGTTAAACATGTTTGTGAGATCTCAACCCTCCACCGATACCTCTAGCCAATGCAGAAAAGTAAACGCATAACAATACGCACATTAAAATTCAGTTCAAGAGAAGTCTGAGTCTGATGTCAGAAGATGTAACCAAAGAAAATAAACAAAATGACAATAATACATAAATAACATCAGACTACTAGCAGTTAACTGCCATGCCAGCTCCAGACTTCAATTAAACTGATTGAAAAATTATGTCTTCATCATATGAATATCAGGCACAATCCTCCCCGTGAGGGGTTTAGTATCATACTATCATAACATATATGAGAAGAACATAACCCGTGTCATGCCAACAACTGGTTTATTAATAATAAATGTGTTTAGTTCTGATACAAAGACCCTATAAGTGAATCAATATTAATGCCAAAATATGCAATCTTTAATGACCTGACAACTGTATCGTAACTATATCCCTTCTTAATAAGTCTATTTAAAGGTTTTGTTAGCTTCTGAGGTGAATACTGACATTTTTGTGCTTTATAAAGAATATTTCCTTAAAATATTGGATGTGAAATACCTGAACGTATAAAAAGTCTGCATGTTGAGCTATATTTCCGAATGATGTCCTTATACCGACGATAAAATTTAGTAAATGTTTTGACTAGTTTGTGATATCGAAAACCGTGGTGTAATAAGTCTTTGAGCAGGAAAATTTAGACACCAACCAATCATCTCTGAACTAGTGGACCATCTCTATACTTTTCCATCTGGCTTAAACCTTAATTTAAGAAATACTCAATGGTTACTGGTGCTCTAACAGACTTACAAAATTTCTTACTCAGGAAATTGTCAGTGCTGATGTTCTTAAACAGACAACTCTTTAGTGCTTGTGTTCTTCTGTTTATTGAGTACTTTAAATTTGTTTCCTATTATTTCTTTTATCATTGAAAATGTCAGAAAATAATGAAAACATTAGATGCTTGCATGTACAATTAATGAACTTTAAAGATAAAGACAGAAATGGTAAGCCTTGTTCAGGTAGAATTGCCTTTCTTCAAAGATACACCTCTCTTGTTGTTGATAAAAGATTGACACTTTTGCATCAAGCCAAAAAAAAACAGCCTATGATTGCATTACAATCTTTCACATTATGGCTTTGTATTTGTCTGTATGACGTCAATACTTAATGAATTATCATTACTAATAATGCTTTCACTGACAGCCAAAAATTAAACATCGCGTCGTTACTTTATAGAAGTCAGAATGCTTTTTACCGAGGTATAAGTAGTTAGGTGGTTGTTAAGTTGTTCCATGTTTTCAGAAGTCTGCATGTAGGCGTTACGATATATTAATTTGATATTGTTCCAATGATTTCTTAAATATGTTCAAAACTTTTATGCATATTATCAAAGACATTGATATAGAAGAGAGAGATTTTGATATTTTGCCGACATCTTACTTTTTTTTGTCTGATTTGTTCTTGCTCATTGACACAGTGTTGATGAGTTTTGACAGATTTGAGGATGAAAACGAGTGGGAAGTTGTCTCTGATGGGTTGTGCATTTATAATTCCAGATGTTAATATCAACAAGAAATGTTATTTATGTCAAAAATACATTAAGTTTTTATAAATGATTGCTTTCATTTCAAACTGAATTTGATTTTTAATACTTTTTACCAATCTCCCACATGTTTCAGTTTTGAACAAATTTGGCATTGTATGCAGGCCTTTAGATAGTCACTGTGAAATTAATTTTCAACTTTTCTGTACTTGGAGATTTAGAGCTTGACATTTTGTGTGTTTGTTCATCAGCTTGCAATTGTCTGTCCAACTATATTCATCAGGCTCTCCTGCTTCAGGTTAAAGTGTTTGGTCCATAGCTGAGATAGCTGTGTCAGTGGAGTAATTGTTAACCGGGTGTGCAATACTGTTTTTGAATATAAAAAAAAGTTTTTTGGTCAAGGTACATTTAATGAAGTTGAAGTCAAATCAAATTGAAACTTATTATAGAGTTTTTACCCCCAATTGCAAGTCCACGGAACATAGAAAATGATAGTGCAAGTGGGGCATTCATGTACGCCTCCGGGTGCGAGAATTTCTCGTTGCATTGAAGACCTGTTGGTGACCTTCTGCTGTTGTCTGCTCTATGGTCGGGTTGTTGTCTCTTTGGCACATTCCCCATTTCCATTCTCAATTTTACTAAAGATACATCCTAGTTTCTTTTAGTATTATTTCCAATCTCATAAATTGTTCACTTTTTATACATTGTGACTTATATGCACTTAGATGGAGAGTTGTCTCATTGGCACTCATACCACATCTTCTTATTTATATAGATATCATTTCCAAAATAACTTCAAAGTGATCAAAGTGAATTTGAGTGCCAGTTGGACAGACTACTTGGAAATCATTTGAGAAACTATAAATACAATAACTCATTGAATTCTGGACAATTCCTACATTCTTAACATTGTTTGTTCTTGTGAACTTTATAAAGCTGACACTTCAGACATCATTTAAGAAAATTTCATCCTCTATCAAAGATCAATGTTCTGGTGTAAATATCATCCTTACCTGTCAATCAGAGGTAACCAATTATTTACTTATCACCTGGAAAAGGTCAAGGCCAAGGTCAATGGGTATTAAAGTTCAAAATGTTAAACTACAGATAAATTTCCCCAAAAATTAATAGCAAATGGCTGTATATCTTAAAATATACAGGTGCCTAATTATTTTTATTGAAATCAATCACTTTCTGATAAGATCTAGTTTTATTGAAACTTTCACATAAAATTGATAAGAAATGGCGTAAGTGAAAAAAAGCTACATCAAATTGCTTTATGGCAGATTGGAAAGATCTTTCAGGGTTAAAAGGTTACTTAATTTTTCTCAGCAGTAGATGACTTTCATGAAACTTTATAATAATAATTGTCAGTACACAAACAAATGTATCAGTTATACCTATGATGATGTACCTTACCTCGATTGAGATCTAATGACATTAGTCCCATCGGGTAAATCTAATGACTTTAGCCAAATTTGGTAAATCTAATGATGTTAGTCCCATTGGGTATAACTTATGATGTACGCCCAATTGATTAAGCTAATGTTAAAACTCCATTGAGTATTTCTATAATGATAAAAGCTCAACTGGGTAGATCTAAGGATGTTATCACCAATGGTTTTATCTTATGGGTATACCTAAAAATGTTAGCCCAATTGGGTATAGTTAGCCCCATAAGTCATATCTAAAAAGTAACTTATAAAGGCAGTATTATTTACCGCTGTTCAAAATTCATAAATCGATTGAGAAAAAAACAAATCCAGTTTACAAACTAAAACTGAGGGAAAAACATCAAATATAAGAGGAAAACTACGACACAACAGAAACACAACATTAAAAGGCCATTTTCCTGACTTGGTACAGGACATTTTAATAAAAAAAATGGTGGGTTGAATCGGTTTTGTGTCATGCCAAACCTCCTGCTTTTATTGCAATGTTAAAAATAACATAATAAACAGCTGCACCATGAGCGCATGATACGCCAGACGTCTTGTGTGGAAGTTTTATGCAATAATCATAAATAGTTTCTGAGAAAGTTTTAAGCAATAACCATATATTCTTTTTGAGACACGGCGGGACTTGTGTTTTTTTTTTTTACAAAAACCTAAATATTACTAAAATAAAATTTTGAATCAAAACCAAAAAGTATACAGATCTTAAGATTAATATAACAAAGAAGTGTGTAAAGTTTTAAGCAATAATCATAAATTGTTTTTGAGATATTAGGCACAACATGTAAAAAAACCCTCCCTCTCTTTTTTACAAAATACTCAATAACTAAAAAATGAAATTTTGAATCATCACCAAAAAGAATACAGATCTTTAGATTGAAATAACAAAGACATGTGTAAAGTTTTAAGCAATAATCGTAAATCGTTTTTGAGATATGGCGCAACATGTAAAAAAACCCTCCCCCTTTTTTACAAAATATTCAATAACTCAAAAATGAAACTTTGAATCATCACCAAAAAGTATACAGATATTATGATTAATATAACTAAGAAGTGTTTAAAGTTTAAAGCCATAATCAAGAATCGTTTTTGAGATACGGTGCGACATGTGAAAAAAACACCCCCCTGTTTTAGTTACAAAGTGCCGTAACTCAGAAAGTATTAATCTTATTTTCACCAAAAAATACTCAGATCATTTGACCATCATAAGAAACAACTATATTAAGTTTCATGAGAGTCGTTCTCAAGTTACTGTGCGACATGTTTACGCTGGACAGACAGATAGACGGACGGACACCGGACATTTGTATACCATAATACGTCCCGTCAAAATTTTGTCGGACGTATAAAAATGACAACATTACATGATAGGACTACAATACAAATAAATGGGAGAACACATAGGACAGAGAAACACACGAATAATAGCTTACCAAAGGTGCCAGGTTTAAAATTTAATACACCAGACGAGTGTTTCGTCCATACAAAATGAATAACCAGTGACTCTCTGAAGAAAAAAGTTTGAAAGCTATCAGTGTTGGGTAAACCTAAGGATGTTAGTCCCATTGGTTATATCTAAAGACGAACTTAGCCACAAGAGTTTGGATTTAACTTACCTGCTCTATGATACTATAGGGTTATTGCATGAATATTGGGGAATATTGTCCCAAGTAGAATTTTATATTGCACGAGCTTGTGAGTGCAATATATGTTCTACGAGGGACAATATTTCCCAATATTCATGCAATAACCCTTTTATTGTATAGCAATATAATATTTGAAAGTGAAAATGGGATTAAACTAAGATTTTGAAGATTTATTGCACTAGTGCAATATTGAAATTTATTGCATGCTAACTGTTGGTTACTTTCTGTGGGAAATATTATATTGCTATGCAATAATATGGTTTATACCAAGTAATAATTCATATGGGATAGGCAACTGACCTTATTTTAGGATCTAGCAGGGATAAATGAGGTATATCCATTTACATTTAAAGGCAACATGGTGCATAAAGAAGTATTTTAGATTTTTGAAAATTATTTTGAATAAGCAGCTCTTAATTGGCCAACACAGAACTTTTAAAAAGAGATAAAATGGTTCAAGTTAAGAATTCAGACCAATATAGAATTATAGATAGAACACTCATAACAATTTCAGGCATCAAAATGTTTTTACAATAAAATAGTAATTTTGATGTACTTTTGCCTACAAAATATATGGTTTTAATTAAGTATCCTTTTGTATTAGATATTGAATATCTCCCATATATCATACCACATATGTAATTAATATTAAATCATACTACAAAAACAATAACTTAAAGGCTAAATGAGAAAAAGATGATCTACATCTAATTCTGATAATAGACTTTTTATAATTTTTATCATGTGTCTGCAGCATTTACAGTGATACTACTGGGTCTACAGATTAAATATTATGTGACATTGCTTTAGTAAGAAAATACATACTTCAATAATACACAGGCAAATTTCACTCACATCAATTTCACATGAATATAAATTCATGTGAATCTCACGTGAAATTCACATCAATTTCACCTCAAACGAGCTTATACGTGAAACTCACGTGAAATCAGTTTTTGTGAGTTTCATGTGAATTTCATGTGAAACTAATGTGAATTTAACATCAAAATCACGTAATTTTTTTTCATGTGAAATTCACATGAATTTCTAAAATAGAGTATTTCAAATAACATCTAAATTTTCAAATTTAATTGAAATCATGAAAAATATCAATTTTGTTGTTGTAAATTTCACCTGAAATTCATGTGAAAAATTTCACATCAGATTCATGTGAATCTCAATTCACATGAAATTCACATGAAAATTTCCACGTGAGTTTCATGTATAAGCTCGATTGAGGTGAATCTCTGGTGAAATTTTTCATGTGAATTTCATGTGAGATTCATGTGAACTTCATGTGAGCAAATTTTGCCTATGTATACCATAGAAAAGAGATGAAAGATACTACAGGGACATTCAAAATATCATAAGTCAAAATAAACTGACAATGTCATTTGAAAGAAAAATAGAAGGACCTGAAAAGACAAACAACAGTATACTAAACACAACATAAAAAACTAAAGACTGAGCAACAGGAACCCCACCAAAACAGTTAGGGGTCTTCGTATATATAATTATTGGTGTACTGTATACCATAGTAAATATAATAATGGTTGTACTGTATTTTGGAAGGGTCTGTAGGTGGCCTGATGCAAAACAAAACCGTTGTTATTAATTTATAACCATGTTAACCAATACCTGAAATTTTCTGTAGCATTCTAAGTTTCTTGCCTATCCCTGTGGAACACATCCCCTCCCCCACAATAATGGTACCACCTATTTCCTTTCTTATTGATTTGTTGTCCTGAACATGTATTATGGCTTTGCTCATTGTTTAAGGCCGTACAGTGACCTATAGTTTTTAATTTCTGTGTCATAATGATTTAGTCTCTTGTGAAGGGTTGGCAATCATACCACATCTTCTTTTTTATATGAAATATTAACAACAGGGTATTAAGTAAGCAAGCATCAATTAACAATCAATCACAAGAAAGAAGGAATAAAATGAGTTTAGTTTGAATTTATTTGTAATCAATCTGGTGTTTACAATTAAGCACTTATGTTTGGAAAATATATTTGCTGAAACAAGAATCAGCTGATTATAAAAAAAAAACTTGACTTTATGGCTGAAATCTGTAACAGATCTCATTGTTATGGCATGTACTAAAAGGTGGAGTGGAGTCACTGGTGTGTTGGAGTGCTTGAGTTTTGGAGTGGAGTCATTTAGTGAAATATTTAACAAATCCTCAAATCAATCACACTTTATATCAAATGAAATTGTTAACTAACTCAAATGAAAATCTCAACACTCAAGAACTCCAACACTCCAATACTCCACTCCACTCCACTCCACTCCACTCCACTCCACGTTTTAGAAAATGCCCAATGTTATTGGGTAATTATAGCAGCAAGATTATTGTTTATAGGTACTTCAATGTTTTACCTGGTATTGACATTTTGTGATATATATCTCAGACTATAAAACAAATCATTTGTTGTAAAACATTTAGTTTGTACTTGAATTAGGTTTTAATAGCTATAAACAATGTAAAACATTTGGTTTGTCCTGAAATTAGGTGAAATGGTGTGGTTAAATTATCCTTGAATAAGGTGTTCACGCAAGTTATAAGCAATGTAAAATGTTTGGTTTGTCCTTGAATAAGATATTGCTAGTTAAAAGTTAAGTTCCAACTTGAAGTAGTTAACCGTTTCTAACTATTAATTGTAACAATATAGAAATAAAACTTTGGCTTCTGAATATGTGTTTCAGTGAGTGATCTCAATGTCAGTTTTGTTTGGCATTGAATTTTGTGCTGTAATACCAGTATAAGAAAACAAAGTTTAGGACCTTCTAGATAAACTCTGGTTCATGTATTGAAATATTATTAGCTTGCTTGCTAAGTTGTGGCTCAAAAAGTAGACTAACAGTGGATTCATAATAATTGGTTGGATACTAATCTAGATAAAAAAGAAGATGTGGTATGATTGCCAATGAGACAACTCTCCACAAGAGACCAAAATGACACAGAAATAACAACTAAATATAAATGTTCCAAGAAGTGCAAATTTGAATTATCTTGAATGCAGACTATTTCAAAACCATAAAAAAAAGAGATAATCACAGAAAATCATTTTTTTTCACAATCTGCCAAAATTGCTTTCTACAAAAAAATCCAGGCAAAAAATAAATGAATCCGCAGATACTGGTTTAAGTGTCCTGGTTTTATTATGTGATTTTAATTAACATACACCTGAAATATGAGTATGTCAGGTACCTGTGTTAATTATGTAATAAACTACTGAACTCTATGACTGAGTTATAAATCAAAACACTTTTTAAAGTCTTGAAACACTTATGCAAGATATGTTACATGGTTAAAAATCTGCATTCAATAATGTTGTAAATGTTGATGTTAGACCTCCCTGACTTTCATAGTTATTTCTTAATTAATCATTGTCTCTGAATATCATTAACAACTGCTACATTTAGTGCAGTAATTATAGATATTTAATTCCGATAATGAAAAAGCATTTGTACAGTTCGTTTGTTTCTACACCCATGCAAAGTCTTTGATCTGCATATAATAATATTGGATAAGATTATAGCTTAAAACATTTGTATGACCCTGATTACAAAGAGCAGAAGTAATGCTACTTAGTTTGTCATTAGTTGCAGAAGGTGGTTGGTGCCTGTTATTAACACTACTAAGTTTAGAATTGATTTGAAAACCAGAGAAACGAACTGGAATGACGTTGTTAGAATCGGCAGATTTCTTGTTTTTTTCCCCTCATTACTACCAGTTTCTGGTGATTTTTCCGCCCCTTACACAAGTTTAATGTTTGTTTTGGAGAAGTTGAATCCTAGTTAGTAATGTAAATATTTATGGAATTTATACAGCTACTAGTACTAAATTCAATAACAAACTCATACTTGCCAACTTTTCAAAATAGTCTAAATTGAAAACTACATTCAAACCTATGATTGCATTGGATAAAAACCGCAATATTTATACGTGTGCATGTAAAACAAATTTCGTTGTAGAAGGGTCTAAAAACAGCACAAACAACATTTTCCAAAAGACCAAAAAAGTAAAAAAGTATAATTAAACAAAACGCATTTGACTAACAGGTCGAACAACTGATGTTCTTTAACCCTGCTGACTGCCATTGGCTATTGTCAAATAAAATTGATCACAAGATGTTACAAAATGGATCTTAATATAAATTTAATACTAAACAGAAAAAAATTAACTTGTGGCCACGATGTTATGCCACAAACATACGGTGTCAATATTTTACATATATATATATATTTATATTTTAATGTACTATGGTTTTAATGAGTACATTATAATAATGTGCTGAAATCCCATTTTAACTCTCTCGTGGGGGATATCCTTAATAAATTATAAAAGTCCATAGGTCTGCTGAAAAATTCCATTTGAACTCCTTTGAATATCTGTTCTGAGGTATGATTCATATAAGGAAAGACTTCAAATATAAGGTCAACAATTATCATGGGATATCTCCAATAAATTGTAATTAAAGTCTGCAGGTCTACTGAAAAATTCCAACTCCTTTTAATATCTGTTCTGAGATATTAAGTTCGTATAACAAAAGATTTCAAATATAAGGTCAACAATTCTTATGGGATATATCCAAAACATTGTAAAAGTGGACAGGTATACTGAAAAATTCTATTTTAACTCCTTTTATAAATATTTGTTTTGAAATTTTTGTTTATATAGCAAAAGATTTCAACAATTCTCATGGGATATCTCCAATAAATTGCAAAAGTCTAGAGGTCTTCTGAAAAAATCTATTTTAACACGTTTAATATTCAGTCTGAGATATTTAGTTTATATAACAAAAGATTTCAAATATAAGGTCAACAATTCTCAATGGATATCCCCAATACATTGTAAAAGTCTACAGGTCTACTGAAAAACAATAAGATTGCTGTCTGTAATTTATAGCTACTATAAAAACCAATAGACATTGTTATCGCTATTTACTTGTATTTTGCTTTAATTTTCTCTGTGTAATTATTTCCCGTCTCAATCCAATGGACTGAGGAGGGTTTTCATCAGTTGAGATACTCCCTCTCATTTTCAGAACCATAGATAGATGGATAAGCTAAAATATATTTTGACTTTTATCAGCAAAAAAGTCATATACATGAAGGAGCCATTTGTTTAATGCAGGTTAACTGCAAAAGTGGTTGAAGTGAGAATTCTTGTCTTTAGTAAGCTTGTTTATACAGTGAAGTTTTTATGCTCCACCTACGACAGTAGAGGGGCATTATATTTTCTGGTCTGTGGGTCCCTTCGTTCGTTCGTCCGTTCGTTCATTCGTCCATTCGTTTGTTCGTCCGTCCATCTGTTTGTCCCACTTCAGGTTAAAGTTTTTGGTCAAGGTAGTTTTTGGTCAAGGTAGTTTTTGATGAAGTTGAAGTCTAATCAACTTGAAACTTAGTACACATGTTCCCTATGATATGATCTTTCTAATTTAATGCCAAATAAGAGTTTTTACCCCAATTTCGCGGTCCACTGAACATAGAAAATGATAGTGCGAGTGGGGCATCCGTGTACTTGGGACACATTCTTGTTTAGTCTTAAGTTTGTTCTGTTATTGTTGTAGGTGTGATGTTCTTCATTAAACAAAACTGAAACATGTCATTTTATGTATATTTGTATTTAATTGGTGTCTGGTTTAGACAGTGATAATTCATCTCCTTATAATTTCATATTGATGTCTGGGTCCTCCACCATGATAGATCTGTGTAATACTGGCTTGTCTTTGTTATAATCAATTATTACATTCTGTTTTAAT
Organism: Mytilus galloprovincialis; assembly: GCA_037788925.1. Classification (NCBI taxonomy): domain Eukaryota; kingdom Metazoa; phylum Mollusca; class Bivalvia; order Mytilida; family Mytilidae; genus Mytilus; species Mytilus galloprovincialis. The sequence continues at coordinate 1,894,176 of CM075341.1, read as the reverse complement.
TATTTTAATAAATATGTACAGTTATGGTACAGATCTTAAACTAACAGTTTTTTGGCTACACATGCTGTTCTTATTTATCAAGTCATGAATATATAAAAGTTATGTAGGCGTGTCAAAATCGTATCATACACAATAATGACCAGCCAGTACCCACAGTATTATGATATCTTCAACCAGTATTAAAAAGATAAATATAACAAAAGTTTTTTTGTATTTTAGCTAGAGAAATAGATCCTGTCTACAGTTTACTGAAATGTGCAGCCGACCTACCCAAAAATTCACGGATACCATGCACAGTACACGCTCACTGTGGGGGTCACCATCCAGATAGTAGTTCTAGTACATCAAAAACCTCAAGTCCTTCATCATCAGGTAAGCATTATTGGGGTTAGTTCCCCTTAGTACGTCAAAAACCTAAAGTATTTAATCATTAGGTAAGTGTCATAGGTGTTAGCTCCCCTTGGTGAGCATTATCTGTGTTATATTGGTGGTTAGCTCCCCTTACTACATCAAAAACCTCAAGTCCTTCATCATCAGGTAAGTCATGGGATTTACCTTCCCTTAGTACATCAAAACCTCAAGTCCTTCATCATCAGCTAAGAGTCATAGGGGTTACCTGCCCTTGTGTTATATCATAAGTTAGCTCCCCTTATTATATCAAAACCCTCAGGTCTTTCACCATTAGGTTAGTTTTATAGAGGTTATCCCCTATGGTAAAGGTTTTTACTGTGTTTTATCATATGGGTTCAGGGGCGGATCCAGCCATTTAAAAAGGGGGGGTCCCAACCCAGTTCAAAGGAAGGGTTACAACTATATGTCCCCTTTCAAATGCATTGATCGCTCCCCAAAAAAAGGGGGTTCAAACCCCCAGAACCCTCCCCCTGGATCAGCCACTGGGGTTAACTCACCTTAGCACATCAAAAGTCTCAAGTCTTTCATCATCATCAGGTAAGAATTATAGGGGTTACCTCCCCTTAGTATGTCAAAAACCTCAAATATTTCATCATCAGGTAAAAATCATAGGGATTAGTTACCCCCTTAGTATGCATTATTTTAGCTATGCATCTATACTACAGTGTAATAATGATATTTACTTGCTTTTCACGCAGACATATGCACATTATATTAGGCAATAGCACTTTGCTTGTCACACTTATGGCTTGTACAAAACATGTTGTTATTGACATTTAAATTTGATCTTGTTGGATTCTCAAAATCAGATTATACTGCTGGAAGATTATAGATAAATTATCGTTTTAAGTTTTTTACCTTAAATTAGTTATAAAATTCATGCTTGATTCTCAAAATTGTCAGACAAAATTCCCTTCCAGTAAGAAAACTTAATCCATACATGATCCTGCACAGCTTTTAAGAGATCCCTTAATAAAAAATATCAAAATATGAAGTATTTTAGGCATTTATTTTGAGAACTTCAATATTTAGTAAGGGCAGATTTTCTTTTCTATTGAATATCATCTTAGGCACCAAACCTGACTTTTACAAAGACTTAATTGTTCTGTTGTAACCTTTACCATTTATGTATTTTAATAGAAGGTATTATAAATCTTGCTAACAGCAGTTTTTGCGAGTTTTAATCATTTTCTACAGCGAAGAAATTCAGAATTTTGCAATCTAAGCATAGCGTGAACAAATTGTAATCTGACGTTTCAACAATGATTGCTTCCTAATGGTACAATGCATGAAAGGCAATCATGTTTTTACTTTATTAAGAATATAACTGTTGACAGTATTACACTTAAGTTGAATCGTTTGAGAGTGTGACAAGATGCATTAACCATTTTAAAATGAAATTGACAATATAAACATTTCAAGCTTTATTAACTAGAAATAACTCAAAAGCTGTTAATTAAACTATATATATATGTATATATCACTGTGCTGTTTTCTTGTGTTGAAAGGAAAATAACACAACAAGGGTATGATCTTTTAACTTATCGGCATGGAATTCCATAACATAGGTAGACCATTTTAACAGCTAGAACCTCAATATTCCAAATTTATTTCCAAGTTATCTCCCTTTGAAGTTGTCTTTTTTGGAAAGGAAGAATTTGTATATTTCATGTCAAACATCTATGAATTGGATTTAATCTAGTCCAAATAATTATGACGTCTGGCAAGGCTATTTTTTTCTTTTTCTGGGATCCCTTCTGTCGTATGAAGGCTTTCCCAGAAAGAAAAAAAAATACCCTTGCCAGAAATCATAACTATTTGGACTAGATTTAAACCTGAATATTTCATCAAGAAAAAAACACTTTCTTGTATTTGAACAATTCTAAAAACTAGAAGTAGAAAGGTTAGAAAGGGAAATAACTCTCACAAAACCAGAATACATTTGATGTTAAATTGACATCTATTTCTCAAATTCTTCCAGAGTTTGCAAAACTACCTAGACCTAATTCCTATATATAGTTAATTAAATAGGATGATATTAACAATTTTTGAAGTTTTCAAAACTCTTGTTCTCTTTTATAAATTTAGCCATAAGATGAAATTTTACAAATGTTTACATAGCAACCAGTGGCAAATATTTCACAGTTGAAGAACCTATTATTATAAATGAATTTAGGAGAGCACTTAGAAGAGACATTATAAGAATGGAATATGAAGGCATTTAGCTTAATGCTAGAAAGTATTATACCCTATTGCATTTGGTCAACCCCTTAACATCCCCTACAGATCCTTTTAAACAAATGTGTTATTTTAAAGTCACTGCAGACCAGTATGCATTTAAAAATCTATAAATTTCCAAATATTCCCTTTTTTTCATTGAAGATCTGCTTCAGTCAGAAGAACATATGTTTGCATCTAGTAAACAAGTAAATTAGATGATTCATTTAGGGTTTTTTATAGGTCCGGCTAATTAACAAAAATCAGTGGAATAGTATCAGACAATTTAGCTGGATAGAATCAAATAGTCAACAGGCTAAATATACAGTGTTTAAATGTTAATATAAATGTGCTGCATGAGTTAATGTGTTCTACAACTAATATGACTGACAACACTAATATTTGCATGCATGAGTTGCCTCCACTTGAATGTAACCTCTGAACTGTACCTTTAAATTATTGCCTCTGAATAGTATTTGTGATTTTTGCATTAACTTTTATACTGTTTAGAACTCAGATGATGGTTTTGATACTACATGTACCTATAATTCACAACACATACACAAAGTCTAGAAAATACATGAATTTTAAAATTGGTAAAGTTGTCTAACATAAATTGTTGCATGACAATACTTAAATATAATTACTGTATTAAAGTAACTGTAATTTTAAAACATAGTTGCATGGTACTATTAGGACACTGGTAACATCTTTTAGAAATAGATAGTACATCTTTTGGAGTCTTTGTTTGATTTATTTACAATTATACAAGATTTTTAAAGCTCTCATATTGAATAGACACTTAGGATGTAAATGAAATGTTGGATATAGGTGAATGAAGCAGCAACAGAGTGACCAATAAAAAACACCTTTAGGTCTCAACATATGGTCTTCAACAATAAATATATGTGTATACAATATTTCAAGCTCTTAACCTCTTCCCGATTCCAGTCTAGGAACAGTACCTACATGTGTCAAAGATCAGTCATAAACACCAAATTTCCTTATATTTTATAGGATGCTAAAACATTGATATTGATTAACAATACTAAAAAACTTTTTTTTGTCTGTGTGTTTTTGGGTTGCTGCCTCTATGCCATTTACAGTACTACTTTGTTTGATAATAAAAAATGAACACCTGTATTTGTAGCCATAAAAGTTTTCAATACAATTATCGTACTCTGAGACTTGGAATTTAACCTGATCATTATACTGTGTTTGGTGTTTTAAGCCCAGAACTCTGAACTAAAACTTACTAAGCCAAAGATATATAAATGATAAGTTTATATGTAAGATGAAAAAAACTTATATAAAAATGTTAACAGAGGAAACATACATACACACAAACAAACAGTTATTGATTAAGGAGATTGTGGGTAAGCATGAAAAAGTGAAACTTAGATTCGTAAAAATATATATAATTCTATTATTTTTTATAGGTGTATTAAAATCCCCTTATATATTTTCACACAATTTACAAGGCAAACTATTATGGGATGGATGAACCATTGAACTCAGCAGATGCTTATAATTCATGCATGCTATTAATAGAAATTCAGCACATTTTAAAATTATTTCTTTTCTTCTAAACAGACTTTGTTGATCAGTCTCTTGGATCAGACTTTAAGAAGAACTACAAAATGACTAGGCCAAAAAAAATACGATCCATAACGGCATCGTTTAGTAATATTCTTCTATGATGTGGAAAGTTGCTGTGGTTGCTATATTAACTTATTTATGGCTTTAAGATGGAGAGATAATTCCCTATATATAGAAACTTCACAATGATTTAGACTCAACACATTCGTACATTAATCATGTTTGTAGAGAATTGTGTATGGTAGGGGAGGCAACTCTAATTAGACTTGTGATATTTGTTGTACATTTTTTGTTCATTGATGTACTTAATTTTATTATTTATTTAGATGTAAATATTTTTTTAAATCACAAACCGGCTATCAATATCATATTTATTTCATGTTGTATATGGTTCAGATTTTATATTTTAATGCTCATTATGCCATGCTCTATGTTCATTTTAACATGGGTTGTGGCATAATATTTGTCTATATCGTTACACTAGATGCAGAAAGATGTAAATGTTAACAAATATGATGCCTATCCATGTTAAAATGAGCCAAGAGCATTGCCTAAAAGAATTATTTAGATTCTTATAGGAAAAGTTTTTTTTTTTAACTTTTGTACTTAAAAGCAGACTTATGAAACAGGTTCAATTATATTGTTATTTTTTAAGTTTTAAATGTTTTCTGTTTTTTAAAAAATATTAGAATTAAGGTAGCTGGGGTGTCTAAATGTTCAATTGACAATAGATTTTTCTTAGAATTCTGTAAAAGCTTTCAGGGTTTAAATGTACTTTCAAATTGACACAGACCTGGGTTTTTTTGTTGAAATACATTGAAATTAAAGAAATTAAAGTTATTTTATATGGGTTTGTGTTCTTATTGAGGAAACATTTTAAGATAGAATTGATTAAAATTCAATACTTCCATAACATCAAATAAAGATAGGGGATTACTGGACATATTTTTTTTTAAAATCCAGATCAAACACAAATTTTCCTATTAAATTAGATATAATTATTTATTTAAATCTGAACCAGTCCTCATGTTTGTATCATTGTTGTTAAATGAGATTCCATATTTAACATTGTGTTACCATGGTTATACATTTGTCTTTCTAATCAGTTTGTTTATTATTGTTGTCACTCAAGTCTTATTATATTTGAAATATTTGAATATAGCTGAAAATTCCCATTTTTTTTTTAATTTTAATTTATGATATATAACAAGGTATTATTTCATTAAGATTTGTATAATCTGTTGTAAGATTTAATGAAAGTTCTGTTACTGCCAAACAAGCAGACAATGAAAAAACAAACGATTTCATATTTGAAAATAATGAAAGTATTGAAATAATATCTTGTTAAAGTGTAACCTGTATTTCATAGGTTTATCTCCCTTTTTCTACTGATATGATTGTTGCTTAGAGTTACAAGAGCGCAATTATTTGTTAACATTTTACTGTCCCTTTTATAAGTTTTTTATGCCCCATTTATTATGCCCCATTTATGGGTATTATGTTATTTTGGTCTGTGCGTCTGTCTGTCTGTTCGTTCTTTCGTCCGTTCGTTCATGAGTTTGTTCGTTCGTCTGTTCGTCCATGAGTCTGTCCCGCTTCAGGTTAAAGTTTTTAATCAAGGTAGTTTTTGATGAAGTTGAAGTCCAATCAACTTGAAACTTAGTACACATGTTCCCTATGATATGATCTTTCTAATTTTAATGCCAAATTAGAGATTTTCCCTCATTTTCATGGTCCATTGAACATAGAAAATGATAGTGCAGATGGGGTATCAATGTACTGGGGAACACATTCTTGTTTTACCCTAATATGGTACTTAAAATAGAATCCTGTGCAGCATCTGATTGGATGATACAGATTGGAATTACTTTTAAACGAAAAGCTTATCTAATTATGTTTTAATCCACAAAATCAAATTTCACATTTTACAAAGTGTAGAAAATATCTTCCATTTCTGCACATTGTAGCCATTAAAAATATTCCTTTTTCATTAAGAGAGTGAAAAAAGACAATTGTTTTCAACTGCATTTTAAGTCAAATTTTGCATCATGTCTATACATATTTTTAGCTATTATGCAACACTGGCATTTCTAGTACATTTTATTACAGGAACTACATAGTTTGTGTAGTCTTTGAGAAATAAAATATGAAATACCACTGGTACCCTATGGAAAATGCATTACAAATAATTGCGCTCTTGTAACCTCAGAGTAAACAAGACCTAAGCCTTGTTCTGATGTTGTAACAGTTTTATTATTTTTCTTGGTTTTACCTTTATATAATGTCAGTTTGCACAGAGCACCAATCATTTTATTGTCGAGCCTGCAACTTTTGTTGCAGAAAGCTCGACATAGGGATAGTGATCCGGCGGCGGCGGCGGCGGCGGCGGCGGCGGCGGTGTTAGCTAACTTCTTTAAAGCTTTATATTTTAGAAGGTGGAAGACCTGGATGCTTCATACTTTGTATAAAGATGCCTCATGTTACGAAGTTTCCGTCAGTCACATGTCCAATGTCCTTGACCTCATTTTCATGGTTCAGTGACCACTTGAAAAAAAAGTTCAAATTTTTTGTAATGTTGAATTCTCTGTTATTATAAGTAATAGGATAACTATATTTGATATGTGCGTACCTTGCAAGGTACTCATGTCTGTCAGACAGTTTTCACTTGACCTCGACCTCATTTTATGGATCAGTGAACAAGGTTAAGTTTTGGTGGTCAAGTCCATATCTCAGATACTATAAGCAATAGGGCTAGTATATTTGGTGTATGGAAGGACTGTAAGGTGTACATGTCCAACTGGCAGGTGTCATCTGACCTTGACCTCATTTTCATGGTTCAGTGGTTATAGTTAAATTTTTGTGTTTTGGTCTGTTTTTTTCATACTATATGCAATAGGTCTACTATATTTGTTGTATGGAATGATTGTAAGGTGTACATGTCTAGCGGGCAGATGTCATGTGACCTTGACCTCATTTTCATGGTTCAGTGGTTATAGTTAAATTTTTGTGTTTTGGTCTGTTTTATTCATACTATATGCAATAGGTCTACTATATTTATTATATGGAATGATTGTAAGGTGTACATGTCTAGCGGGCAGATGTCATGTGACCTTGACCTCATTTACATGGTTCAGTGGTCAAAGTTAAGTTTTTGAGTTTTGGTCTTTTTATCTAATACTATATGCCATAGGTCAACTATATTTGGTGTATGAATATATTTTATGATCTTTATGTCAGTAGCGCAGGTTTCTTTTGACCCTGACCTCATTTTTACGGTTCATTGCACAGTGTTAAGTTTTTGTGTTTTGGTCTATTTTTCTTAAACTATAGGTAATAGGTCAACTATATATGTTGTATAGAAGCATTGTTAGCTGTACATGTCTGCCTGGCATGGTTCATCTGACCTTGACCTCATTTTCATGGTTCATTGGTGTTTGTTTAGTTATCTTGGTTAATGTTAAGTTTATGAGACAGTTGTAATAAAGCTTTATACTTAGGACTATCTACATAATATCAATGATTAGTATAGAAGGCGAGACATTTCAGCGTGTGCACTCTTGTAATTTATTTTACAATGTATATATGTACATGTTGTATTTAAGTACCTGTCAGAGACCTGTCCAACCTCAAGCCAGAAAAATTATTCCATTCTAGATGGTCAGTTTGACCTAATTTTTCTGTTTTTCTGGTAAACTATATCTTCAGTCTGAACTATCCACGAACAAAAATATAATTTCATCATTTGAACTCTTGTGGATTGTTGTACATGGCAATCATACTACATCTTCTTATTTTTATATGAATAATATATGTTGTTCTTTTAATTAATTTAAACAAAAATATTTTAAGCACACAATTACTTTTGACAGGAAAAAATTAAAATTTATCCTGTTTTCTTAAAGAAATGTAACTATCTTAAATTAAAACAGATATTTTGAGACTGTATTTTCATGCTTACATTTTGAGTTATGAGATACCACATGGAAAGTCTGATAGAAAGGTTATGCCCCTTATTCTTCTTCTTCTGGTATGTAACACTAATATCAGATGCTTTAGAAAAATCATTTTGATGATGTATTATTGCCCTTGTTTTTTTTATGTTTTCTGCTATTTTACTTTCTTGAAGGAACAAATTTGATGGCCATATGTTTAAAGATAAATATTATTTTTATTAAATAAGATGGAATTACTGACATGCCAAACTGGAATACCTAATGATGAATATAATTTGAGAGACATTTAAGATTGTTTTTGACAAGTTTGAGGTTCATTCGATACAAAGAAACATATAATTTCCATTTGTTATTTATATTAAACAAGTTTGAGGTTCATTCGATACATTAGAAACGTATAATTTCCATTTGTTATTTATATTAAACAAGTTTGAGGTTCATTCGATACATTAGAAACGTATAATTTCCATTTGATATTTATATTAAATAATTTAGTTCCAGTTGAAATTCAGAACCCTTAGATTGAATTTCAAATTTGTGATCAAGTTAATTCTATTGAATAAAATTCCAAAACAAAATAATTTAACACCATTTTCTTGATGTGTTTTAAGGGGAAGATGCAGTTTTGCCTTCTATTGCCAAAGACTTGATATGAGGAAGCATACTTGTATTTTATTTACCTCCATTACCTTTTTTTTTAAATTGATGTTTGACAAATTGTGAAAAAAAAATGTATTAAGGTATGTATTGAAAGTAATGTGTATTAGAAAGAGAAAGTCTTACTTAACCCAGTTTTTTTTTATTTTTGTTATATTTTCTTTAAACAATAAAAGCATATTTTACCATATTTTATTGTCTCCCTTGAGTTTTAGTGAGTTTAGACACATCAGTTTAAGTATAAATCCTTGATAATTAGTGCTGGAGTTTACCAATCTATACATAAAAGACAAAACACTTCATTTTCCTCTATCACATCCATGTACACAAGGTTACTCAATTTGTACAAACATAGAATGGAGAGATGTCTAATTGGCAATCATATTACATCTTCGTTATTTTATGTATACATAAACACAAAAGATAACCCAAAAATAAACAAACAGATAACAAAAGAAATCAACTAGAAGGGTGCTTTGCTGGCAGAGCAAACACTCAAATAACTGCTACTATAAATACCTAATACTTTTGGAAAACATATAGCAATATTTCTATACAGCTGCCTTTTAGTTTAGTTTAGTGATGATTTATTCTGCAAAGGGGCCTTGGTGGCCGAGTGGTCTAAGTAGTTACTACTGTTATCACTAGCCAGGCAACACTGAGGTCGTGAGATTGAATCTGCTTGTGCGGTGGCACTCAACTCTAATATAAATTGAGTAGGATTGACAGTTTCCCTATCGAAGGTCATGGTTTTCTCCAGGCACTCCGGCTTCCTCCATCAATAAAAACTGGCCTTTACAAAAAAGCCCAAAAGCAGTGCTTAAAAATGGTGTTAAAACACAAACAAACAAACAAACAAAATATTCTGCAAGATGTGAGAATGAACTTATTCAGTCATCCAAATTGAGATTTGTCATTTACATAGACCGAATTCATGATTCTTCAATTTTTTCTCAAGATTGTACATGTATTACAAAATTCACAAAAATCAAAAGGACTGATTTTCACAGGCCAGGGGCATTCGTTCTGTGCTAAATTGGAAGATTTCTTATTGTTTGATGGACACTTCTGAATAGATAGTGAAGTTCATCCTCTACATTATTCTTGCAAAGATGACAAATTATGTTCGATGCAGGAATATCTGACCAGTGACATGTTTTGTTGTGATTGGTTATTAGGATGCATTTATTTTTGTTCAATTAAATTGAATAAGATTCAAGTTGTAACTCATACTTGAAAATAGAATAAAATTTCAGTGATGGAGCAAAAGATGAATAAGATGATAAAGGATAAAAGTTAGTGTGACAGCAATCCTACAATAACAGGAATCCACAGCTCAATATCTTGAGGACAATCTCACAATAAGACCGTTGACTTTTTTCAATTTTATTTGACCTAAAAGTTAGTTTAAACAGTATCTATTCAGATAAATGTTCACAAGACATTGTAAAATAAATCTGATTGCCAATATATTTGCTGTCATGTAAAGCCTTTTTCTGCAATACAAAAAGTTAAATATGCTAGATTATTGATGAGTATAATTTTGCCTTACATTCTTTGTTTTAACAGTCAAGTTTATTGGATAGATTGTAGGTATGCATATGGGCACCAATTGTGCCCTTGTTCCTCTATTTACCTAAACCATTTGACAACAGAGGCTGTCATAATACAGTAACTGAAGGAATTGAAATGATGTGAAGGGTTATTCAAAAACATCCATCAATCTCACAGATGAGATAGAAATATACCTGTATTACCTGCAGTGTCCACTAAAATTATTTTGTTTAATGCAAAATCAGTCTGGAAAACCGTTTTTCGGCTATAATGTGGATCATCACTTGGTGTCAGTCATCATAGTTAACAGGATCATATTCTAACATACTTGACTTGAGTGATCCTCAGTGTATCAACTCTAGTATTAAGTAGTTATTTTTGCCACCAACAAACAACTTGGCTAAAATAGAATGCAATGGTAAAATTCAGTTAATTGTTGATATTTTGAGATAGATAGTAAGTGTCAGGAAGAAATGGCCAGAATGTCAATGTGAAGATCTACCTAATGTCTATCAATACACAATCTTAGTAAGTGTCAGGAAGAAATGCCCAGAATGTCAATGTGAAGATCTACCTAATGTCTATCAATACACAATCTTAGTAAGTGTCAGGAAGAAATGGCCAGAATGTCAATGTGAAGATCTACCTAATGTCTATCAATACACAATCTTTATGACGGCTTATTTGGAGTTCAGGTCTCTGAGTGACAAGTTGTATGTCCCCCTTGGACTAGAGTTCGGGCATTATAATGGTTTACTTTTATAAATTGTGACTTGGACGGAGAGTTGTCTCATTGGCACTCACACCACATCTTCCTATATCTATATTATGCTTTCTGGTCTGTGCATCAATAATCTGAATATTTTTCGCTCCATGTCAGGTTAGAAAGCATTTTGTTTATTATATGCCAAACTAGGATTTTCTAAAGAATACACAGTTGACTGAACAGAAATATCTGAAGGTGTAAAATCATTCCATGATTGAAGGGACCTTTTTAAAAAATGGCATTTCGTGCCAATTTTAAGTTTTGCCTATTGACATGAAATGATCAGCAATCCCAGATCAGAAAAATTACCCAGTTTAGGTGGACAAAAGTTGACATATTAAATCTGGATATCATAATACTACTCTTTAAAGTTGCCATTGCTCTTGTGGTCAAACATTCATATCTTTGTTCAGACGTTTATGCTGTTGGTCAAATGTTTATACTGTTATTCAAACTTTTATATTGTTGGTAAAACATGAATTTTGTTGGTAAAACTTTAATATTGTTGGTCAAACATTGATGTTTATTTAGTTTACACTTAATATAATTTCTCTTATTCAAAAGAAACCAACTATACAGGCAGTAAATGTACACTATTTCAGCCATTTTCATTAGAATACTAAAAGGCTGTGAGCTTAGAATACAGAGACCATTGAAGTTCAAATATTGTTAGGATTTAAAAGGGGATTATGGGTAAAAGAACATACACAGAATAACAATGATATACTGGGTAATTTTTATATATCAAAGGAAACAAGGATGTCACTGTATTTTCATATCCAAAGTTACTGAAACAGGGGCGGATGCAGGAATTTTCGAAAGGGAGGGGTGCTAACCCAGGGCACCCAGGGCAAAGGGGGGGGTGCAAAACATATGTCCCGATACAAATGCATTGATCGGCAAAAATAAAGGGGGGGTGCGCACCCCCGGAACCCCCCCCCTGGATCCGCCACTGCTGAAAGAAGGAGACATAAAGGTTCATTTAGAGATTGAATACTTCTGCAAGATATTAATTGAAGGATACATTATTATAAGTGGTTCTACCACAGGGGATTGTTTAGTAGGTAAAACCAGGTTTTTCTCTCTATGGCGGTCTCTATCCTATAAATAGCATTTTAAGTCATTCTTGATTATCTGTTTTTTCTACGCATTGATATTGTGAAATATCAGTCTGTATCCTGCATGAAAGAGCTAAAAAGTTTGTTTTATGTTAAGCGGCTGATATTTTAAGATGTATATCTCTACAAAAAGGGATAATCGGATTATAGTTCGATTACTGGTCTTTGCCTTACGTAGACTTTTTTATGCTTGACAAAAGCAAGCTTAATAATGACTCCGCACACATTGTGGTGTCTATGATACCTTTCCGTCAGACATTGGAACATCGCTAAGGATGTCTGCTCACGTCTTAAAGTGTAATATAAGAATTACAGAGCGAATGAGTAGGGTGATATAGGCAAAAGAATGGAGGATAAAGAAACTTTCAATATAACCTCCATCGTAAATGTGTCTTATACTTTGAATGTTATTTATTGTTACACAAATATATTATACAATATAGATATTAAAACAATCAAAAAGCACCAATATTTTGAACCAGCAGACTGTTACCAGTATATATTAAACTGCTTATTTTGCAAATTTGTTATTTTTCTAATTACAGTTAGCCAAAGTCCGAAGACGAGGAGAAAAAAACTGAACGCTCGCATGAAAAGCTTTTCACTAGATGCCCCAGAACCCTCAAAACATCTTCTTGCCATAGATGAAACTACTAAGAAGAAAAGTAGTTCATTCACTAACACATGTTTACGAGGTGAACATTTAATTATCCATTTTATTATACATATTTTTGCAAGAAATTATAATTTTGCAGACAATATTCCTACATCTTAAATGTGGCTGTTATGTAAGCCCCCTTGTATGTCTGTACTTATGTCCCAAAGTTAGTATCCCTTTAAATTAGTTTGTCTCAACCAAAAGGTATGAAACATATGTATACACTATACTTATTATAGTTAAATGTAGATCCAGCTGGAATTTGGGTGGTGTCACTTTCACCATTCTAAAGTTATGTCCCTTAAAGAATGAAAAAAAATGCTAAATTTGCTATATATTAACAAGAGAGAACATCTGTATCACATTGAAATTGCATTGATTTGATAATATCAAAAAGTTCCCTTTTTTTCTCTTTATTTTAGTCTTTAAACTTTTACCTTTCGAATTTAGAATCAAGGTCAGAATATTTTCCATATTGTCTAAGCTTCCGTTTGTTCCTGCAATGATTTTATTTTTTTAAATTGCATTAACTAACATTAATAAATCAGTCGTTTGTCTGATTATTATAAGTATAGCCTAACAAACTAGCTTTTACTAATGTTGATAAATGCATCTTTAACATTAATATAATATAGCATGTCTTTACTAACACACATATTATTGAACAGGTTCTAGAAGTCCTGATGATAAATATGCCCTTTCTGCAACAAATTTACGTAAAAAATTTGCTTCATCAGCAAAAGCCAGTTCGCTAGACATCGAGAGTGGAGGCATGTCTCCATCACCTAAAGAATCGCCGGTAAGTGTTACTAAGATACATGTATGTCTCTTTTTTTCAAAGAATCACTGATACGGCTATATGTGTCTTCTTCATTGAATTTCTGGTAAGTTTTGATGTGTCTCCTTTAACAACCTAAATTTCGATAAGTGTAGATGTGTCTCCTTTGCCTACATATGATGTGTGTAGATGTTTTAACTGTGAATATTTAAGGGCATACAATACAGTTTTGATCCTGTATTTACAGTTCGATGGAAATTTCCATATACTATGCTAATTTTTGCATGATTAAATCAAATATGTAATAAAAAATATACCTTCAGGATATGAGAAAAAAAATCGTCATTTTTTGCTGTATATTTATCAAAATTAAAAAAATTGCACTTTTTACAGTTTTATAAAATTTGGTCCACATTATCTCCATGCAAAATGACACAAAATGTGGTTTTAAAAGATAGGGGTCCATGCACTCGTTTTCAAATTAATCAGTTTGAATGATAAAATCAGTCGAAAAATGCATCTTTTCCTGATATGTCACAGTTTGATGTCGCGAAAATAACATTTTACGTTAGCAACGTCATTACCACCCCTGTAACTGTATCGTATGCCCTTCAGGAAGAAAAATACCTTATCCCCGGCTTAGTATATATCTAGGATTTTGATTGGTTAACGCACGTCGTTACAAAACCTATAGCCCCTGGGTGTTGCTAACCCATATCCCCGGACGTTGCTAACCATTATCCCGGGGAACTTCAAGTTTTCCTTAGTTCCATGATTGCTCCTTGTGACATATTGAATTCTGTAGATTATCCATGATGTTTGTAATTAAATATCTAATTCATTAACGATTTTGTCCTATTATGCCGATCATTTACACCCTTTTCATTAAATGCATCACTTGACTGACACATTTTCAAGGAATGGGACTACTGACCTAGCTATGCAAATGACCCACGTTGACGTCCAACCATCTATGATGTAACTCTCACAACATTGAGCGCCAAATTTGACACAATCCAGTTTCTCTGTCACCGTATTAAAAACGTCTTATATTTGATTACCTGTAGGGTTCTACCAAAGGTAGTACTCTACACCCCATAAAAAATATGTAAAATTTCCAAATTTCAATAAAACTTTTTTAGAGAATGAAAAAAACGTTGTTTTCACATTACACTTTGTACCCGAATTTCCATAAATCTCGTCCAATTTGGATTAAGACCGGGGATAAATTTGTTATCTACGTTCATATCCGTAGATATGGATATTTTAACACCCTTCAGTACCCTGTACACCCTTCGGCTACGCCTCATGGTGTACTTGGGTATTTCAGGGTGTTAAAATATCCATATCTACGGATATGAACGTAGATAACCTATAATATCTCCTTATTTTTTACAGTTAAATCATCTAATTAATAATTCAAAATATTTTCACCACGTTGGGTCTCAAGATCCATGAAAGTGCTGTGCTCACAGTAAAGGGAGGTACAAAAATAAAACTGATCCTTTAAAAATTTCCAATTCATAATTATATCACTTTTTGTAGCATAACCCTGTCCCCAGTTATTTATTCATTTTCAGTATGTAAGTTATGGTGGTTTTTTTTTTTTTGTCTCTTTAGAGATGTGTTTATAATACATTTACTCAAATTTAT
This sequence comes from Mytilus galloprovincialis, assembly GCA_037788925.1. NCBI lineage: Eukaryota > Metazoa > Mollusca > Bivalvia > Mytilida > Mytilidae > Mytilus > Mytilus galloprovincialis. The sequence goes on along the minus strand of CM075341.1, from coordinate 1,878,812 downwards.
CTTTGTCAGTCTTCTTAAGGAATCTAATTTTAGATTTCGATTACCATTAGATCTGTTAATGCTTTCATTATTTTAAGAACTGTCATTTTTTTTATGTAAACTGGTTTTTTTTAATTCCAGAAACCAAGTAGAAAAAACAAACAAGATAAAGACAAAGATAATTTATATGTTGTGTTATATCATTTTAAAGGGAAAGAGAAAGACGACATGGATCTCAGGTTAGTATTATTATACACCTTATCGCTATTAGTCTTATCGGCCGGCTGACCCGGCCGCTTGAACTTTTGACGCATACAACAATCACTTTTCCATTGTGGTGTCAGATATTTTGTTTTATGACGTCAAAATTTTACGGGAACCTGTGTGATATCCAGTAATGGCGGACAAATAGCGATAAGGTGTATTGTTAGTCCACATGATATAATAGTTGTTTTTATATACTCTAAAATTATGTTAGTCTTGTTTATCTAATAGCAAAAGGTAAAATCAGAAAAAAACTCAACTCTGAGGAAAAATTCAAAATGGAAATACCCTAATCAAAAGGCAAAATCAAAAGCTCAAACAAATCAAACGAATGGATGACAAACAGTCATAGCAAATGAACAGTTCCAATAAATAAAAGGAAATGTGGGGTATACATCAATGAACTACCTAATGCCATAGATAACCAAAGGACATAAAAAGGGGGATTCAATAACAAGGGGTTGATAAAAAAAACGGACAAAACCATATATAGACGTTAATTTAGAATTTGTTGAAAAATAGAATAAATTTGTGACCTCTTGTCACAGTTCATCTACCAGCAATAAAATTAAATTTGTTTAAATTTCAAAAATTGTTTACTTGAAAACAGTTTTCTCACTATCTTGTTTAAATCCCATTTAAATCCTTTGAAAAGCCAGTTTTGTACAGCATATCAGTAATAAAATCCAAGGTCATATGTGCTATGTCTAGGTAAGGTGTGTTTTAAGACCTGCATGTTAATGGGGAAAAACTATTATATTTTATTTATTGTAATATAAGCTTGTGGGGTTCAAAAAGGGCCTATTCAACACTGAGTCTATACTGTAGAAATATAAGCTTGTGGGGTTCAAAGAAGGGCTTATTTAAGACTGTATCTACTATTGTAATAGATATTTGAAGTGTTTATATAAGTTGCTTTAATCTTTGTAAGAAATAGCCTTTCTTAACAAACATATCTGTTTTTCGTTCATATTTTGTACATAAATTAGGCTGTAAGTTTTTTCATTTGAGTTGTTTAACATTTGCCTTTTTGGGGGCTTTTATAGCTGACTATGCCGTATGGGCTTTGCTCAATTTTGAAGGCCGTACGGTGACCTTTAGTTGTTAATTTCTGTGTCATTTTGGTCTCTTGTGGACAGTTGTGGACATTGGCAATCATACCACATCTTCTTTTTTATATTTATACTTGTGGTATTCTTACAGTTTATAGCCAAAACTAGGTGATTAATTATAGTAAAATATAATTTCTTTGTTATTTTTTCAAAGGGCTGGATCAAAAGTACGTGTAACTGACAGTTCAGATCCTGATTGGTGGAAGGTAAGTTATAAGGGAAGTTACTCATAGATATAGGAAGATGTGGTATGAGTGCCAATGAGACAACTCTCCATCTAAATAACAATTTAAAAAAAGTAAACATTATAGGTCAATGTACGGCCTTGGCTCCGTGTTGAACAACAAGCTATAAAGGGCCCCAAAACTACTAGTGTAAAACCTTTCAAACAGGAAAACCAACGCTCTAATCCATATAAAATTAAAAAACGAGAAACGAGAAACAGGTATAAATTACATAAACAAACGACAACTACTGTACATCAGATTCCTGACTTAGTACAGGTGCAAACATTTCCAGTGGGATTAAACGTTTTAATGGATCCAAACCTTCTCCTTTTTTCTGAAACAATAGCATAACATCACAACATAGAAAAACACACAATAAAATATCATTTGACAGGCCTAACTCAATCAAAAAACGTACATTAATACACTATAAACGAATAAATGCATCTTTTAGAACAAAAATCCCAGATTCATCTTTAGTGGCAGACAATTCTAAAGGAATTATCAAAGTTTTGAATGAAATGAACACTTTCTAAACCTGCTTCTGTATGCTAATTCTGTACAAAACATATAGCAGTTGTGCAATAGATCGTGTTGCTTATTGTGTTGTTTCAAACATATTTTTACACATAAAAAAAGACACCATAGAATTTCAAATACAAATACATTATGTACTTTTAAACAATAAAAGATGATATTTATTTTATGCAGAATATGTATACACTTCACAAACATGGACTTCAAAGAATAGTAACTATTGAAAAAAAACAAGAAAAATAATACCTCTTATGTATTTTCTCATATTACTATTTTGTTTAAGCATAGGCCAGGTCAAACCAAAGACTTTATAAACTAGTTTCACTAAGCACATGTCATACCATTAGTCGGAATAATGTGTCTAAGTAAGGTGTCTTCCTCCAGCTCAGCTTCAATGTCGGTCTTGTACAAAGCAGCATTAGTTTTAATTTTACATTAATATTTCTAGTCCCAAAAACGCTAAAATTGAATTGACCACTGGAAATTTAGCAGCCATCCATCATTGTCATCATGTGTCTATTTTTGAAGCCTGTATGTTGACTTCCTGATGTTTTTTGAGTTATTGGGTTGCTGTCTCATTCATCCCTTGCCTATATATCTTTTCCTTTTGTAATTTATTTCCAGGGTAAATGTAATGGAAGGTCTGGTTATTTCCCAGCAAAGTATGTGATCACTATACAGAAAAATCAAAAGGTGTACCAAGTGAACCATCCTATGCATCTAACTGATGGAGATGTCGACATGAAACTTCACAAAGATCAGGTATAGTCTTAATTAAGGGGAGGTTATAAGTACTATGTCATCTAACTGATGGAGATGTCGACATGAAACTTCACAAAGATCAGGTTAGTTTTAATTAAGGGGAGGTAATAAATACTGTCATTTTACTGATGGAGATGTTGACATGAAACTTCACAAAGATCAGGTATATTATTGATTAAGGGGAGGTAATAAATACTTTGTCATCTAACTGATGGAGATGTCGACATGAAACTTCACAAAGACCAGGTATATTATTGATTAAAGGAAGGTAATAAATACTTTGTCATCTCACTGATGGAGATGTCGATATGAAACTTCACAAAGATCAGGTTAGTCTTAATTAAGGAGAGGTAATAAGTACTAAAAATTGTCATCTAACTGATGGAGATGTCGACATGTAACTTCACAAAGATCATGTATAGTCTTAATTAAGGGGAGTTATAAGTACTATGTCATCTAACTGATGGAGATGTCGACGTGAAACTTCACAAAGATCAGGTATAGTCTTAATTAAGGGGAGGTAATAAGTACTATGTCATCTAGCTGATGGAGATGTCGACATGAAACTTCACAAAGATCAGGTATAGTCTTAAATAAGGGGAGGTAATAAGTACTTTGTCATCTAGCTGATGGAGATGTCAACATGAAACTTCACAAAGATCAGGTATATTATTAATGAAGGGGAGGTAATAAATACTTTGTCATTTAACTGATGGAGATGTCGACATGAAACTTCACAAAGATCAAGTATAGTCTTAATTAAGGGGAGGTAATAAGTACTATGTCACCTAAATGATGGAGATGTCGACATGAAACTTCACAAAGATCAGGTATCGTCTTAATTAAGGGGAAGTAATAAGTACTATGTCATCTAACTGATAGAGATGTTGACATGAAACTTCACAAAGATCAGGTATATTATTAATGAAGGGGAGGTAATAAGTACTATGTCATCTAACTGATGGAGATGTCGACATGAAACTTCACAAAGATCAGGTATATTATTGATTAAGGGGAGGTAATAAGTACTATGTCATCTAACTGATGGAGATGTCGATATGAAACTTCACAAAGATCAGGTATATTATTGATTAAGGGGAGGTAATAAGTACTATGTCATCTAACTGATGGAGATGTCGATATGAAACTTCACAAAGATCAGGTATATTATTGATTAAGGGGAGGTAATAAATACTTTGTCATCTAGCTGATGAAGATGTCGACATGAAACTTCACAAAGATCAGGTATATTATTGATTAAGGGGAGGTAATAAATACTTTGTCATCTAACTGATGGAGATGTCGACATGAAACTTCACAAAGATCAGATACATGTATAGTCTTGATTGAGTGTAAAAAATAAACAATATCGGAACATTATGTCTAAGCACATTTCTGAAATAGTTTAAGTTGGTTCCATAATAATTAATTAATTTTGAAGAAGAAAAATATATTAATTTTGTTTAATTAATTTATTTGACCATATTATTATTCTTATATATATTGATTTTTTTTTAGATTGTATTACAGATTGGTGAAGAAGACCATGGCATGATATTTGTCAAAGCTGCAAATAAAAAACAAGCCATGTGTCCACTCAAATATCTCAACGAAGTTTGACCACAGCATTTAAACACTTACTATACAACCACCGCAATATATGTGTTCCTTTATCATATCTCACACCAGTTTATAGGTCATTCAGTATTGATGTTATATATCTAATGGGATGCTAGAACTAATATTTTATGGTTTATTACGAAAAGCTATGCTTTGATAACTCTGTAAAAAACACATATGTTTAGAAGCTTATAAAATATAGGAATACAGTGCCGACGCCCAACCTCCGTGTGTGGGGTTGCAGAATTTCCCTCCTATGTTGACGACCCATTGGTGGGGCTGTTTTCTGCTCTTTAGAAGGATTGTTGTCTCTTTGACACATTCCTACTTACATTCTCAATTTAACTGGTATATGTATTTGGAAAATTACTATCAGATTATTAGTTACACAGCATTCTATGATTTTTAACAAGGTGGGGTTGGAGGGACCTAGAAACTTTTGAAATACTGATTTTAGGGAGGGCATTGATTCTGGTCTATTGTAGAATTAAAGACAAAAAACATCTGAAGTAAAGATACTGGTAAAGTCTGTGATGGATCTCTTCCTGCAGTATTATTACTTTTTTACAAAATCTTAGAAATTAGAAATTAATGGAATCAAATATTTTAGAATTAAAAATCAAATTAAGCCACAATTCTTTGCTCATTTAACTGACATAACACCAGTCTTATGTTTCCATAGTTACTAATCCCTGTTCTCTTGTTATCACTGCTTCTGCTAAAGGAATCAGATTTTTCACAGGAAGCTTCATTTGTATATACTCTTTCAAATCATTTTTACTACCTTTTTAGCACATTTAATCTGAAAAATTTGATTTTTACATCATTATTTTGAAAACTGAGTATTTCTACTCTTGTACTATATACCTATATAGCATTGTCTTATATTATTCTACCTCACTGAATTTGTTACACTTTTTATTATTTTTCTGAAAGCTCATTTCATTGTCAACCACAATATGTGATCAACTTTTAACCTATGGCCCAATTATCATAAAGAAAGTCAAAACATCAGCATTAAAATTTTCAGATTTTCATAAGAATGTTAAGAAGACTATGAAAGTTAACTGAGGCTGTTGAAATGTTTTCTAGGTGGTCATTTTGCTGAAGTGTTTTTCAAAAGCTACCTGTAAATCTTAATCAAAGTGAAACACTGTTTCTGCAAAAGAATATAACTCATGACATGTTTGGAGGTAAATTTCTCACTTTAATCTAAAACTCTCCTATACAGAAACATTTATATTGAAATACACATTTTAATGTGTCTGTTTTAGGACTTGTTTGAAGATCAGATGTATAGTGTAAGATCGAATTGTAACCATAGAACATGATGTTATTTTCACAATATATATTACTAAATTTTTAATGTCTAGGTCGGACTTAATGGTCACAGTATCCATTTAAAAAATTAGCTACCAAAAAAATTTAATGGAGTTATCTCTCTTTGAATCTTTTTTTTGTATTTTGATTATACAGATTTTTTTTATTGGTATTTTGCCATTAGCATTATCCAAGGTCGGTGGTTTTCTCCAGGCACTCCGGCTTCCTCCACCAATAAAAACTGGCCGCCACAAAATAGCCTAAATGCAGTGCTTAAAAGTGGCACCAAAAATCAAATCAATCTTAAAAAGGGATCATATTCATTGATAAGGACATTAACCATGAAGATGTGGTCACCTCAATTTGACACTTGTTTCGCATGTTAATTATAATGTGTACTTAATAAATATATGCCAAATAAGGGTTTAACCCAGATTTTGCAGTTCACCAAACATGGAAATGTGATAGTATGAGTCGGTCATGTTGTCCTATGGACACATATTCATGTTTCACATATTCATGTTTCACATTTTATTCATAATCATTATTGTATACAATTTTTTGCACACATGTGTTTCACATGACAGTATGATCAAATGTTTTTCATAATACCCTAATTGAGCTTTTATAAAATGTTATGGTTGTATTGAACAGTTATCCACTGTTTTGGATAACAATCTAGCACTATGTTAAGTTGTGATTAATTATACATGCAACATGATTTCTCATGCAAAAGTACCATTAGTTTAAACATATTTTTTGTTCAAGACAAAATAGTATTATTCAAAAGCTTTTTTAAAGCATACAACTTAGGGAAAAGGGAAATCACCCCAATTTACTTCAGTAGTGTAAACAAAAACAATTGATTAACTTTTTGTTAAATGTTTTTGAATTTACTTAGGAGATGTTTGAAAATCTTAACATTTAGTATGAAGGAATAAGGTAAAAATACTAATTGGAACTGAATTCATAAACGATGGGGGAAATATTAAAATATGCAGTTAAAAATTGAGTTATTCCCCTTTACATGGATAAAGTTAATTATTGGAATTCTCAAAACATCCTAAAAATTTTATTTGTCCATGTATTTTATTTGATCTGTTAGAAATTGATGACAAGTAATAATTTGCCTTTAAAGAATTTGAGTTAATATGTTTAATTTTCTAAGCTATCTTTTAATTTTTATATTTGTTAATTAAAAGTACTTTCCATATATACATATATTAAAGCAGTTATCTGAATCAACAAAAACAATTTTGGGGGTACATCTCAACATATTCTGAATGCTGTACTACATAAACTCATGATCTGTTTTTTGGTTTTGATTGTTTGGGGGAATGTCAATTCACTTTTTTGGTTTCGATTTTTTGGGGGGATGTTAATATTTCACTTTTTTTGTTTTAAGACATTTTTGTCGAATTTCTTAGGTAAACTTTTATTTATCAAAAGATTGTTATCAGCCAATGTGATAAAACTTGATTTTTTTCTCGCATGTTTTTACATTGTAATTGTTGTTATTGTTGCCCCTGACAACTTTTTTAAATTTGTTTGTTAACCCTAACGTGCCAATAATAAACATGGAATTAACATCTTTATCTGTTTGTGTTTTCCATATATATAACGGAGATGTAGTTATAAAAAAGAAGATGTGGTATGATTGCCAATGAGACAACTCTACACAAGATACCACAAGAGTGCACACGCTGAAATGTCTCGCCTTCTTTACTAATCATTGATATTATGTTGATAGTCCTAAATATAAAGCTTTATTACAACTGTCACATAAATTAAACATTAACCAAGAAAACTAAACATTGACCAATGAACCATGAAAATGAGGTCAAGGTCAGATGAACCATGCCAGGCAGACATGTACAGCTAACAATTTTTCCATACAACAAATTTAGTTGACCTACCAGTTGAACATGTACACCTTACAGTCCATCCATACACCGAATATATACTAGACCTATTGCTTATAGTATCTGAGATATGGACTTGACCACCAAAACTTAATCTTGTTCACTGATCCATGAAATGAGGTTGAGGTCAAGTGAAAACTGTCTGACAGGCATGAGGACCTTGCAAGGTATGCACATACCAAATATAGTTATCCTATTACTTATAATAAGAAGGAATTTAACATTACAAAAAACCTTAACTTTTTTTCAAGTAATCAATGAACCATGAAAATGAGGTCAAGGACATTGGACATGTGACTGACAGAAACTACGTAACATGAGGCATCTATATACAAAGTTTGAAGCATCCAAGTCTTCCAACTTCTAAAATATAAAGCTTTTAAGAAGTTAGCTAACGCTGCTGCCGCCAGATCACAAACCCTATGTCGAACTTTCTGCGACAAAAGTCGCAGGCTCGACAAAAATGACACAGAAATTAACAACTATAGGTCACTGTATGGCCTTCAACAATGAGCATAGCCCATACCACATATTTAGCTATAAAAGGACCCGAAATGACAATGTAAAACAATTCAAACTTTGATTGCCAATGAGACTATTAATCACCAGAGTTCAAATGACGCAATAATGGGGGAGTGAGGAGACAGACTGACATTAAGAACAAGAGTGCACATGCTGAAAGGTCTTGCCTGCTTTTTTTGTCATGGATGTATTTATACTAGAATTTTCAAACAAAACTATTTATGATTTATTAAAATGAGTTCAAGGTCAGATCAACCCTGCCAGACAGACATGTGCACCTTCCAATCATAGCATACACGAATATAGGTAAACTATTGCTAATGGTATCAGAAAAACAGAACTTTAAAAATATGTCCGGTGACTGAGGCCAACCAACCAAGATCGTCGCCATTGCTAAAAATAAAACATAGGGGTAAAATGTAGATTTTGGCTCATATCTCTTAAACCAAAGCATTTAGAGCAAATCTGACATTGGAGTTAAATTGTTTATCAGGTGAAGATCTATCTGCTCTGAAATTTTCAAATGAATCGGAGAACCTGTTGTTGGGTTGCTGCCCCTTAGTTGGTAATTTAAAGGAAATTTTGCTGTTTTTGGTTATTATCTTGAATATTATTATAGATAGAGATAAACTGTAAACAGCAATAATGTTCAGCAAAGTAAGATCTACAAATAAGTCAACATGACCAAAATTGCCCTTTATAGTCAATTTCTAATAAATTTTTGTTATCTTTTTCAAAAATCTTCTCCTCTGAAACAACTAAGACAAATTTAACCAAACTTGTCCACAATGATCATTAGGGTATCTAGTTTAAAAAATGTTTCCGATGACCACGCTTGCGAACCAAGATGGGCGACATGACTAAAAATAGTATATAGGGTAAATGCAGTTTTTGGCTCATATCTCTGAAACCAAAGCATTTAGGGCAAATCTGCTGTGGATACAATTGTTCATTAGGTCAAGATCTGTCTGCCCAGTAATTTTCAGACTAATTGGGCAACTTGTTGTTGGGTTACTCCCCCGGAATTGGTAATTTTAAGAAAATTTTGCTGTTTTTGGTTATTATCTTGAATATTATTATAGATAGAGATGAACTGTCAACAGCAATAATGTTCAGCAAAGTAAGATCTACAAATAAGTCAACATGACCAAAATGGTCAATTGACTCCTTCAGGAGTAATTGACCTTTATAGTCAATTTTTTACAAATTTTTGTAATCTTTTACAAAAATCTTCTCCTCTGAAACAACTAGATTTAACCAAATTTGTCCACAATGATCATACGGGTATCTAGTTTAAAAAATGTGTCTGATGACCACGCTCGCGAACTAAGATGGGTTCTATCTCCCCTGTAATTTTCAGACTAATCGGGCAATTTGTTGTTGGGTTGCTGCCCCGGAATTGGTAATTTTAAGAAAATTTTGCAGCTTTTGGTTATTATCTTGAATATTATTATAGATAGAGATAAACTATAAGCAGCAATAATGTACATCAAAGTAAGAGCTACAAATAAGTCAACATGATCAAAGTGGTCAATTGAACACTTGAGGAGTTATATAGTCAATTTTTAACAATTTTCAAAAATTTTGTAGATTTTTGTTAGTTTTTACAAAATATTTTCCACTGTCACTTTTGGGCCAAGTTCATTATTGATAGATATAATTGTAAGCAGCAAGATTGTTCAGTAAAGTAAGATCTACAAACATATCACCAACACCAAAACACAATTTGTCATGAATCCATCTGTGTCCTTTGTTTAAGGGCATACGATACAGTTATAGGAGAGATAATGACGTTGCCTAACGTAAAATTTTATTTTCACGACGTCAAACTGTGACATATCGGGAAAAGATGCATTTTTCAACTGATTTTTATCATTCAAACTGATTTAATTTGAAAACGAGTGCATGGACCCCCATTTCCAAATTTTATAAAACTGTAAATAGTGCAATTTTTTTTAATTTTGATAAATATACAGCAAACAATTACGTTTTTTTCTCAATTCATGACCATTTGATAAATATGAGTTATTTCTGAACAAAAAGGCATAAATTTTTAGAATACTTATAAAACACAGAAATTACAAATTATTTAATAAAAAACAATTTGTGTTTATCTTTTAAAACAAAAAAGTTACGGCTTTCTTTCGAAAAGGAAAACAAATCCTAATTTTGAGCAAATACACAAAATTTTGCCCTCATTTAACTCAAAAAGTAGCACATGAAGGTATATTTTTGGTTACGTATTTGATTTAATCAGGTAAAAAATAGCCTATATAACTGTATTGTATGCCTTTAATATGCACATAGACCAAGGTGAGCGACACAGGCTCTCTAGAGCCTCTAGTTTTTTCAAGCTCTTGCTGAACCTTGAAAATTAAATCAAGGACAATGGACATACAGTGGATTAATAATTATTCGTAGGATACCAATTTTTGCAGACTTTATTGTTAGAGGTGAACCACGAAATTAAATTTTCAGTATGTAAAGAGGCAAAACTCTAGAATGACATTAAAAATTGATCGGATGTTTAGTAGTTTTTGTTTGTTGATGTGGTTCATAAGTACTTCTTGTTTCTCATTTTTATATAGATTAGATTTTTCCCTTTTTATGGTTTTACACTAGTCCTTTAATGGCCCGTTTATAACTTGCTGTTCAGCGTGAGCCAAGGCTCCATGTTGAAGACCGTACTTTGACCAATTATGGAATACTTTTACAAATTGTGACTTGGATTGAAAGTTATCTCATACCACATCTTTTTATATCTATATATCATAACTGATTTATTGAATAAAGTGGATTGGTAATGACCACATAGAAATGGTCTAATAAAAACAAAACATTAATGTAGTCCAAACATTTTTAATAAGTTCACACACATATTCTAACAATCTTCAGTAAAAAGTCATTTATACTGAACACATAAATTCAATGGCAAATAATCAGCTGCATTGTGAAAAATCATCTCCAAACATTACTTAGAAAAGTCGGAAAAAATCATCTCCAAACATTACTTAGAAAAGTCGGAAAAAATCATCTCCAAACATTACTTAGAAAAGTCGGAAAAAATCATCTCCAAACATTACTTAGAAAAGTCAGAAAAAATCATCTCCAAACATTACTTAGAAAAGTCAGAACAGCAAATTGCATTGAAAGTAAATCAATCATTACTTAACAAATAATTCAATACTATATATGCAAAATATCAAATATTTCTTACTTTTAGAAAATTATTTATCATGTAATTCAGTTTTAGAAACTGTACACCAAATGAAGCTGATGAAATTTTAAATTTCAACAGGTCGGTTAAATGTTTTGAATATAAGTTTATACCAGGTGGATGTAGTTTCAACAGAAATGTTTGGACAAGATGTATATATATAAGAACAAGCACTATTAGTTGTTTTGTTCATCGTAAATATTTACAAAATTAAAAACGCTATAAATTCTGTACCAGTTATACATCTTAAAAAACAATAATTCTGTAGCAGATATACACATCATACAACTAATATCTAAAAATAGATCACACTGCACATGTTTTAGTCCGCCTATCTCCCGTCCACATCAAGCTTGCAAAATTGATAGAAATATTGTGAAGAAAATTAACAAAAGTCATCTTACATCTTGGTTTTAACACAAAAATCTACTTTTATCAAGATCAGTTATTTAAAGACTATTTTCATGTTATTTACAACTTTTGCTTAATAATAACAAATTTTACAACAGTTATAATAGTTTATGCCTAAAAGGCCAATATGCTAAATACTCTGCAATTTGTTTTTTTTTTAGGTTTTCAGTAGAACAGGTAAACAGACATTAAGAAAGTACGTTCAACCATTCTACACCCCGTACATACCATAGCTAGTTTTAAAATAAAATTTTAGCTCCTTGAAGGGCAATAATAATATTAATATAATTGTAATAATAATTGTAATGAATTCCCAGAATTCACTTTAAACAATTGCAATTAATTATTACAATGTTGCACCATTATTTTCAACAATTATCTAAACTAATGATATAGAAAATAGTTTAAATTTCTTCAACATTCACATATGTTTATACTTGTGTTTGAAAATTATTATTTTTAAGTTTTTAGAATTTGATTGTTTCCCCTAGAATTCATTCCAACATTTATTCAAAATTATCTGGCACTGCAGTTGTTTAAAATATCAAATTAGAAAAATTTCTCTATGTAGTTTTTCAATACATAATGACAAAAATTTTAAGGGTCAACACGTTACTTACCAATAATTTACACCAAATCAAAATATAAATTTGGACAAAAATGTTTTCAAATTCAAAATTAAAAGCCAAAACAAATTTTATTGACATTTCTGATGGTTTAATACCCTATAGTTCACAATCATGACAATGTTAATATGAATGAATTGTTGTATCAGAAATCTTTGTACATGTACTGCTAAGTTTAAAACTAGTATCTGGACAACATGAATTCCTGCATGTTCAATTATATAAATCACATAAAACAAATCATCTTCTAATTACAAGATCTTTTATGTATATGAACATCTATCAAAGTATATACATGTATACAAAAGTTTGACTGAACACTGCCGGTACTGAACACGTCTATCACCTGACTAAGAGATGTAAAAAAGAATATTTTACAAACATTTACACGGAAAATCGACTAAATATATACATCATTAACAACATTAACACTTTATAGATAATTTGCCCTATAATATGGTGTATACTAAAATGAGATCCATTGTTATGAATTGTATGGTCGTATGGTTCAGTGAAAAATGCGTTCTATGGGTTAAGGCACTTATGAAGTCCCCCTTGGTAATGCTACCTTATTCGGACGAATTTATTCAATAACCAAAAATATATTTAGGAAATATTCAATAGGATCTCCAATGATGAATGGCTCATCTTATAGATCTACAGACCAGCTTCTTATAAAGTTTTATGTATCACTTTTAAAACAAAATTAATAAATTACAAAAAGTTGAATTTTTAGGAAAACAGGTAACGATAAAAAAGGAATATGTGATAAAAGCTACTTAGATTCATCTGAGTTAATTGAATTTATATTAAATAATATGTAAAAAGTATATTCTTGGATGTAAAGGAAGCATATTTTACATGAGCAAAGGAAACAGATATATCCCAATCTCTTATCTACTGCTATTTATAACACAAGTTGTGGTAATGAACTCCAAATAAGCCCCATTTACAGGGTTTTAACCCAACAGAGGTGAACCCTGGACATATATATCTAGTAATAACACTATAGGTGTAAGCTGCCTGGTGAGAGCTATTCTGACATTTCAATAAATATAAAAAATATAAAAAAATATACAACATTCACTCAAGGGAGATAACTGTGAAAGCTAAATGAGCTTTTTACAGATACATGTAGCAATATAAACAGCAAGTGAATTAATATGGTTGTTCAAAATTTTATTTATGAACTTAAGATATTTTCCCTTTTCTTTAGTAACCTTAGATGTATAAATCTACACCTATGAGCACATTACAGAATTTCTGCAGAGAAATATATAAAGTTAAAGCAAGCCTAAGTTAGTGATGAATATGTGTATTTTTTTAAGCAATATATACACAGCCTAAACAAAACTTCACTATAAGGTCATATTGAGATCAAGTATAATACATCCTTAATGGATACTTTTTGCTAAGTAAATGATGAAATAATAGTTAAATGGAAAATCTTTCTTTAATTGCCGTAACAGATTGTGAATAAACATTATCTTGTTTTCTTGATGTGGCGTTTTTATACTTGTGAAAAATGTCACTTGAAAAAAAATTTGGAATATTAAGTTGTATTCTTAAAATTAACTGATTGGCATTAGTTTGGATTTCTAAATTTTACAAAAATCAGAAATTGGTGTAACAGTTTCCCCATTATATTACTTAAATTTGCAAGTATGACCTGTCCTAACTGGTGAATAAGTTGTTTTTTTTAATAATAAAGCAACCACAGGAAGAAAAAAAATAAGCCATTTTAAATATAAGCGAATCTTTATCTTAACTGAAAGTTATGCAGACCATAAAGGATGATTTATTCACTACATAAATATTTTACAGACTTTAGCATTCAAATTGTCTTTAACAATTAATAACATATCAAAGAAAAAGTTCAACTTTAACCTTTGAGTTACACAGTCATCTATAAAATAACAATTTAAAATCAACAATAAGTTCGTTGTATACAATGACTGCTCCCTTGGTTAACATGGAATGGTTGTATGAACACTTTATGGTGACTAGATTTGTGCTGATAACACATAGGACGGTATTTGTGATGAATTCCCTGATGTCATCGGTGACGCTGTACAGGCAAAGTTCCCCTGATATACAGCACCATTGGCTAAAATAAAAGTACAAATGATGAGTATGGCAAGAGGCAAGTGAAAACAAAGCCACATTATAAACTTAACAATATAAGCCTGGTGTGTAAAATATATTGAATAATGATAGAACATTGGCATCAAGAAAGAATGTTCAACTATTATCTAAATAAATTTGGAATTAGTCCATGGGACACAGATTAAGCCCCTGCTCATTATGTTCAAGTGTCTTCACATTTGGTCGAGGCAAACATAACTAAAAGAACAAAAACAAAAAATTCAGCAATTTTCCATTTGTAAAAGGGCATAACTCTAGAATGGCAAAAGTGACCAATTACTCCCTTCACAATTGTATGAAATCTACATCGACATTTTTTTTAACAACACTTAAGTATATCGTTCAAAACCATATGCAATCTTAATGGATAGAATACAACATTCCTCACCTCATTCATTTGCCAACTTAAGAATATCAGTCAATAAATCCTTTGAATTTGAATGTAGCCAATTTAATTCATAATATATTCCAAATTCTTACCTAATGATATCTTTACGGGAATGGTAGCGGTGGACGCTGACAGAGTCACATGACCATTAGAAAGTGTCGGTGTGGTCATTGGTAAATCTACAACATTGATTTCCCCAGAGTCGTCCCAAAGTCCATTCTGAAATATAAAATATAGTCATCATATACATGTACAAAGCTAATAAGAGGATAATAACATCAACTTTATCTTTGAATACAATTAGTTATAATTTCTATCCCATTACCACTGTCATTATGTACTTTATTGGTGTTTTTGTTATATGTCTATATATAGATGCAAAAATAAATTTAAAACATATCAATCCTTTGGGGTCCCAAACTATGGTCGAAATGTGTTTGGTGTTATATCTAACAAGAATGTCATCTTGTAATAATCCTGACACAAAGAGTTGGCATTTCTTGCTCTTTCCCCAAGTGTTGTCAGCTTAGTAGAGAGGTAACAAATGCCAATGTTACCCTCACTATAGTGTGATAGGACCTAGGCCAGAACATGTGAAATCCAGTACTCAAGAGCACATGGAAGGTCACGCACTTAGCAACTTGATCTGGTCAGAATTACCATGAATTCTTACACCTGGTGAATCACAAACTATTTTCAAGCAAACCAATGCTAAAGATGGTTTTCTCAATTGAATATTCTTATGTTTTGGACTTTTATAGTCAACCGTACGGTAGGGATTTTTCTCATTGTTGAAGGTTGCATTATTGACGAACATTCACTTTATTTGAATTGGGGTGGATAGTTGTCTCATTGGCAATTATACCATATCTCTTTATTTGTATGTGAGTAACTTGTTGCCTTACCTGTAGACTGATATCTGTTAGAGAGTGGTCCATTTGCATACCGCTGTCTATTGTGGGTAGGTCATTGATCAGGTATTCAGCTGTTTCTTTAGGCGTGTGAGGCGTTGAACACCGTGGACTGGGTGGATCTCCACCAACAGGACCAGCTTTACCGGCTTCTATTAATTCTAATTTTTCTATAAAATAAAAAGACTTTTATTTTACTTGTATAAGGTCAAGCCTCTTAGAATATATTCTACGATCTACTAAAGAAGAGAAAAAAATTACGATTGGTAACTTTTCACTGAACCAAACAGAAGTTAAACAAAGTCTATAATCTTCAATGTTGATAATACACAATTTCTCAACATTTTCTTGGGCAAAACAAAACATATTCTTAGTCATACAATTTACTTTTAGAAATTATATAAAATTGAAAATTGGAAAGAGAATAACATAATTTATCTCCAGTGTTAGAATAAAAAAAAAATATACATGA
Organism: Mytilus galloprovincialis; assembly: GCA_037788925.1. Taxonomy (NCBI): domain Eukaryota; kingdom Metazoa; phylum Mollusca; class Bivalvia; order Mytilida; family Mytilidae; genus Mytilus; species Mytilus galloprovincialis. The sequence continues at coordinate 1,862,377 of CM075341.1, read as the reverse complement.
AAATGAAAGGGGGTGTAAAGGTTAAGTTCTATTCTTTGTTACTGATATGATAAAATTATAAAGAATTATAAAACTTTTATCTCCTTGAATTCTGCTGATATTATATTTATTGAAAGAAAGAATACATGTAAATATTTACATTTAAGCCTGACACTTGTCCTTTGAAAACCTGTGAAATAATGTAAACAAAGGCTTTGTCCAATGAAAACTTTTGTATTATCTTTATCTTAGAAGTGTCAAACTCCATCTGTCAGTTGTACTACCATTGTTATACCTGTCCTGATTAAATGGGGCTACCAGTGGGAAATAATTGATCCAGAAAAATAAGGTTTTCTTTTAAATCATATCATTAGATTCAATTTATGTATTTTGCTAGGCTATAAAGTACCTTCATTTTGTGGGAAATAGCAGTTTTTTATATATCTTTTTTACACATCTTTAATTTCTTCGAAAGGAAAATAGCTATTTTAACTTTTATAACTTATTTTTATTTTTCACATTTGAAAATATAACATGGAATTTTAAAACAAAATTTAGACCAAAATTATCTGATACAAAATTAAAATTATCAATAAAATAATAACAGTATTTTCATGTTATCATAAAACAATTATCATGTTTACATGTACATCAAAGGACATATTTACCTATCAATTAAACCCTCATTAATTATAACATACCAAGGAGAATGTGTGTTCTTTGTCCAGCAAGAGTTATATCCCTTAGGCATATCTAATCATTTAATCAGATCAATACATTCTCTTTGATGTCTATCTTAAAACTGTTTGAAGTGTAAAATATCTAAAACTCTTGTCTACATAATACTTAATTATAATAAGACCAATTAATATTAAATTCACAGGAAATATTATCATGCTTCTAACATTAAGTATATATTTAGGGGGAAAAAAATATTCTATACTAAATTTAGTTTGCAGCCAAACTGTAAATTTATAAGGATAAGACCAGTGGGTCTTCAACACAGCGAGAAAATTATGTGTATAATACATACCAGGCATTGACATGCTTAGTTTAATGGCTTCTAAATCTTTCTTTCTGTGTTTATGTGTATAATACATACCAGGCATTGACATGCTTAGTTTAATGGCTTCTAAATCTTTCTTTCTGTGTTTATGTGTATAATACATACCAGGCATTGACATGCTTAGTTTAATGGCTTCTAAATCTTTCTTTCTGTGTTTATGTGTATAATACATACCAGGCATTGACATGCTTAGTTTAATGGCTTCTAAATCTTTCTTTCTATGTTTATGTGTATAATACATACCAGGCATTGACAGGCTTAGTTTAATGGCTTCTAAATCTTTCTTTCTGTGTTTATGTGTATAATACATACCAGGCATTGACATGCTTAGTTTAATGGCTTCTAAATCTTTCTTTCTATGTTTATGTGTATAATACATACCAGGCATTGACAGGCTTAGTTTAATGGCTTCCAAATCTTTCTTTCTGTGTTTATGTGTATAATACATACCAGGCATTGACATGTTTAGTTTAATGGCTTCCAAATCCTTCTTTCTATGTTTATGTGTATAATACATACCAGGCATTGACATGTTTAGTTTAATGGCTTCCAAATCCTTCTTTCTATGTTTATGTGTATAATACATACCAGGCATTGACATGCTTAGTTTAATGGCTTCCAAATCCTTCTTTCTATGTTTATGTGTATAATACATACCAGGCATTGACATGCTTAGTTTAATGGCTTCCAAATCCTTCTTTCTATGTTTATGTGTATAATACATACCAGGCATTGACAGGCTTAGTTTAATGGCTTCCAAATCTTTCTTTCTGTGTTTATGTGTATAATACATACCAGGCATTGACATGTTTAGTTTAATGGCTTCCAAATCCTTCTTTCTATGTTTATGTGTATAATACATACCAGGCATTGACATGCTTAGTTTAATGGCTTCCAAATCCTTCTTTCTATGTTTATGTGTATAATACATACCAGGCATTGACATGCTTAGTTTAATGGCTTCCAAATCCTTCTTTCTATGTTTATGTGTATAATACATACCAGGCATTGACATGCTTAGTTTAATGGCTTCCAAATCCTTCTTTCTATGTTTATGTGTATAATACATACCAGGCATTGACATGCTTAGTTTAATGGCTTCCAAATCCTTCTTTCTATGTTTATGTGTATAATACATACCAGGCATTGACATGCTTAGTTTAATGGCTTCCAAATCCTTCTTTCTATGTTTATGTGTATAATACATACCAGGCATTGACATGCTTAGTTTAATGGCTTCCAAATCCTTCTTTCTATGTTTATGTGTATAATACATACCAGGCATTGACATGCTTAGTTTAATGGCTTCCAAATCCTTCTTTCTATGTTTATGTGTATAATACATACCAGGCATTGACATGCTTAGTTTAATGGCTTCCAAATCCTTCTTTCTATGTTTATGTGTATAATACATACCAGGCATTGACATGCTTAGTTTAATGGCTTCCAAATCCTTCTTTCTATGTTTAGCTATTTCATCTTCCATCTTTTCAATCTTCTCTGGGTTCAGGGCCCACAAACATCCTTTCTTGGCATTCCCATTTAACTTGGGGGTATCAACTTTAGCAAAGCACTTATTAAGGGACAAATTGTGACGTACAGAATTCTGAAACAAAATAAATTACAGGCTCTTAATAATTTCTTAATCAAGCACAACATATGTGAATTAGTTATAATAAGTTATCTATTCTTGTCTGGTATTTTCTACAAATATTAAATCTTAATCTAAATCATTTTTATGATTTCTCAACACTCTGTTACTATTTTGTAAATTGGCATTTCATAAGATTTAATTTATATTAAACTTATGAAACATATTTAAGATATTGGCTCCTTTATAGACAGTCATTTAAATTAAGGACAGAAGTATAAATTTTGCTATCATAATAGAATTGCCATTTCATTGCTATATAATGTTTCGTTTGTTTTGTTAACATGTTTTTGTTTACATGACAATAAAGATAAAGCTTAATATTTGATTTGTTACAATCTTCACTTGAGAATAATCATAATAATAATTTCCCACAATGTTAAGTAAAGCTTATTTGTGACCCTGGGAAACCCCCTCGGGGGGCCCCAATAGTATATATAAATAATCTGACTAAATCTATAAATAAACTTTATTTATCAAATCCTTTGTGTAGCATGTGTAGTAAGCTAATACTTTTTACTACACTGTGTTCCAATGAGTAATTTTACACAATACAATGAATGATAAAATGACAATGTGATTTTTGAAATTTGCACCTGTAGTTTAAAAGCTAACCATGTGACAATGATTGACCAATCAATTCAAATGTTTATTACACCTGTTCTACATGTTAATTGACTTCTGAATAGACTTACCTTCCAACCATCAGGGGCTGTCTTAAAGTATGGGAAATGGGTTCTGAAAATTATAATAAATCATATTAATTATCAGACTATTATACAAAAACAAATAGAAGGCCATGCAAATAGGCAGGTGTTTAAAGCATGTGAAAAATAATGAACCAAGTATAGAAATTAATGTGGGGAAATTTATATTAAGAATTGTTGTTTAACCATTTTCAATTGATGAAGAGGTGATTTATAAACAGAAAAAAATATGTGTCATAAAAAAGGAACTATGCTTTTTCCTCAGCAATTATAAACTTAAGTACACCAATGTTTCTTTATAACCTTGATCCATGATATGAGGACAAAGAAATCAAGAAACAATGCAGAGTATCAAAGAAAATATAGCATTGATGTATATTTGAACATCATAACCTACATGTATATATACTATATTATTACAACCAATAAAACATGTGCATACACTGTATTCAAAGCTTTTTTATAGCTCATGGTCTTCTCTGTTTTTCTATCAGTAAGCACTAATTCTTTCTCATACGTATACGTTGTTTTCTACATGACAATTGTTAGTGCATGTAAGCAAGTGCATGTAAGCAATGAAATAATTAATATTTTCCCATTACATTTTAGATTTGTTTTTTCAGTTCATATTATAAATATTTTGATTGAATATAATCAATTTAATTAAGGGATTATAATACGTTTAATCCACCTTGAGCAGCAGACCATGACAGTCCAATAAACAATGTGTTATAAAACTGTCAAGTGGTAATTAGATTACAGAGATAATCTAATTAAATTGTTAGTAACCTGTCACACTTTGACAGCAACAGAAGTTTATTACATGTATATAATGACATTCCACAGAATTACTCATATGGAAAATTCGTTCACATGCTTATTATTAATGACCCTAAAGTACAAATTGAAAATTAATTCATGGTCATGCATCCATCCCCCTTATGTAAAATTCAAATCTTATATTCAAATATTGTTGAATTATAATTGTTAAATAAATAATTTATATTCTACATGTACAGTATGTAACGAATATAACAGGTTAAAATTAAAGACATGTATTCATGAAATTTTAAAGAGAAGTAAACTATCATTAAAATAATGGTTTGAACTGAATTTTATATCAAAACCCATATATGTATTCAAGAGACTGTAGGTTTATTATTGTGTATTCCACTTTATGGTCTCAATTATAAAGGTAGATTTGTGATTATGTGTGCATTTAAAACTGGATAAACCCCACAAAAGTTCACCTATAGTGGTACCAAAGTTCATTTGCATCCTGTCTACTTGTAATAGTTTAAACAACTATTTTCTTGGAGAAAAATTTCAAATTGTGTTATACTGTTCAATATTGATGGTATTACATGTTACATGTAACAAGATAATCGGCAGACCAGGGGACTTTTTTTTTAAAAGCACCCCTAAAACAACATTAATAAATGTTGATGTCCATTTTTGGATATGACGTTTTACAAGTTTTGTACATGATTGGCAAAATAATATCAAAGATTGTAAAATGGACTTGGTAAAAACTCACCAAAATATGTAAAAGACAATACTTACATCATGAAGTTGTAGATTTCACTAACAGGTAAACTTCCATTCTTACTATTCTTCAGCGCCATAGAGATCAGACAGCTATAGGAATAAACAGGTTTGGGGAAGACTTTGTCAACAATGTCACTAGAATTTGGCACATTTGGAATATTTTGACCACTGGATGATGAATATGAGAAATTATTTGGTTGTGTCGTACTAATTCCATTATGTAAATGCTTGACAAGGACGGGAGATCTTTGAGATGGCGAACCTTCTTGTTGTTTGAAATTCTGCACATGTGTAATCGTGTTATTGTTTATATTAACATTTGAATGTGATAGAGTGAAGTTACGTTGTGATCCTGCGGGTTGAATCTTTACAAAACTTCGTACATTGTCTGATTGAGTTGACGGATGTTGAAAATGAGCGTTTTGCACTTGTTGCACTACAACATCGTCTTCAGTTGCTTCCACTTTAACTGTTACTGCTTCTGGTTGTGCGACCCTTCTGAAAGGTCGAACAAATGTCTGTTGTAGCACATTCTGTGGATTAACTAACAAATTTGGGTTATTGTTTTCTATTTCAAATGAGTTGTCCAATAAATTTTGATTGAATTTTGTGACATCTTCACACTGAAAGTTTTGAATCCATTCATCTATTGTAGCACTAGTGTCAAAATTAAAACCATGATTGCTACTTTCAGTTCCAGTACCCGATGAAAGATAGTTATCAAAAGTAAATTTGTCTGATCCTTGGAGAATTTTTTCCATCTCCTTTTGAAGATCATTGTCCAAAGAAACTGAATCCAGAAAATCCATGTCATTCACATTAGGGTAGGGCATACTCGCCATCATTCTGGCTAATGTATTCTCAACAGAATTTCTACAAAGACAAGACATTAAAATTTAACAAACAAAATAAAGATCATGTATCTATGATGAGTTTATATATAAATTCAATATATAAGTTTCTCAAAAGGACAAACAATGTGCATGTTCATGGTAATACAATTTTGAATTAAAAGTTATTAAAAATAAATTTATTCCAGAATTTCAATTTGATATTATAATGAACATGATGAAATAAACCTAGAATTTATAGACCACATCAAGGTAAAATCATGATGAAAACCTGTGAAGATCTTTATATTGTCAGTGTCCTATCACTTATCATGCTTATTAGAAAATAGCAAAGTACATGTAGAAGTTGCATTTATCAACCTGCTAATAGGGGAAAATAAAAATCCTGAGGATAATACACAAACTATCAATTGTACAAAAAAAATGTACATGCCCATGGACAAACAAAAATACTGAACAAAACAGAAAACAATTTTATTTACTACAACTTTAGAAATACAAACCAGTTTCTAAAATTCCAACACTTCGTCACTTTTACAGGTTCGAAAATATTTGGTTTGCAAATTCCATAAATAATCTGATTTGAATATTGGCACTATTTTTATCTTTCTGGTTTCAACAAATACACATGTATCATTGTAATTTGTATTTTTTGACAATGACAGTGGAAGAATTACTATTAACACATTGTGTATTATGTGTAACATTACATTGACAATGTTAAAATCGTTTCACTTTGTTGTTTTAGTTACAAAATATAACCACTTTCATGCAAAATTTGAATGGAATGAGCGGTAGACATTTTTTTTTTGTGGTTGTAAATATTTAGGTCATGTAGTAAAAATATTGGCTGAGCTCCAAATTAACATTTCATCGAATACAATAATGCAAAAATTATGAAATTATGTGAAAGTATTACCTGACTTGATAACTGTCACTTTTAGTCTTTAGTTGTGTATTCCAGTATTTCCCAAAAACATGCAAAAATCCAGGAAGTAATAGGCACAGGTGAAAAAAATGTCGGATCCACGTTCAACCCACTGGACAAAGAACAGTAATAGATTCAAATTACTCAGTTTTGATTGGTTGTTCTTTATGAGAAAATTTTAAATCGCTACACTCTGATTGGTTAATCCATGGAAACCCTAGCCACAATGTCCCAAATATGGAAAATTAATCATCGACGGAGCAGGTGCTTGTGCATCAATTACCGTGCGAAAACAATGGCAACGTTACCAAATGTTTACAAATATTCAAAATCAAAGCATACATTTACTTTTGCTGTTATCTTAGCGATAAACAAAATCCGTTTTGAAAAAAGGACTGCACTGGACTATATTTTGTAGTGCGAATGAATACTATTTGTAAAATATAACTAAAAAGGCTCCTCGTGGGGAATAATTATGACAGCTCATTCATGATATAATTAACGGCTGAGTAGTTCTGATCAGATTAGTAAAACTTGCAAAGTGACATTGAATAAATATCATCATGTTGATTTGTGTCAGAATTACTTGTATCAATTAAAGAGTGACCAGACATATTTCTATTGATAAATATTTGAAAATGAGTGAAATGGGTACAATAAAAATTATATTATATGTCTCTGTATTATGTGAAATGATATTGTTGCTTTTTAGATATATTTATGCTTTGACTTACAAAATCACTTATTTCTCTACTGTTGAAATTAACATAAAACTTCATATTTTTTTTTAGCTCACCTGGCCTAAAAGGCCATGTGAGCTTTTCTCATCACTTGGCGTCCGTCGTCGTCGTCGTCGTCTGTCGTCGTTAACAATTTTTCAAACATCTTCTCCTGAAACTACTGAATGGATTTGAATGAAACTTAGCATAATTGTTCCTTAGAGTATCCTGCACAAAGTGTGTGCTTCGATTTTTGATCCGTCAAAAAACATGGCCGCCGTTACTTAAAATAGAACATAGGGGTCAAATGCAGTTTTTGGCTTATATCTCAAAAACGAAAGCATTTAGAGCAGATCTGACATGGGGTAAAAATGTTCATTAGGTCAAGATCTATCAGCCCTGAAATTTTCAGATGAATCAAACAAACCATTGTTGGGTTGCTGCCACTTAATTGGTAATTTTAAGGAAATTTTGCAGTTTTTGGTCATTATCTTGAATATTATTATAGATACAGATAAACTGTTAATAGCAAAAATGTTAAGCAAAGTAAGATCTACAAATAGTCAATTTGACCAAAATTGTCAATTGACCTCTTAAGGAGTTATTGCCCTTTAAAGACTTTTTTCACAATTTGTTCATCATGTTGACTTACTTTAAAAAATCTTCTCCTTTGAAACTGCTGTATCAATTTCAGCCAAACTTAGGCTAAATGAGTTTTAGAGTTTCAGAGTATCTAGTATAAGTTTTATATTTCATTTCCTTGTATGTCAAGAAACATAGCTCCTATGGCTAAAATAGAACATAGGAGAAAATGATTTTTTTTTTTGCTTTTGAAGAAAATAGGACGATTCAAAGAACATTTAAATAAATTGAAAAGCCAAAATAATCATTGATATGAGATTAAACCAAAAAAATTCAGGTGAGCGATTCAGGCTCTTGAGAGCCTCTTGTTTTGAAATAGCTCAAATTGAATTATAAATAGAAAGAATAGCATTTCTTGAACAATAAAAATAAATCTTTAATTATTATTTTACCATTTGTGCCTTATGTCAAAATTTAAATTCTGGACTTGAGTATTAAATAACGGAAAACAATCTGAAAAGCAGTGTTATATCCAAGACCATATATGAAAAAAGTAAAATCACAAAAATACTATACTAAACTCCAAGGAAAATTCAAAAAGGAAAGTCCCCAATCAAATGGCAAAATCAAAAGTTCAAACACATCAAAGGAATGGATAACAACTGTCATATTCCAGTGGTTCAAAAATAAATGATTGATTTAATTTCCATAATACATTAATATTGTATTTGTAACTTTTGGGTTTTCCATTTTGAAACCAAAACAATAAGATCACTCGAAATCTTTTTAACTTTTTAAATGAAATCAACTTTTACAGAAAAGGGCGTTTCAACCTGGGAACATCATGTTTTAGCAAAAGTCCAGAAAAAATATCAATATTCACTCTGAGTTAAAGTTTAAAAGATGGAATGAAATTCCACTTTCTTTTAACAAGAGTGCAATAATTTACACTGAAATGTCTCACCTTTACTAACCATTGCTATTATGTTGATAGTAGACCTAAACATAAAGCTTTACTTCAACTATCACATTAACTAAAATGAGGTCAACATGTACACCTTACCATCATAACATACATCAAATATACTTTATAGTTGAACAGTGAGTATTGCACATCTAAGAAATAAACTTGGAGAGTTGTCTCATTGGCACCCATACCACATCTTTATATATCTATAAACCACTTAACCAGGAAAACTTAACAAGAAGAACCTTGCCAGACAAACATGTACAACTTATAATCATTACATGCTTTAAATATAGTTGACTTTTGCATATACTAATAGTATCAGAGACATACATATGTATATATGTTTCTGATAGTATCTAGGTTTTTTTAAAATTTAACCAGGAAAACTTGAGATTGACCAATAAGTCAACAATGTGTGGTGTATAACATGATTGCAAGTGTATATGTCTGTCTGGCAATTATAATATGACCATGACCTTATTCTTAACAACAAAGGGTCGAAAAATTTACATTTGACCAATGAAAAATGAGAATAAGGTAATGGTCAGATGATAATTGCCAGACAGACATACACACTTGCAATCATGTTATACACCAGACATTATTGACCTATTGGTAATAGTATAAGACTACAAAACAAAAACTCAACATTGAGCCACAAAAATGAGGTCAACATCAAACAAAACATGCCAGACTGACATGTACATCGTAAAATATTTTCATACACCAAATAAAGTTGACCTATTGCTTACAGTATAAGAAAAACAGACCAAAACACAAAAACATAACAATACCCACTGAACCATGAAAATAAGGTCTAGGTCAGATGACACCTGCCAGTTGGACATCTGCACCTTACAATCATACCATTCACCATTTAAAGAGGACCTATTGCATACAGTTTTAGAAAAAAAACCACATAAAAAACAAAAACTTAACTATAATCACTGAATCATGAGCCGTGGTGTAGTGGTTAAAGCATCTAACTACCAACAAAAGGGTTCCTGGTATGACCCCTGTTCAGGGACAGAAATGGATGTGACTGTTGTATTCACAACTGAATAGATGTGACTGTGGTATTCACACAGCTGAATGAAGGTGACTGTGGTATTTACACAGCTGAATGGATGTGACTGTGGTATTCACACAACTGAATGGATGTGCCTGTGGTATTCACACAGCTGAATGGATGTGACTGTGGTATTCACACAGCTGAATAGATGTGACCGTAGTATTCACACAACTGAATGGATATGACTGTGGTGTTCACACAACTGAATGGATGTGATGTGGTATTTACACTATTGAATGCATGTGACTGTGGTATTCACACAATTAAATGGATGTGACTGTGGTATTCATACAACTGAATGGATGTGACTGTGGTATTCAGACAACTGAATGGATGTGACTGTGGTATTCACACAGCTGAATGGATGTGACTGGTATTAAAACAACTGAATGGATGTGACTGTGGTATTCACACAACTGAATGGATGCGACTGTGGTATTCACACAGCTGCATGGATGTAATTGTGGTATTCACACATCTGAATGGATGTGATTGTGGTATTCACACAACTCAATTGATGTGACTGTGATATTAACATAGCTGAATGGATGTGACTGTGGTATTCACACAGTTGACTGGATGTGACTCTGATATTCACACAGCTGAGTTGATGTGACTGTGGTATTTACACAACTGAATGGATGTGACTGTGATATTAACATAGCTGAATGGATGTGACTGTGGTATTCACACAGCTGAATGGATGTGACTGTGGTATTCACACAGCTGAACGGATGCGACTGTGGTATTCACACAGCTGCATGGATGTAATTGTGGTATTCACGCATCTGAATGGATGTGATTGTGGTATTCACACAACTCAATTAATGTGACTGTGGTATTCACACAGCTGAATGGATGTGACTGTGATATTCACAAAGCTGAATGGATGAGACTGTGGTATTCACACATCTGAATAGATGTGACTGTAATATTCACAAAGCTAAATGGATGAGACTACGATATTCACACAACTGAATGGATGTGACTGTGGTATTCACACAGATGAATGGATATGACTGTTATATTCACAGAGCTAAATGGATGTGACTGTTATATTCACACAGCTGAATGGATGTGACTGTGGTATTCACACAACTGAATGGATGTGACTGTGGTATTCACACAGCTGAATGGATATGACTGTTATATTTACACAGCTGAATGGATGTGACTGTGGTATTCACACAGCTGAATGGATGTCACTGTGGTATTCACAAAGCTGCATGAAGGTGACTGTGGTATTCACAAAGCTGAATGGATGTGACTGTGGCATTCACACAGCTGAATGGATGTGACTGTGATATTCACAAAGCTGAATGGATGTGACTGTGGTATTCACAGCTGAATGGATGTGTATCTTCAAACTGTGAAGAACATATGTAAATAATTGAACTTTTCGTCGTGATCCCGTCTTTATTGACTGTCTCTGTGTAAATCATAACTCGTGTTGTCTGTATATGATTAATTGTAATTGTCTTTGCTTTGTTTTATACTCTCCAAGAGGAGGCAAATAAATTATATTTATTTATTTATTCACAGAGCTGAATGAATGTGACTGTGGTATTCACACAGCTGAATGGATGTGACTGTGGTATTCACACAGCTGAATGGATGTGACTGTGGTATTCACACAGCTGAATGGATGAGACTGTGGTATTCACACAGCTGAATGGATGTGACTGTGGTATTCACACAGCTGAATGAATGTGACTGAGGTAATCACACAACTGAATGAATGTGGCTGAGGTATTCACACAACTGAATGGATTTGACTGTGATATTGACACAGCTGAATGGATGTGACTGTTATATTCACACAGCTGAATGGATGTGAGTGTGGTATTCACACAGCTGAATGGATGTGACTGTGGTATTCACATAACTGAATGGATATAACTGTGATATTCACACAGCTGAATGGATGTGATGTGGTATTCACACAGCTGAATGGATATGACTGTGGTATTCACACAGCTGAATGGATATGACTGTGGTATTCACACAGCTGAATGGATATGACTGTGGTATTTACACAGCTAAATAGATGTGACCGTAGTATTCACACAACTGAATGGATGTGACTGTGGTATTAACATAGCTGAATGGATGTGACTGTGGTATTCAGACAACTGAATGGATGTGACTGTGGTATTCACACAACTGAATGGATATGACTGTGGTATTAACATAGCTGAATGGATGTGACTGTGGTATTCAGACAACTGAATGGATGTGACTGTGGTATTCACATATCTGAATGGATATGACTGTGGTATTCACACAACTGAATGGATGTGACTGTGGTATTCACATATCTGAATGGATATGACTGTGGTATTCAGACAACTGAATGGATATGACTGTGGTATTCACACAACTGAATGGATGTGACTGTGATATTCACACAACTGAATGGATATGACTGTGGTATTTACACAGCTAAATAGATGTGACCGTAGTATTCACACAACTGAATGGATGTGACTGTGGTATTAACATAGCTGAATGGATGTGACTGTGGTATTCAGACAACTGAATGGATGTGACTGTGGTATTCACACAACTGAATGGATATGACTGTGGTATTCACACAGCTGAATGGATATGACTGTGGTATTCACACAGCTAACAAGTGAAACTGCGAGCTACTGCTCACTGATGATACCCCCGCCGCAAGTGGATAATATTAATAGTGTAAAAATATGCAAGTGTTCGGTAAACAGGAAGTTGTTGAGTGATGAATCTGAAAACGCACCACACGGTATAGCTGACTTATAAAAATCCTGAAACCAAATTTCAGAAATCCTTGTATTGTAGTTCCTGAGAAAAATGTGACGAAAATTTTTAATTTGGTTATCATGTGTAAAATCATACAAGTGTTCGGTAAACAGGAAGTAGTCGAGTGATGAATCTGAAAATGCATCACACGGTATAGCTGACTTATATAAATCCTGAAACCAAATTTCAGAAATCCTTGTATTGTAGTTCCTGAGAAAAATGTGACGAAAATTTTCAACTTGGCTATCATGTGTAAAATCATACAAGTGTTCGGTAAACAGGAAGTTGTCGAGTGATGAATCTGAAAACGCATCACACGGTATAGCTGACTTATATAAATCCTGAAACCAAATTTCAGAAATCCTTGTATTGTAGTTCCTGAGAAAAATGTGACGAAAATTTTCAACTTGGCTATCATGTGTAAAATCAGACAAGTGTTCGGTAAACAGGAAGTTGTCAAGTGATGAATCTGAAAACGCATCACACGGTGTGGCTGACATATATAAATGTTGATACCAAATTACAGAAAGGGTGGATGTGTAGTTCCTGAGAAAAATGTGACGAAAGTTTCATGGGACGGACTGACTGACTGACGGACTGACGGACGGACGGACGGACTGACGGACGGACGGACTGACGGACGGACGGATGGACGGACGGACTGACAGACAGAGGTAAAACAGTATACCCCCCCTTTTTTAAAGCGGGGGTATAAAAGTTTCATGGGACGGACTGACTGACTGACGGACGGACGGACTGACAGACGGACGGACGGACTGACAGACAGAGGTAAAACAGTATACCCCCCCTTTTTTAAAGCGGGGGTATAAATAGATGTGACCGTAGTATTCACACAACTGAATGGATGTGACTGTGGTATTCACAGAGCTGAATGGATGTGACTGTGGTATTCACACAACTGAATGGATATGACTGTGGTATTCACAAAGCTGCATGAAGGTGACTGTAGTATTCACACAACTGAATGGATGTGACTGTGGTATTCACAGAGCTTAATGGATGTGACTGTGGTATTTACACAGCTGGATGGATTTGACTGTGGTATTCACACAGCTGAATGGATGTGATTGTGGTATTCACACAGCTGAATAGATGTGACCGTAGTATTCACACAACTGAATGGATATGACTGTGGTATTCACACAGCTGAATGGTTGTGATTGTTATATTTACACAGAGCTGAATGGATGTGACTGTGGTATTCACACAACTGAATGGATATGACTGTGGTATTCAGACAACTGAATGGATGTGACTGTGGTATTTACACAGCTGAATGGATGTGACTGTGGTATTCACACAACTGAATGGATATGACTGTGGAATTCACACAGCTGAATGGATATGACTGTGGTATTCAGACAACTGAATGGATGTGACTGTGGTATTCAGACAACTGAATGGATATGACTGTGGTATTCAGACAACTGACTGGATGTGACTGTGGTATTTACACAACTGAATGGATATGACTGTGGTATTCACACAGCTGAATGGATGTGACTGTGGTATTCACACAACTGAATGGATATAACTGTGCTATTCACACATCTGAATGGATGTGACTGTGGTATTCACACAACTGAATGGATGTAACTGTGGTATTCACACAGCTGAATGGATGTGACTGTGGTATTCACACAGCTGAATGGATGTGACTGTGGTATTCACACAGCTGAATGGATGTGACTGTGGTATTCACACAGATGAATTGATGTGATTGTGGTATTTACACAGCTGAATGGGTGTGACTGGTATTTACACGGCTGAATGGATATGACTGTGGTATTCACACAGCTGAATTGGTGTGACTGTGGTATTTACACGGCTGAATGTATATGACTCTGGTATTTACACAGCTGAATGGGTGTGACTGTGGTATTTACACGGCTGAATGGATATGACTGTGGTATTTACACAAATATATGGATGTTTCACCAAAGTTTTATGCAAATTGGTTAAAGTGTTTTTGAATTAATGGTGACATGTTGGCAACAGACAGACAACCAATTACCATAATATGTCCAATAAACGAGCTTATTAAAAGCAAGAGAAGAAATACAACTTGAGCAGTATGTCTCCCATTGCTTAAGGTAAAGACATAATAACCAAGATTTAAACTTAACCCCTAATTTCATGAGATATTGTGTTCATATTTCCTTCTGTTACCACCAAAAATGATGAAAGCAAGTCTCTTTTTGTTACATGTACAATTAAGCTTTGCGTCAATGAAACTGCTTCCATTACAGACATTTCTGTTTTGTATCTGCTTCACACATTTCTATCAATAAACTGTTTTTATTGAAACAACAGATTATATATACCCATTCTTAAACATTTGCAACTTTGGGTTGTATTAGCAACAAAAAAACTGAGCTATTTGTATATATAAAGGTCACCCTAAGGACCCCATAAAAGTGATGGTTGTATCTGAGGGTGTTCTTACACGACAGGGTTTTCACTTTACTACAAGAAATAAGTTAAGGAAACTCAATTAAAAGAAACTGATTGCATTTATTATAAGCTAGATAAAAAATCCATTAAGTTTCCCGTCTTCGTCTCTGATTTTTCATTCGCTAAAATTTGACCAAGCTGTTGGTTTATATTTTTAGCTTTCCTCTTTTTTGCACTTTTTGTAGAATTGACCACAGTACTTGTTCTTTTATAACCCTGTATATCTGGTGTCTTTGTTAGAGATTGTTTATTTGTTGTTACAACGGGTAATTTACGTGAATCTGGTAACCTGGACAATGTTCTCTGATCAGTAGCAGTGTCTATAATATTCTTTAAATGTGTATGAGAACTGGTTCCTGGTTGTTCAGATGTTATTCCTACTTCCTGTCTAAAAAACACAAATCATCATATGAGTACAGCACAAAATATTGATTAAATGTTCATTGCACAATTTCTACAAAAAACAATTCTTCATGAAAATTTTTGTCATAATAACACATATCTTTTACTTATTGTTTTAATTGTACAAGTTATTTTTGTTTTATTTAACAATGTCATTGTAGATTTATTGCATATTCTCTAATGTTCTGTTTGTTGTTCCACAAATTAATATAAAATAAAGGGGTTGATCTTTTGAAATCTAAATCAATTGTCTGTCCAACGTTACAAACCTATCCATTGGTTTATTTAATTGTCTGTCCAACGTTACAAACCTATCCATTGGTTTATTTAATTGTCTGTCCAACGTTACAAACCTATCCATTGGTTTATTTAATTGTCTGTCCAACGTTACAAACCTATTCATTGGTTTATTTAAATTTTATTTCAGTTTTGTGGTGTTTTGGTTTTTTGTTGTCATTTTGGGAACAAGAACTTTAGAACAAATCTTTGATAATTAATGTTATTTTTTATTCCAAACTTTTTTAATACTCTGAATCTGTGCATTAAATATTGACAAATAAATGTTTGAATAGTATATGTTGACCTGTAAACAGTGGCGGATCCAGCCATTTTAAAAAGGGGGGGTTCCAACTATATGCTCCCATTCAAATGCATTGATAGGCCAAAAAAAAGAGGGGTTCCAACCCCCGGAACCCCTCCCTGGATCCGCCACTGTGTAAATATCTTCTTTTTGTATCATTGGGTTGCTGACTCAGTGAGGTACATACACAAATCTCCTTTTGTTCATAAAATACCTTTCTATATCAACAGAATCAGAATGCAGAGATTGTTGTTTCTGGTTAAGTGCTTCCTCTCTTTCTTTCTTCCTCCTCTTTTTCTTCTTTTTTGATTTCTTCTCTGGTTCTATGATACCCTTATTCTGTAAACCTGTTGAAAGATTTCAATATATATGTTATCTGACCACAGATATGAAATATTCTACTCACTGATGTATATAACAATTATTTTGAAAAATATGAAAACTTATTTCCAAATGTATTTATAAGTCAATTGCAGAAAACATTTCCTCTAATGGTGTTTAACATTTTAACAATTTTGAACTAAACAAGAATATTTCCTTAGTACACGGATGCCCCTCTCGCACTATCAGGACAGACAAAGGGACAAACAGATGGTCGAACAGACTGAAAAACATAATGTCCATAAATGAGGCATAGAAAACTTGTGAATCAGAATAATAGTATAAATTTAGTCATCAATCTGGATTTAATAGTCACACAGCAGTACATATACCACAAAAATTCTCTAGATAACCTGAGATCTACAGATGTATCACACTATCTAGGATGAAGCTAAATTGATATTTCAGTCATTGCCAAATATTTTCTTTCTATATTTCCCAACTGGTTTCAACTGTGATTCGAGTTAACAGTTATTAAATGTGACTTTCATACAGGAATAATTCATATTTTCTTTAAGGAATGACCGATATGTTTTTTCTGTCTGTGAAGAAATAACATAAAAAATGTGGTGCACACTGAATAACGTGCATAGCGGGATATTTAACAGTGTGCACCACAATTTTTATGTTATTTCCAATAGACTTACTTCGTATAATTCAATTCTAAATTCCATTTTAAACCAGCGTAAATTATGAAAAAACGTTGAAAAATTGTGTTTATGATATGATAAACAAAACGATTTCAGCCAATCAGAAGATGTGTTACATCCAAAATTTAATTATTGTTTAATGATGCATCAAATGTATATCACTATAGTTCATATATACTAAATATCTGCTGTGGATTTAATTGTTTTCATTGGTACACATTTTTTTGTAGATTAAGAAAAACTAGCATTTTTGAGGATATTTTATTTTGTGGTTTTGTCAGTCTACATATACTCCTTATAGAAAATGTGTAATTTGTTGGACATTAAAATTCATGGTTCACAGATTACCACGAAATCCAGGAAAATTAGGATTTTTATGAATAATAATGAATCCACAGTTTATTTTTTCACCTTTATTTTATTTAATACTAACTTTGTTGTTCTTTAACTTTTTGTTGTATTAAATCTGCTCTCCTTAAACATGGAAACTTTGTTTTCTTTGTACACACATTGCACATGACAACCTGTAATTTAATAGAGTACAGTACACATGACATTATATACACATGACAACTTATTTTCACAGATACTTTATTTCACATTTAGCCCTTTCTAGCTAACTTTGCAGCAATTTATTTTTTGTGAGTTTCTGGTGTTCTATATGTTGCATGTTGCTGAAGCAAGCCTCTAGAAGTTGAATTTTCTTGCTGTATTGAAGACCTATGGGTGGACTTCGGCTGTTTTTATCTCTTTGGTCAGGTTGTTGTCTTTTAGACACCTTCCCCATTTCCATTCTCCATTTGAGCTACTTCTCTAAGATTGTTTATCCAAAAGATTTCACACGTTGAAGGACAGAATGTAGTACTTTTCTAGTTGACAATAATTGTTGTAGAAAGTAGATGCGTGACATTCACATGATGTCTTTAAACCGCAATAGGCCAAAAATAACTTGTGGTGTGTTGATGACTTGATGTGTTACATATTTGTTTTTCATTCATTTTTTTGTAGTGATAGATCCGTGTTTTACTCGCTTGGCTTTATAATAATTAATAACTGTATTTTTGTAACTATTTTCTATTCTCAAAACTACATCTATATATTTACGCTACAAATCTACAACTCTCTAAGTTAATGGCTACACGTGCTGATCTCATCTATAGTCATGCATATTCATTAGCTATGTAGGCGTGTCAAAATCGTATCATACGCGATAATGACCAGCCAGTACACACTGTAATGATTTCATTAACCAGTATTAAAAAGATAAACATAACAGTAGCTTATTTAGGGCGTTATTTTTCTGGTTTGAATTTTTTACTTTTGTCATTTCGGGGCCTATTAAAGCTGACTATGAGGTATGGACTTTGCTCATTGTTAAAGGCTGTACGTTGACCTATAGTTGTTATTTCTGCATTATAAGTCCTATTCATATGAGAAATCATTTAATTTTGTACCACTGTAGGGATAAGGTCAGTTATGACCTTTTTTACTTACCAGTGTATTACAACTGTTTAAATATGTCTGAACTAAGTTAGACTGGAACTTCCCAAGGCTGTTTGGATCTTTTTCATACTTTCGTAACAATACTACAAGTTTCTTGTTTAGCTTGACCTTTGACTTGACTCTTACTCTCCGTTGTGAAGGTGTGTAATCACTTCCACAATACTGACATGCTGTCATTGGGTCCTGAACTTTCAGATCTAAAAAAATCATAAACCATTTGGTAGGTAGTTTTAAAAAACATAATTTTTATTTTTGGTGGAGGAAGCCATAGTGCCTAGAGAACACCAAACAACTGTCAATCCTGGACAATTAACATTGCAGTCAACTCAAATACAAATGCCACATACAGGATTTGAACTCACATTGCCTCAATGTTGACGGCTAGTGATACTGTAATTTAACTACCTAGACCAGTAGGCCACCTAAGCCCCACAATGAATAATGGATCAACAGAATTTGAATACTATGACTCAATCTTATAAAACTCCTTCTAACTTATTGTAACACTTTCTTTACTATCCTGTTTCTTCTATGTGTTCTAAGAGATGTTAAATGAAAAACATACTACAGATTTTCCCTGATAAAAAGGGAAAATCTGACAGATTAAAAAGTCCACATGAATTCATGTTTTTTTATGTCTTATGTTGCCATGTTTTTTGTGTTTTATGTTGCCCTGTTTTTTATGTTTTATGTTGCCCTGTTTTTTATGTTCAAAAATCTAACCTTGAACATGGTTAAATTGTTTTAACCCTTTTAAGACTTGGACAATAGTACCAATAAATATAGCATATATACATTTATCATTCTAATGCAGCATCTTTTGTTACATTCATTTTGATTGGACAACATCACTAATTATCAGTTTCATTAAAAAGGAGATAACAATATTGTAAATTAAGCTTTGACCGCATCAATAAGGGATTTGATGGTCGCAAATGCAAGTAAACTTAATTTGCAACCATCAAATCACCAATTAACGCCGTCAGAGCTTAAAATACAATACAGTTATCGCCTAATCATATAGCCTACAAGACCTTCGATTAACATTTACTCTTTCTATCCAACTTTCACTTTTATTTGATCTTACCTTGACTCTCTACTACTTTGTATCTGAAATAAATAACAAAGTAAATATCGGTAGTGATATATGAATAAAACACTAGTGAGACAGCAACATAAATAAAAAAAATATACAAGAGACTTCAAGAGATTAATGCACAGTCTATACAGCTGTCCATAGTTTAAAAGTTGTAAATAAATCTACGTCTTTGTGGAATTATACGATTGATTTTTTTTAGGAGAAATCAATAATACTGGATATGTAGCTAGAGTATAACAAAACATCAAAAAGGCCAAACATTTTGAACATGCACCATCATCTGAAAAGGAATGTTTTAGGGTCAGTATTTGGCATCAATATTGCAATAGAATCATCAAGTGCCCTTGAAGTGGCAAACTTGGTCGTTTTTTGGGTCACACCAGTAAGATTTCAATTATTTAGCATGTTTAGAGAGGATGGTAAAAAGGTTATTTTCGTGCAACGTTTTTGGCCTTTTTTTCCCGTGTTCTCGTGTTTTGACGTTTTATTTTACGATTTTTAACGAAGTTAGAAAATAAAATACTTTAAATAACGATTCGTTGGTTGACATGTCTCTTTATCTATTTCTTTCTGCAGTTTTCTAAACATCGAATTAGACATGTTGTAGTTCTGAAAATTTAGAGTGATCCCCCTTGTAAGTAAGGACCGATTTGCATTTTTATACCATTTAAAATTACTACGAGTAGTAATTATAAATCGTTCTCAGAAACAAAAAACAAGTGACTATTACAAATATCTAAGATTCGTAACACTTTTTGTCATATTACATGCCAAATTCGCGTATGGCATATATTTGTCTGAATTGTTTTCAGAACTATATTATGCGCAATGAAGATTATGACCGAACAACAGTACATTTTTCTAAAGCGACTACTTTTGTAAACTAAAAACAGGTAAAGAGCTACAAATAATGTAATTTATAAGCAAAGGAAACTATTTTTCAGTTATATAGCACTAAAACTTTCCCACTGAGTATTCTCAAGGAAATTCAATGGCTATATCACGAGAAAATAGTCTTTATTTTGCCTGCAGCCAGGAAACGTTTTTGGACAATGCAAAAACCATTCCTGACATATAAAGATTTGAAATGCAATATTGCATGCAGTCGTAGATACTATTTTAAGTTGTGTATTTGCATATGCAGTCACTCCAAAAGTTATTTCAAAGATTAACTAACCTTTTCCAAAAATTTTATAGTTCAAGGGAGGTAACTCTTACTATATTACAGGCTAAGGAAGTATGGTTCCAAATCATAAGTTTTTGAACATCATGAATACTTACTAGTCTATGCATAGTTTTTCAATGGAAATTGTCACGTCACAATGCATTCTTAGTAGCATGATAACCCATGAGACGAACACCATCAAATACAATCTACAACTACATAATTTTAAAAATTTCTTAATTTCAATATGTTGAAGGAACATCAGAGACGGAGTGTTCATGCTAGAAAACTATAAATCTTCACATTTTTCAATAAATTTCAAATTCATTTAATTTTTTTTTAATTATTTTACACGTATTTGTCTTATCGTCAGCAATTGGAGTTTTTTCTCAAATATTTTTGTTCAGGAACTGTTGAATTTTAATTTACCATATATAAACATGATAAAGGGTTACCAAAAATTAGATACATGTAAAACCCCTCTTATGCCACTAAATTTATGCCACTTGAGACCAACAAAATATAAAGTCAGTATTGAAGGAGCACAAAAATAAAATGATTTTGAAATTTATATTATAAATCTGTCCCTTTTTCTAAAATCAAGGACGCTATAATATGTATAAAGATATGACAACATGTAACATGTTTAACTCCCCAAATGTATAAAACCAAGAAACTCAAAATTTCATTATTTTGATCAGATAAAACAAAAAGTTTTTTTTTTTGTGCGAAACTGGACATATTGGCATATTCAATATGCTCAATTCATGCTACATGTACGCAATTGTTATTTCAAAAAAAAATGCTGAGTGAAGGTAACTGGTCCTCAAATCTTTTTTTGTGTTTGAATGATTAAAATCATTATTGGAACACAAGACCTAGAATGTACATGCTAAAATTTAGGAACATTTTATTTCTTTAGGAAAGTGCTTATAGAATGTATAGGGTATATAAATTACATATAAAAGAAAGAAAAAGACACACATTTACATGTTCATATGCATTGCATGCATTAAACATTGCTATATGGTTTTGCTAAACAAAAAAGTTTGAGGAGAGTGCCAGTTTGCTTTAAAGAAAGATAACTCCACTCTGTAATGTTAGCAACACCTGTAGTCAAGTTTGTCAGTCTAATAAATTTATTCAAAACTTAATTTCAGGTATTTGCTTGAAGATTTATTTGAAGATTTATAAAGCAATTTGTCCTCTTTTGACATAATGTTAATGAATAAAATCTTAAAGTTGCAGGAGTGAAAAAAATATTTGAAATGAAACTCTTGAAAAGGGATTAAAAAGTTCATATTTATCTTGGCATGGGGTCATGACTATTTGATGTTGACTTTGTTGTAATTTAATTGTTTTAAGCTAGAAATGATTGAATCAGCTGTTTTTCTTTCCATTTAGTAAAGTTATAGAGGATTTGAATTGGCTGCTCATTTATCTGTTATCCAAAACCTTTACAGCTTTATCAAACTTTCATCTTTATTTATTTCTTCTAACTGTGTTATAGTTAATGTATATCAGTGAATATATATGAATATTCCATACCTGTCAACTGACCCGGATTCTGCGGGTGTGACCCGAGATTTTCACAATTCTGAGGGATCACCCGCCGGGTCATTGAAATAACCCGGGAATTCCGAAAATGACCCGATTTCAACCGTATTTCTTAGTTTAAACATATTTTATTGTTCCAAAAAGAGACAAATGGATTAGACACAAGTTTTTCAACTTAGTAACGTCTTCTCCAAACCGTATTTCTTAGCCTTGATATTGATTTTCATAAGTAATATTCCTTTGAAATACCCGCAAATTCGTAATTCTTCCATGAACAGGCAGTTCATCTAGCTATGTAAACTGTCAAATTAAGTGATCCATTAAGTGCATGGCTTCACTTGACAGCTTTGGTGTCAAACACACTGTTAATTAACACCAATTACCTTAGCTTTAGGTCGTAAAGAAATTGCCCTGTTGTTTTACAAAGATATTTCAACTAAGAGTTACTTCCCCTTATTTGTCACCATTCAAAATTATTCATTATATTTACGTTTTATGGGTGAAAAAGATTAAATCATAATAATATAAAATTCAAATACATATTGAAAAATAACTTTTCATTATTTTTATACCTTTATACAATTTTTAAAAAAAAGTTGAAAATTATTTTTTACATTTATACTTTCTTTAACTGTATTACTATATTTTATCATAGTCTAATTTCCTTAACAATTGAGAGATGAATGTTCATACATGTAATACCTCTACATGGTATGTTTAAAGGCTAGTAGTCTCATCTTAAAATTACATTTGAAAAATAAATTTTAGATGATGATAAAAAGTAAAGGACATAAGACTGTGATACACAAGTTTATAAAAATCATTAAAAGTGTAATGAAATAATAATAAATAAGATTTAAAATGACTTAACCAAGTGAACATGCATTGATGTTTTGGTATCTTTGATATACATTATAAGAAAATGTACCATAAATACTGAAATTCAGCTCGAAAAAGTTTGTACGCGTTATGACCTGAGATTTGATTCTTCAATGCAGGTCATGACCTGCATTTTCATCGTCACAGGTTGACAGGTATGATATTCATAGTCATACAGTAAAGATTGTCTATATAATTTCATATTGCAGCTCTAGATAAATGTCTAAAAATAACTTTGATGTCAGAGGATAAATATAGAAACATTCAAATAACTAGTCCAGGAAGTGAATTGAACTTTCAGTTTCCTTCTTTATTAAGTGTCCTTTTCAAAAACAATTACATTCATTCTAAATGTGTGTGAGAATAGAAAGAAACAACTTGATTTTCATTCATGTGTTTAATATTTTAAGAAGAGTTTGAGAATTACTTTTTTGTCATGAGACAGAAATATATCTCATGCATAGATAGAGGCAGAAATGAGATTTTTCAGAATTAATACACAAATGCCAACCTTTTTATCAGGATTATCATGTACAATAACATGATAGATTGTTTGAGGATTATTATGTGGAACAGACTGATGAGACAATGTGTTTAATCTAACTTATAAAATCTATTTTTAGCATCATGGTTGTGGAATGTGTTTAACCTGACTTATAAAATCTATTTTTAGCATCATGGTTGTGGAATGTGTTAAACCTGACTTATAAAATCTATTTTTAGCATCATGGTTGTGGAATGTGTTAAACCTGACTTGTAAAATCTATTTTTAGCATCATGGTTGTGGAAGGAGGAGGGAGGTATGCACCATCCACAGGGATGACCTCAAAGGAACTGTGTGAAAATGACGACTTGGCATCAAGTCTGACGCTTGATCCCTACCTATCCTTAACCACACATAAAATGAACACAAGGTAAGGTTACCATGGTTACTGTTTGATTTCTATCAGAATCATATTAAAACAAATTTCTGGAATCTGGAGAAGTAAAATTATCAAGAAGCATACAGCTGGAATTTTACCTAGAATAATACACATCATGACATGTTACTATTACTGATATGGTAGACAAAATATTTTTTGAAAGATTTAGGTTGTGGCTCAGTCTACAGAGATGCAACTAATCTTCCCACCTGTCGGATCTAAGGGGCAGAATTTATGCATGTCCAGCAAAACTCATTGCTGTGCAGTACCTCATGGCCGGCAATATTTGAGTCTACTTGGGTCCGCCAAAACTTAATTCCCCAACGGTGCCGGCAGAGTATTTTGTTTATGGAAATGTGATCATCTTTAATAAAAGTAAATTTCCTGTTCCCTCCCTTTTTCTAATTTGGGGAACCAGTCTACAGCTGATTATCTACATTTAATGTTCTATTATGTATCATGTACATTTAACATATATTTTCAGACATAGACCATTGAAAGCAGACCTTCAGCAATCTTGTAAAGAAATAATGAAAAGATTTGTGGAGAAACAGAATTATGAAAAATCTTACAGAGAATTCTCTGGTTTAGCTCCTGTCAAATCCTTCTTTGTCACCAAACTAAAGTCACAACAAGTTATAGTCAAAGATCATGTAAGAAGTGGTATTAACTACATACTAACATTGAAAACAGTCTTCACCATTAGCCACTAGTCCCATGCCCCAGACTAGTAAATATTGATTCAGACTAGTGAAAATTTTCATTTTATATAGTCGTATTGGGACAAGTTTTGATATTTAGTTTCCGGACTAGTAAATGAAAAAGTTTTTGGCGCAGACTGTGAAAATGGCAACCTCCTTGATGGAAACAAAAAAATACTTATAATTTTGCATATATTTTTTAATTCTAACTAATATAACAATTTATTGACAGAAAAAAGAAAGATACCAAACCCTGAAAAGTAGTAATTTTAATTTTCCAAACTAAAATGCAATTTAGATATTTATTGATGTTGGTTGTATTTCAATTTTGTTTTGTTTTTTACAGTTGTTCCGATATTTAAGGATGTTTGACAAAGATTCTGGATTTGAAATTCTGCCATGTCATCGTTACTCTATGGAAAATGAAGTAGGAGCTAAAATTTGTGCCACTAAATCTTGGTAAGAAAGGTGATCTAAGGGAGATAATCCAAAACTGTACATTTGAGGAAAAGAACAAACAATGATACTGCAAAAAAGAGAACCAAACCAGGCAGAGAAAAAAACAGGACCACCACAGACAAATCAATACATTATAAATTTTGTTCTTTTCATACTTGTACTACCTGGGTGTTTAAAGACCTTGACTACCCATGAGAGTCACACATGCTCATTTTGTAATAGCAGAATGATTTTCACTGTTAGCTCTCATTGAGGGTGGATACTAAATTATATGAAAAGACTTAATTTATGTGTCACTGTTACAGCTTTACCCTAAAATAACTTAATTTGAAACATTTGTAACAATGCTCTTGCATCTAGCCAGCCTTAGCAGATACACCCAGGTGACATGCCAGTTCTCTACTCATGTATAATTGATGAAAACATAGTCAAGCATTTTTTCACATTGTTTGACATTGTATTAATCACCAATTCTATAATACAGGCAAAAGAATGATAAAATAGAGTATTTAGTTGGCTGTATTGCTGAACTGGATGCAGAAGAAGAGGACCAGCTACTGAAACCAGGACTAAATGACTTCAGTGTAATGTACTCCACACGGAAAAACTGTAGCCAGCTCTGGTTAGGTCCTGCCAGCTTTGTCAATCATGATTGTCGATCAAACTGCAGGGTATGTTAGTTCGGTGTTGTTAGTGTTGTCAATATTAGAATAAGCATATATAGCATGTTTGCCTATAAAACATTGTAAAACAACTATCCTTTAAAAACCAAAGGATGTCAAAGTTAACAAATATAGGTAACTGTACAGTCCTTAACAATGAACCATACCATTTAGTTAGCTATAAAAGGCCCTAGGATAATAAACTGCCACTTTTGTTATTCACCGGGCAGTATATGAATGATATGCTGCCTCAACCTTTATCCTTCACTATTGTCACTTGGACCAAGATCCAGTAATATAACAGTAAGGAAATGTGGTATGATGGCCAATGAGACAACTCTCCAGAAGAGACCAAAATTAAAATGGCATGGCGGTTAATAACTATAGGTCACAGTACAGCCTTCAACAATGAGCAAAGCCCATTTCACATAATCAGCTATAAAAGGCCTGAAATGACAAATGTAAAACATTTCAAACGAGTAAACTAACTGCCTGATTTATAATAATAGACTATTCTACTATACTATACATATATACATGTACAATATTAGGTCAATGTCAGAAAAATATCAACTTTTTTGTATGAGGCTGAGAAACTGGGGAAAGGCCAGGTTCTACCAAGCCCTTCCCCGGTTTTGCACAGAGTACAAAAAAAACCTAGTATTGTTTTTATACTGCAACTTAAAATTAATAAATTCAAAGCTATCTAAATTGTAACACTGTGTTACTATATTTATGAAATAAACACAACTAGTTCCAGTATAAATTAGTTTAGATGTACAAGAATTTTATTTTCACAAATTCCTTTATTATATCTGATTATAACTATATACTATAATTTATTTGTTTATTTGTAGTTTGTGTCCACTGGCAGAGATACAGCTTGCGTTAGAGTGCTAAGAGACATTGAGCCTGGGGAAGAAATTACATGTCATTATGGAGAAAGTTTCTTTGGAGAAAGCAATTGCTTCTGTGAATGTGAAACTTGTGAAAGGTTTGTTAAATGAAACTAACATTATTTACACTCGTAGTTAAAGATTTGATATTAAATATGATTTGGCAGAATCCTTCAGTTTTGTAAAACTACAAAAATATGTTCTTAGTGGATCTATCAGCTGAAATGAATGAAAATTACATTCTAGTGTAAAGATCGTCATATGTGGTGTCAAACACCAGGGCTGTTATCTATCAGGTTGTAGAGAACAAAATATATTACTTTCTTATTCAAAAAAATAGCCCTGTTTTTTTAACTTTATCAAATAGAAATGTTTCAAATTTTTTAAACATGTAACCTATCTTGAAATATTAGATTCATGCATTGTAGCAATGTTGCTAAAATAAATTAGGAGTAATCAATGTTTACACACAAAAAAAAAATACATTTTATTGACAAGCATTTTCTTCTATACAATATATGGCTTTTTTCAATATCCTAATTACACAATGAAGATACAAGTGTGAAAGTACAATGTACTCCTAGTAGTAAAGTTAAGAAGATACAAGTGTGAAAGTACTCCTAGTAGTAAAGTTAAGAAGATACAAGTGTGAAAGTACTCCTAGTAGTAAAGTTAAGAAGATATAAGTGTGAAAGTACTCCTAGTAGTAAAGTTAAGAAGATACAAGTGTGAAAGTACTCCTAGTAGTAAAGTTAAGAAGATACAAGTGTGAAAGTACTCCTAGTAGTAAAGTTAAAACCTTCTTCATAGTGAAAGAAGTGGTTCCATTTATTGGTACATTAATATTTGTCTCATTATATATTTGATCCAGAAACAGAAAATTATAATTGAAAAAAAGTTAAACTGTATTAAATGAAATCTATTCTTTCTGCATTAAGTAAAATTTATTCTTTCTATGACACAGGAGAAAGCAAGGAGCCTTTAAGCCTAAAGATGGAATAAAAAGTCCACAACATGTCAAGGGTTATAGACTCCGGGACAC
The DNA here is from genome assembly GCA_037788925.1 of Mytilus galloprovincialis. NCBI lineage: Eukaryota > Metazoa > Mollusca > Bivalvia > Mytilida > Mytilidae > Mytilus > Mytilus galloprovincialis. The sequence continues at coordinate 1,834,149 of CM075341.1, read as the reverse complement.
AGACGACAGACTTACCAGACTGAAATCAGACCCTCTGGAGCGGGAAAGACCAAGTGCACAGATGACGGGAGCTGCTCTGTATGGCAATGGTAATGTTTATAGAATCGATTTTGTGAATGGAGATCACATGGCACATTCATCTCTGATTGAAATTTAAACAAATACTTGAAGCCAATTATTTTCTTATTCGTGCCCTCAAACACAAATAAAGTATTTATGAACAAAAACTCAAACACATATCTATGGGAAACAGCTCGCCTAGACGAGTGCAGCAAAGTTTTATTATCAAATAAATGTCCTCAAATCACTTTGCCAGCACACTCAAACCGCTGCAGCATACAAGTCTTACAAACATATCTACAATGAGAAATAATGAAATAGAATCTTTCATATCACAAAACCATAAATTCATAATGTTCTTTTTTACATCTGCAGAAAAAGCATAAAGCATTTACAATATGTTAAGCTTATACAAAACATGTACACAGGGGGAGGGGGTGGGGGGAAACTTCACTGCATTGTTCCCAATATAACAACAAACCCATGTGCTATCGATAGTTAATAAATACATTTATTCTCAAAACATGTGCAGCAACATTGAAATATTACAAAATCTAACTCATAGTCATCGCTCTCTGAAACGATGTAGGACATTATTTGTTCCCTTGTGAAAATTTTATTCATCAGCAATTGTAACAAATTTTATTTTAAATTAATTGGGATTAACAGTCCAGTGTTCCCGCCTGCCCTAAATAGAAGGGCGCCCCGCCCTTGGTTCCCTTACCCCCGCCCTTCTGCCCTCCAAAGCCAAAGAATGCCCCCTCTGCCTTTTCAAAAGATACATTTTACAAATTTCATGCCTTCTGGCGTTTCCGGTAAAATTGTTACCTGAGTGATTGTGTAACACTAATTAACTGACAATAGGATTAAGTTAAATACCTAATGCCTTTGGCAGTTTTATCACCTCTGCTAATAATTGTTCACTGCTAATTAGTGGATTTAAGATAATTGAACAAATACTAGATATTTAATACAGAATGAAAATGCTGACATGTTAGCCATTTGTAATGTTTACGTATCATAGCATATGTACACATAAAAAAAAATATTTTTAAAGAAAATTTAAAACAATTTAAAAGGCAGACTAAGTTTTGAGTAAATTGGTAGATTGGTAAAAACATTTTGTTTTTATAACCACGAGTATGAAATTAAAAGAAGAACCAAAGAAATTTGTATTTGAACATAACAAGATTGCACCACTTCCTGTTTTATTTCTTGTATTATAATCCTCCTTACATAGGAGCACTTAACAAATGCTTTTATTTTTTAACCATAATGGAGTTTATACCTTCTGTAATATATGCAATGTATTATTGCATCATTATAATATAATCATCTCTTGTATCACCTGTTATATTTATAAAACTCCCTACTTAGGAGCACTTTGGTGTGCACTTCTTAATACTTTTTTGTAACAATTTACAAGTTAGGTAACTTTCAATAACACAAATACTATATGTCTAAACAAGTAGTTTTAATGTAAATAATTTAATTACATAACAAATTCAATTTTGTTTAACTCCATCTTTCAGAACTACTTGTTTATTTTTATAGACTTGTATAATTAAGTTATATAAATTATAAAATAAAAAAAAAGATTTTTCTAAGGATTTTTTTCCTGATCAAAATGCACAGTTTGCATAAATTTACATCAAACAAAATGATATGCTTTGTGTCATGGTATGATAATTTGATAATAAAAAAATCTTACTGGAACCAACACTTGGAACACATTAATTTCTGAATAAGGTTAAAATACAAGTAATGTTCTGCAGCTGAGCCTAGCAATATATAATACATATATTCAAGGTTATTAATACACTGCCAAACAGTGCCCTTACAATTTGGGTTATTGCGCTAAAGTGCCCTTTCAGACAAGTAGCACCCTTCTGCCCTGAGATTCAAGCTGGAACACTGCAGTCACACCAATATTTTGACAGTAGATGGGTTTTCTTGGAAATGTTTTGTCAGATTACCTAGGTCGTATAATAGTAGATGAATGAAATTTCAATAATGTTAATATATTTAATCATAAAAAAATAATTCATAAATATTTTATCAATATCATAAATTGATGAAATACTGTCAGTGACTGTGAAATTCAAAAGCTTATCTGATGTTTAAATGACCTTGCAGCACAGTTACCCACATGTATTTTACCATTGATGCACACAGAAGTCTTTAACAGAACACACCTTTGACTGCATATCTCCAAAATGTCATTGAAGAAAAAGATTCAACCATCAAATTTCGTGCAATATGATATTTCTCCACTCAGTACTTAAATTTTAAAATGCTCTGCAAGCCTCATGTTCTAAAAGTTTAGAATTTAAGTTTCTTAAGTGGTATTGCAGTGGAAAAATCTGTGTATATACAATAGTCTGATTGGCATTTTTCAAAGGTTAATAATTTATTTATTGTTGTTATATACAAAACATGGAATGATCTAGTTTCATATGAATAAACAAGAATATATACTTTTTCAGAAAACTGGAATATCAGAGACGGTAATCTGAAGAAAAATGCTGAACTATTGAAGGCTGGAGAATTGAAAAGAAGGGGCATAACTCGCTATGATGCTGAACTGTTACTGTCTCAGGGATTAAAACTCCCAGAACCAAGGGCTCCTTCAACTAGGAAATTGCCAATTAAAGCATCAAAGACGGTTTTAAATGACATTAATTTGAAAATGGCACAGTCTAAAAAGTTACCACAGAGAGACAAAAATGGGTGTTTTCTAAAAAATGGACGAATGTCTGGATCAAAACATACAAGTCAGCAATGTGAAGAGGAGATTCCTAAAGTAGCAGCAAAAATTAAATCTCCAAATAAAAGAATGAGTTTCTGTTTTGAGGAACTTGATCACCCTGAGTTTGATCATGAAGAATTAGACTCAATAGTAGAACAGGCCTGTAGGATCTGTGAGGATACTGTTGAACAGGAAGAAACTAAAACACTTACTCAGAACGAGGAAACAAATGTTGACAGTTGTTCAAATGTTGATATAAATATGAATTCATCACCAACTATATGTAGGACTAGATCTAGGAAAACTGATTTAAGGACCAATTCAATAATGAACAGGGATACAGGTCTAAAACATTCCCCTTTTAACAATCAAAGATGCAGTCCTAGGTTCAAAAGTCGTGGGTCAGTTAGCATAGATAAAGATCTAGTTTCTCAAATTAAAACTGAACCTTGTGAAGATAAGCCACAGTGTAGAAATAGTCCAAGGCTTATACCTAAAACTGAGCCGTGTGAAGAAAAGTCAAAGATAAAATTTAGTCCAAAACTAGAACCTAAAACTGAATCTTGTGAGGAAAAGCCAGAATTTAGAATTAGTCCTAAGCTTATACCTAAAACTGAACCTTGTGAAGAAAAGCAAGAGGTAAAGACTAGTCCAAAGCTAATATCTAAAACGGAGACAAAAAAACAAGATGTAAATTCAGAAATGGAGGAAGAATCAAAACAACAATCAGAACAATTAGACATATCAATATCAGGGACATTCGAGCTTCACTGTGATACAGACTCATTTCAGGGTCAAAGTTCAGGTCATACAGACTCATTCATAGGTCAAGGTCATATAGAAACACCTCACTGTCAAAGTAATACAGAATCACTTCAGGGACAAAATCATAAGAATCATTCATAGGTCAAGGTCATATAGAAACACCTCACTGTCAAAGTAATACAGAATCACTTCAGGGACAAAATCATAAGAACAAAGGACTCAAAAATATACAAGGTGATATTTCTAAGAAAGCACCTGTTCGTCAGAGCCCTAGACTTCACAGGAAACGAGATACAGAAAGTTCACTATGTGAAAAGCCAGAGGCAGCAAAAGACTTGTCAGATAAATTGAAACATGAAGTGAAAACAGAGAATGATGAAGGTTTAACAACATTAGAAGAAAGCTTTATAGATGTTTGTAGTTTTTCAGATGAACAGCAAGAAGATTCCTTAGCAAACAGATTAAAATCACAAATACATCATAAAACGGATGATGAGGACGATGATGAAACATCTGACCAAGAGCCAGTGGATAATATGTTTGAAAGTTTTGAGTCCATTATAAAAAATGTGACTCCACCGAGAAAACTAGGGAGTCATCCACAAAGTGATAAAAAATTTGACAAATCTTATTCTGATCAGTGCCTTAGATTATTAAACAAAAGTAAGAATAGAGAAAAGAAAAGAAAATTATCTTATTCAATCATGTCATCTCCGGAAACATCTCCTGATAAAAAGATTCCAAAGTTGACGATCAAAATGAGACGAGATCCTATTTTGGAAACAATGGAGGAGAGTTTGTCCACGGCAAAACGAATAGAAGATGAATTAGAATCTCAAATACAGCTAGAAAATCACATGTTAAAACAACACTGTCACAGACGAAGGCGGAGAAGTTCTGGGAAAACATCACCACGGTCACCAGTAAACTCAGCTCATTCACCAACACATTCATCTAAATCACCAATAGCTCCTAGCACTTTTTATCCACTATCTAACAATCATTCATTTCCTAAAAAACTTCGTCTCAAGTTAGGAGACACTTCGTTCAGTATTTCTATACCACAGCCTAACGATTTTAGTCAGATTCAGACATCACCAGAATAAAGAGATATATGTTAGTCAGGTATCCTCTCAGTATATCAGTATTTATTATGTCTCTGTGTAAGTTTATTGGAAAATCTATGTAACATTAGGTTTACTGTATTTTTAAGTGAGTAACAAGGAATTAAACTGAGGTCCTTCTTTTATTTTAATCCCACTCAGTGACCAGCAATTGAACAATCTTTCAGTCATTTTTTTTAAAACAAGTTTATTTATTTATGTTTCAAAATTTCAACATTAATTATGGTACAAATTAACTTGGAGTATTTGATTATTTTTGATAGACCGAAATGTTTGACTTGGTACTTCTTAATTTGTCAAAGAATGAGATGTGGTTGTGAAACATTCTTGAGTTTAAAAAAGACCGTTGATAATCTGTTTGTCATTATTTTTGCCTATGACGTCTTTGGCGTTTACATTGACAATGACATGTAGTCCCTTAGATTCTAGCAAAAATTTCTATAACCAGCTTGGACTGTAGGAAGAAGCATGATATGACAAATTCAAGATCAAATCAAAGTATAGATTCTTTAGTTGAAACTTAACTTTTGTCTTTTAGATGAGAGTGAACCTGTCAGGTTTAGTCATGATTAGGGCTACAATTGATTCATTTGTATAACTTATTTTCTTGTAGGAAATACTCAAAATACTCATTGTTGTATAAAAAATAAATTGATCTTTTTGAAAAGCAAATAACATTTGAAGTAACTGCTCTTTCCTGTACAAAGTTGATGTTTTGATGCAATAAATAGGTTGAACATTACTGCTAAAATAAATCTATAGATCTTCACCCCATCTCTAAGCCTTTGGATTTTAAAACGATATGAAACTATAGAAATTAATTCAGTTAGATATCTTTTTGATTGGTCGTCAAAACTTTTGTTTACCAAGTATACAATGTATTGTAATGACAGAAGTTTATTTGTTGTTCAGATAAATGGAATATTCATCAATTTTTGTTGTTTAATGTTTCCCTGAATATGTTAAATAGAGTGGTATAAGTTTATCTCTTGAAATAGGTGTTGACTGTTAGACTATGTAGAAAGTAAATTTTTTGTTGACTATTGGACAAGGCCATTACTTTATAGAACTACTAGTGTTTCAATTGTTTGCTGACCTTATTGGTCAAGTTCATAACCTTTGAAAACATGAAGTGATTCTTAACTTTTGGAATTTGTTTTAAATGAGTTTCAGTTTGTGATTGATAATATGGTTTTGAAATTTGTGAGGTTAGACATTGGACTTCAATGATCAATATAAATGGTACCTTTCCTATGGAACCTAAAGTTATAGTGAGGTTAGACATTGGACTTCAATGATCAATATAAATGGTACCTTTCCTATGGAACCTAAAGTTATAGTCATGATAGATATTTTAGTCAAACAATGCAGGATTTAGGTTTTGAAATATAGTCGGTTTGATGTAGAAAGTTGTAGATTTATTGGTTTTATTTGTAATTCTTAAAAGGACTTCAGAAATGCTTCTTTAGGGATGAATTGAGTGAGAATATCTATATATGACAATAAGGCAAATCTAAGGTGTTTCAGTTAAAAAATATCACATTGCTGATTTTTGACAGTCAGTGTCAATCACTCAGACACTAATCTCCTGAAACTGAACATCTTTTCACACAAAAAAAACTGAATCCATTGAATTTTATTGCAAGATCTTTCATCAAAATAAACTCCATGTAAGCCATGCCTCATCTAGCCTACTTCATCAAAATAAAATCGGGCAATTTAGCAGAAGTTTTTTTTTTCTTCGACTGGATCATTAATAAAAGAAAAATTATCAATTAATTCTTATTTATATACTGGGACAGAGTGCAATTTGTAAAACGATTGAATATTTTGTTGATTCACTAACATCCGGTATATGAAATTATCATCTCTCATTTTTTTTACTTGTATATATATTTTTTTTTACAAAAAAGAAATCATTTGGTTTTGTCATTGTTTGGTAGTCATGATACATTGTTGTCACCTTTCACCATCAGTAACCATGGTATCAAAAATTAAAGGACCAATTCATTCTTTTTTACTCTGGGTATTTTTTAAGATTTTTTTAATTTATTTTATGATGGAAGCCACTAACGGTATATATGAAGTTTATTTTGTAATCTGTCTTAATTCTTTGTGTCTAGGTTACTCACTGTTTTAACACAAACTTTTTTGAGTAGTAGGAACCCCCACTCCATCCTTTTTTTTTTCGTAGTCGTAATTATTTGTTGAAGATATTGTAAATTGTTTACGATGTGGTAATTTTATAGATTTTTAAGCATGACCAATGTAAATATTAATATTTTAACATCTGTTTGTAGATTTTTGTTTTTTCTGTGTTTATTTATAGAGAAGGGCAATCTGAATTTGATTAGTATACACTTATGTTTAACTTGTTAAACGATGACCGACAGGACTCATGAAACATACTCACTTTTTTTCAAATGTCCAATACAACAAATTTTATAAATTTGGCGTGGTAATAATTGACAATGAAATTGATCAATATTTTCACCATGTTTTATGGTAATAAAAAAAAACATTGTTATGGAAATATTTATTTCTGTGAAATGGCTGTTTTATGTGGTAACGAATTATTTTGTAGTAATATTTGTTTACTTTTTGATGGTCAAATAAGATCAAGATTATGAAATTTGTTAAAGGGAGGTAATAAGAAATAAAGTATCAGTTATCTCCCCTAAGTTAAGAAAATAGTTAAATTATGCACAATATTACGGTTATATATATTTCCTGTTTAAACATCTTACTGCAGACAAATTATTAATATTTTATAGTCTTCCTCAGTGATGAAGAATCATAATGTCAAATTATTTTGGTATTTAAATACTGTTAACAAGTAATTTTAAGTAAATGAAAGTTAAATATATATGTTCAGTTCAACAGTAGAGATATTTATACATTTTTTATTGATAAGCTAAACTACAATTGACCATTTCTAAAGTACCTACGAAAATGAATTAAGATTTCTGAGAGAACCATCACATTATAATCATGTATTTATTGAGTGAGTGAGGTAATTTATAGATTATATGTTACATTTGTGTAGCTCAAATGTGGAACTTTTATTAATTTTTTTTAAAGTAAAACTTTGTTTATCCTCTTTAAATGGAGTTATTTTATATGAAATTCATATAATCCAAGAAGATCCTTTATTTATGTGAAGTCAAAATTAGTAAAAAAAAAATTCTTTTTGGGCTCAACTAGCCCCACCAAAAATTGTCTATTCTGGAAAAAATGTCTAGATTACGACAATTCTTTTGTTACATTTGGTAAAGGTAATAGTTTAAATTATAATGGCTATTTGAGGCCTCTTCTTATTAAAAGTTTTGACATTGATTATGTCCCTTGAATTAGATGAGAGAGAGAGTTGTATGTTTAGGGCAGCCTAATGTATTATGTCCCTTGGATTAGATGAATGAGAGTTGTAGGGCAGTCTAATGTTTTATGTCCCTTGAATTAGATGAATAAGAGGGCAGCCTAACGTATTATTGTTAAAATGTGTAGTGTGATGTGTTAACACTCTTGTATGTTTTATTAAATCATGTGAAATCTCAATCTTGTCTTATATATATTGTACAATTTATTACTTGATAGAAGTAGAACATTATTGAATGAAATACACTAGACAAAGAGAAAGAATCAGTTTTATGGGATCATTAAAGAAAGTCAACAGATTCCAAAGGGACATTCAAACTCACAGGTCAACAAATAAACTGACCAACAGACAAACAACAGATACCAAAGGGACATTCAAACTCACAAGTCAACAAATAAACTGACCAACAGACAAACAACAGATACCAGAGGGACATTCAAACTCACAAGTCAACAAATAAACTGACAACGCCATGGCTATAGACCAACAGACAAACAACAGATACCAAAGGGACATTCAAACTCACAAGCCAACAAATAAACTGACAACCCCATGGCTAAAGACCAACAGACAAACAACAGATACCAAAGGGACATTCAAACTCACAAGTCAACAAATAAACTGACAACCCCATGGCTATAGACCAACAGACAAACAACAGATACCAAAGGGACATTCAAACTCACAAGTCAACAAATAAACTGACAACCCCATGGCTAAAGACCAACAGACAAACAACAGATACCAGAGGGACATTCAAACTCACAAGTCAACAAATAAACTGACAACCCCATGGCCAAAGACCAACAGACAAACAACAGATACCAGAGGGACATTCAAACTCACAAGTCAACAAATAAACTGACCAACAGACAAACAACAGATACCAGAGGGACATTCAAACTCACAAGTCAACAAATAAACTGACCAACAGACAAACAACAGATACCAGAGGGACACTCAAACTCACAAGTCAACAAATAAACTGACAACCCCATGGCCAAAGACCAACAGACAAACAACAGATACCAGAGGGACATTCAAACTCACAAGTCAACAAATAAACTGACAACCCCATGGCTAAAGACCAACAGACAAACAACAGATACCAGAGGGACATTCAAACTCACAAGTCAACAAATAAACTGACAACCCCATGGCCAAAGACCAACAGACAAACAACAGATACCAAAGGGACACTCAAACTCACAAGTCAACAAATAAACTGACAACCCCATGGCCAAAGACCAACAGACAAACAACAGATACCAGAGGGACATTCAAACTCACAAGTCAACAAATAAACTGACAACCCCATGGCTAAAGACCAACAGACAAACAACAGATACCAAAGGGACATTCAAACTCACAAGTCAACAAATAAACTGACAACCCCATGGCTATAGACCAACAGACAAACAACAGATACCAGAGGGACACTCAAACTCACAAGTCAAGAAATAAACTGACAACCCCATGGCTAAAAACCAACAGATACCAGAGGGACATTCAAACTCACAAGTCAACAAATAAACTGACAACCCCATGGCTATAGACCAACAGACAAACAACAGATACCAAAGGGACACTCAAACTCACAAGTCAACAAATAAACTGACAACCCCATGGCTAAAGACCAACAGACAAACAACAGATACCAAAGGGACATTCAAACTCACAAGTCAACAAATAAACTGACAACCCCATGGCTAAAGACCAACAGACAAACAACAGATACCAGAGGGACATTCAAACTCACAAGTCAACAAATAAACTGACAACCCCATGGCTATAGACCAACAGACAAACAACAGATACCAAAGGGACATTCAAACTCACAAGTCAACAAATAAACTGACAACCCCATGGCTAAAGACCAACAGACAAACAACAGATACCAGAGGGACATTCAAACTCACAAGTCAACAAATAAACTGACAACCCCATGGCTATAGACCAACAGACAAACAACAGATACCAGAGGGACATTCAAACTCACAAGTCAACAAATAAACTGACAACCCCATGGCTAAAGACCAACAGACAAACAACAGATACCAAAGGGACACTCAAACTCACAAGTCAACAAATAAACTGACAACCCCATGGCTAAAAACCAACAGATACCAGAGGGACATTCAAACTCACAAGTCAACAAATAAACTGACAACCCCATGGCTAAAGACCAACAGATACCAGAGGGACATTCAAACTCACAAGTCAACAACTAAACTGACAACCCCATGGCTAAAGACCAACAGACAAACAACAGATACCAAAGGGACACTCAAACTCACAAGTCAACAAATAAACTGACAACCCCATGGCTAAAGACCAACAGACAAACAACAGATACCAAAGGGACATTCAAACTCACAAGTCAACAAATAAACTGACAACCCCATGGCTAAAGACCAACAGACAAACAACAGATACCAGAGGGACATTCAAACTCACAAGTCAACAAATAAACTGACAACCCCATGGCTATAGACCAACAGACAAACAACAGATACCAAAGGGACACTCAAACTCACAAGTCAACAAATAAACTGACAACCCCATGGCTAAAGACCAACAGACAAACAACAGATACCAGAGGGACATTCAAACTCACAAGTCAACAAATAAACTGACAACCCCATGGCTAAAGACCAACAGACAAACAACAGATACCAGAGGGACACTCAAACTCACAAGTCAACAAATAAACTGACCAACAGACAAACAACAGATACCAAAGGGACATTCAAACTCACAAGTCAACAAATAAACTGACAACCCCATGGCTAAAGACCAACAGATACCAAAGGGACATTCAAACTCACAAGTCAACAAATAAACTGACAACCCCATGGCTAAAGACCAACAGACAAACAACAGATACCAGAGGGACACTCAAACTCACAAGTCAACAAATAAACTGACAACCCCATGGCCAAAGACCAACAGACAAACAACAGATACCAGAGGGACATTCAAACTCACAAGTCAACAAATAAACTGACAACGCCATGGCCAAAGACCAACAGACAAACAACAGATACCAGAGGGACATTCAAACTCACAAGTCAACAAATAAACTGACAACCCCATGGCTAAAGACCAACAGACAAACAACAGATACCAGAGGGACATTCAAACTCACAAGTCAACACATAAACTGACAACCCCATGGCTATAGACCAACAGATACCAGAGGGACACTCAAACTCACAAGTCAACAAATAAACTGACAACCCCATGGCCAAAGACCAACAGACAAACAACAGATACCAGAGGGACATTCAAACTCACAAGTCAACAAATAAACTGACAACCCCATGGCTAAAGACCAACAGATACCAGAGGGACACTCAAACTCACAAGTCAACAAATAAACTGACAACCCCATGGCCAAAGACCAACAGACAAACAACAGATACCAGAGGGACATTCAAACTCACAAGTCAACAAATAAACTGACAACCCCATGGCTAAAGACCAACAGATACCAGAGGGACATTCAAACTCACAAGTCAACAACTAAACTGACAACCCCATGGCTAAAGACCAACAGACAAACAACAGATACCAAAGGGACACTCAAACTCACAAGTCAACAAATAAACTGACAACCCCATGGCTAAAGACCAACAGACAAACAACAGATACCAAAGGGACATTCAAACTCACAAGTCAACAAATAAACTGACAACCCCATGGCTAAAGACCAACAGACAAACAACAGATACCAGAGGGACATTCAAACTCACAAGTCAACAAATAAACTGACAACCCCATGGCTAAAGACCAACAGACAAACAACAGATACCAAAGGGACACTCAAACTCACAAGTCAACAAATAAACTGACAACCCCATGGCTAAAGACCAACAGACAAACAACAGATACCAGAGGGACATTCAAACTCACAAGTCAACAAATAAACTGACAACCCCATGGCTAAAGACCAACAGATACCAAAGGGACATTCAAACTCACAAGTCAACAAATAAACTGACAACCCCATGGCTAAAGACCAACAGACAAACAACAGATACCAGAGGGACACTCAAACTCACAAGTCAACAAATAAACTGACAACCCCATGGCTAAAGACCAACAGACAAACAACAGATACCAGAGGGACATTCAAACTCACAAGTCAACACATAAACTGACAACCCCATGGCTATAGACCAACAGATACCAGAGGGACACTCAAACTCACAAGTCAACAAATAAACTGACAACCCCATGGCCAAAGACCAACAGACAAACAACAGATACCAGAGGGACATTCAAACTCACAAGTCAACACATAAACTGACAACCCCATGGCTATAGACCAACAGATACCAGAGGGACACTCAAACTCACAAGTCAACAAATAAACTGACAACCCCATGGCCAAAGACCAACAGACAAACAACAGATACCAGAGGGACATTCAAACTCACAAGTCAACACATAAACTGACAACCCCATGGCTATAGACCAACAGACAAACAACAGATACCAGAGGGACACTCAAACTCACAAGTCAACAAATAAACTGACAACCCCATGGCTAAAGACCAACAGACAAACAACAGATACCAGAGGGACATTCAAACTCACAAGTCAACACATAAACTGACCAACAGACAAACAACAGATACCAGAGGGACACTCAAACTCACAAGTCAACAAATAAACTGACAACCCCATGGCCAAAGACCAACAGACAAACAACAGATACCAAAGGGACACTCAAACTCACAAGTCAACAAATAAACTGACAACCCCATGGCTAAAGACCAACAGACAAACAACAGATACCAGAGGGACATTCAAACTCACAAGTCAACAAATAAACTGACCAACAGACAAACAACAGATACCAGAGGGACATTCAAACTCACAAGTCAACAAATAAACTGACAACCCCATGGCTAAAGACCAACAGACAAACAACAGATACCAAAGGGACACTCAAACTCACAAGTCAACAAATAAACTGACAACCCCATGGCCAAAGACCAACAGACAAACAACAGATACCAGAGGGACATTCAAACTCACAAGTCAACAAATAAACTGACAACCCCATGGCCAAAGACCAACAGACAAACAACAGTACACACAAAATAACATAGAAAAATAAATACTGAGCAACATGAACTCCACCTTAAACTGGGGTCATATCAAGTGCTACTGAAGGGTAATCCAAATTTGGAACCCTTCATGTTGCTCATGTAGTAGAAGCCTGGCAATAAGTCTAATTAGATCATGCTTAAATCAAAAGTGCTCATATGAAATTTTCTGAGTGAACTTTACACAATACCATTCAACTAGCACCGCATGGGGATTGTGATTTTATACAAATCAATACATTCATAGGGAACTTATCGCTGAAGTGATACCTTTTCATATTTGATCATTACATAGCCTGTGATTAAATGTAGATGTTGGAAAGATGTCAATGAGACAGCAACCTAACAACAATTACAAAAAGACATCAAAAGATCGACATCCAGCTTTCAACACTAGGCACTTGTCTATCTAATCAAAAGCTTATCTTGATGATGAAGATATTAATACAGATATTTAGAACATAAGGATTCTTCATGATATTTTTATCACATTTTTTTGCCTACCTTGCATCCAAGGTCATGAGCTTTTACCATGAATGACTGACATTTATCGGCTTAAACTTTTTCAACTATATCTAACATATTTTAAGCAAACTTAGCCTGAAAGTTCTATAGGTTATCTAGTACGATTTTATGTCTCAGCCATTGCAGAGGTTGCGTTTTAAGTTTTACACTTGAACGTCTGTACATCCTAAACATGGTTCTCGTTTCTTGTTTTTTATATAGATTAGACCGTTGGTTTTCCGGTTTGAGTAGTTTTACACTAGTAATTTTGATGCCCTTTATAGCTTTTTGTTCGGTGTGAGCCAAGGCTACGTGTTAAAGGCGGTACATTGACCCATAATGGTTTACTTTTATAAATTGTTATTTGGATGGAGAGTTGTCTCATTGACACTCACACCAAATCTTCCTATATCTATTTTTGTTCTCTAACTTTATAGAGTTGTGAGATTGTGAAACTCTTATATGATGGTAAGTTCCGCCCTGGCCTTGCCTAGATGCTACAAAGAACAGGATCAGCTTGTCCTCCCAGAGCAGGCTGACGGTTTTTGTGAGGTCCATATAGCTCAGATGCTCAAAAGAAGCAGAAGCTTGCCCTCCCAGAGCAGGCTGATGGTTTTTGTGGGGTCCATATAGCTCAGATACTCAAAAGGAACAGGATCAGCTTGTCCTTCCACAGCAGGCTGGTGGTTTTGCCATATAGCTCAGATGCTCAAAACTTTGAATTTTCGAAAAAACTAAGGATTTTCTCATACCAGGAATAGAGTCACCTTTAATATTCGTATTTGGCACAACTATGGAATTTTGGGTCCCCGATGCTCTTAAACTTTGTACTTGTTAGGCTTGTAATTTTATTTATCTGAGCGTCACTGACGAGTCTTGTGAAGACGTAATGCGCATTTTTAACATTATCTCGACTCCAAGTGAATTCAATGTTGTTTAGTGGAGAAGATTTAGATATAGAGACTGATGAAGAAGTTTTTACATTATTATTCTATATTTTGAACCACAGAAATACCCTATATAATGTCATCATTCATAAATCAGTTATGATGATTTAATACAATCCTATTGCACTTCTGCATCGATCTTTGTCATCCTAATAAATGCCCTTGAGAAGATATAGGTCATTTGCCCCATTTAATTATAAAAATAGAAGTAGTACATATTGAGTTTTACAGTCTAGTGATTATCTTTTAACAAACTTCAACAAAAAATGGCGTTAGAATTACCCTCTCTTCAGGAAGGTTTGAAAAGTATTGCAGTGGCCGCGAGTGGCCTCCTGGCGGGTACAGCGGTGTATATCTCTGTGGTAGAAACTAAGAGCCGGGCGAATTTAGACATCAAATCGATGAGGAAACAATGGAGTGATAGTTTTGATAATGCTGCTGTCTTTGTGGTAGGAATACTTTTTTTATTTAATAGAAAGCTTTCTTGTTGTGTAATAATTGAGAGAGAAAATAGAATATATGTTTTTGGAGAATCTAATTTTCAATGTATGCACAATTTTACGTTGCTAGTCTAGTTTTCTTAATGGTGACTAACGTCGTGTTCAATGAAATCTGATGACTTTAAATGTGCTAAAACACCGAGGTTAAGACGATCTATCAGACTTTTTGTTCATCTGGGACTTAATTCATCTTATTACGTGTAGTTTGACAGATCAAAATATGTTGCAATGACTAAGCGTCTGTCGTCCGGCCGTCCGTTAATTTTATATTTATATCAAACCAATGTTCCAATTTGAACCTCACTTAACTTTAATATTTTGTCTGTCGTTATCGTCAAACGACCGACATGAATGACATTTTTTTTTTATAAAACACACGTGTTGAAGTGTCCACAAAATCAGGATGGAATTATTATTTTTAGATAAAGATTGCATGAATACAATCAAAACCTTATGAGACTGACTTGATATCTAAATCTTCCAAGGCTTATCACTACCTTTTTGATTGCATTGATCATAACATTCTATACATCCTATCCATGAAAATTTCAAGAAACTTTTACAAGGTGCAGGAATCTAATATATGTTCTAAAAAATGAAGTCATCTTTAAAAATTGGAGTTATCTTCCTTTTTTGTCTTGAATTGTTTTCAATTAACTACAACCAATGCAATATTTAATTTTACTACACACTGATAAATTGACGCAAGCTTAACCCATCAGTGCTTACAAGCAGAGGCGGATTTAGAATTTAGAGGGGGCACAGGGGTCCCGGGCCCCCTGTTCTGGAAAACAATTTGGTTGATTATATAGGGATCGAGTCACTAAAGCATGACCAGAGCGGGACCCCTATTAGGCAGTCAGTGGGCCCCACTTATAAAAATTTCTGGATCCGCCACTGACAATAACTTTGATATGGTGATTTAGCTGCTAAATTTCGAGCGAATCTTATGACCACAGTATTTTTACTACTTTATTGATTTATCTTTACAGCTGGGTGTCGGAACATTAGGCACAGCAGCCAACGTGGCTTTGTTCTTTATGGATACCTCCCCGTATAAAAATCTGTGGCTGGTAGAACCTTGTTTGTTTATCATTGGTGGAATATATACCTCAATTGTTATGTTACCAGAGATCAGAGAACTCAAGAATGATGAAATTGTCGCTAAAAAAGGTAAAATATATATTATGTGTGTAAACTGCGACGATTATTTCAATGGAAACTCCCTAATCAAATGGCAAAATCAAAAGCTCAAACTCATCAAACGAATGTATCATAACTGTCATATTTCTTACTTGATACAGGTATTTTCTGATGAAAAAATGGTGGATTAAACCTGTTTTTATAGCTAGCTAAACCTCTCACTTGTATAACAATCTCATAGAATTCCATTATACTTACAAAATGGGTGAACAAAACAAAGACATACTAGTAACAGATCATAATAGAAAAAAGTTTCGAAAATTCGGGGTACATTTTCATTCATATTACATCTTTATTTTCATGTATAGCTTACTTTGTTTTACAAATTTTTATTTTTGAAATCCTGACGAGTCATAATCTGGGACTATGTTGAATATCCGTGAAATTACCGAAAGGACTATGTTGAATATCCGTGAAATTACCGAAATGAATCCACCCACGCTTCATACATAATATACAGACCGTAACAAATCACTCCTGTGTAGGATGGTCCTATGTAATTTAATTTTACAGATACATATGCACATAAACATGCAACGAATTAACAGTATATATAAACTAATGCTGCACAAAGGTATAAGTATGCTCAATTGTATCTAACGCAACATTTTTGGTGCCTTTGGAGTACAGGGTGAAAAGGTATGATATACCATGAGGCAACAAAACACAATAAATTGAATAACGACAGACAACTACACCTTTGCGAAAAGAAAAAGACGAAAAGGCGGAGAATAGTTTACAAAACTTAAGGTTTAGCAAAACGAATCGCATTAAAACCCAAGCGAACGTATGCATGTGTTGCAGAGGCGGATTTAGGGGGGGGGGGCAGGATGCCTGGTTCCCCCTTTTCTGGGAAACATTTGGTTGATTATATAGAGAATCACTGAAGCATGACCGGAATGGCCCCCTCTTAGGCAGTCAGTGGGCCCCCACTTATGTAAATTTCTGGATCCGCCACTGTGTACATCTTATACATGTCATCTAATATATAGGCTTTTAAATATTCGACTTTGGGCCTGTCTGCTGAAAGTTAATCCAGAAAAAACTCTTTTGACGCATGCAATTTGTAAAGTGTTGCTTTATATTTTATAAAATGGATTTGTTTATCTTACAGGAGACAAATGGGTAGAAGAAGGAATAACTAGATGGAGTAAACGTCATTTACTGCGGACATTGGTCAACTTGTGTGGTTCATGCTGTGTAATATACACTGCACTTAAGTCACAAACACAGTAATGTGTGTATATGATTCCAACACACATACATGTTAGAATAGTGTGTGTATATGGTTCCGACAAACATCCATGTTAGATATTTATAGATTAGTTATCCAAAAGTGCTATCATAACCAGCCCATAGTGAGAACTGAGCTCTAAGTGATGTTTTTCTCGAAGGCACATGTAGCATCTTCTAGACACATATCGCAGCTTAACCATACAAGTAGTTAGAAATGTATAGTGAATTTTTATCAGTGCCATTTTAATAAAAGGAAATCTTGTTTTTCTAAAGAATGTTTTCTGGTGCTACTTCATATAGTTTTTGATTCATGTCCTATTATAAACGTATATGCATAAACATAGAAATAGGAAGATGTGGTAAGAGTGCCAATGAGACAACTCTCCATCCAAATAATTTATAAAAGTAAACCATTATAGGTCAATGTACGGCCTTCAACACGGAGCCTTGGCTCACACCGAATAGCAAGCTATAAAGGGTCCCAAAATTTACTAGTGTAAAACCATTTAAACGTGAAAATCAACGTTCTACTCTATATAAAACGATTATTAATTTATAATTTTCTGGAGAAGAGATGAAAAAACAAGACGAACATATCGATGCAGTGTTGAAGAAAGACATCTTATATTTACACCAAGAGTTATGTATATCTATTGTGTGACATTAAATGGTTATACTCATGTAAGCAATATGTTAAGTCCCCTTTCCGTTTTTTTAAGATCTGTCGGTATTTTCTGGTTTGGTCGAATTAATACACACCTTCAAAAATAAAATGTCATTGACTGATGTTATTAGTTACCAATACTGAATCCGTCAAGTGTAAACGAAACTTGAACATTTTTGTGACTTTTATAGCTGACTAGGCGGTATAGGATTTGCTCATTGTTGAAGGCTGTATGGTGACCTATCGATGTTATTTTCTGTGTCATTTGGTCTCATGTAAAGATTTTCTCATTGGCAATTTATACCACATCTTTTTTTTTTATATATTTTGGTGTCATTTGTTTGTTTTCTGCTCTTTGGTCGGTTATTGCATCTGACACATTCCCCTTTATCAATATATTTAAATTAGCAGTGTTGCAAAAGAACAAATATATGCGTTTGCATGTGTTATTACAAGTTGTATTGTAACACAATATGCCTTTTTGTAATGATGGCTGTATTCATTATTTATCACATAAAAGAACCCTTAAATATAAAAACAAAAATGTGTCCCATCCGCACTATCATATTCTATGTTCAATGGATCGTGAAAATGGGGTGAAATCTCTATTTTGTTATTAAAATAAGAAAGATCATATCATTGAGAATTTGTTTATTAAGTTTCAAGTTGATTGGACTTCATCTTTATCACAAACTACTTCGACCAAAAACTGTAACCTGAAGCGGGACAGACGGACGAACGGACGAACAGACTAGAAAACATAATTCCCATAAATGGGGACATACAAATTTATTTTTGAAAGTGAAAGTAGTGATTTGGCCAAAATGAAAGTAGGGTAGAGATTAGAGGGAGGCAGGACTTATTCGGGGCGTCGGGATCTTTTTTTTTAAGCTCGAGATTTCGGGATTGATCTTTACGGGATGCGGGAATATTTTTTTTTAATTTCGGGTTGTCGGGATATGAATTTCGTTAAAAGACGCACCTAGGGATTTCATGTTTTTAAGTCCAGGATTTCGGGATCAGGGCCCCTCAGACCACCCCTCAAAGGAGCCTTAGTCATTTATACGAGATTCAAATCCTACAATTGGTATGTTAATAGGGCTCTCAAAAGGAAAAGCACTGATGAATTGTCCTAGAAACAGATTTTATAAGAATAATAACGGTCTAAATTTATTTCATGTTTGAAGCGGTGCAAATTTTTAATTTAATTTGACTTTTACTTAAAAATGCATTGTAGCAAAGGGGAAGAATATATGTTATAATGGTATGATACCAAACCCCTAACGGGAAGGATTGTGCCTGATATTCATGTGATTAAGACATAATCTTTCAATCAGTTTAATTGAAGTCTGGAGCTGGCATGTCAGTTAACTGCTAATAGTCTGTTGTTATTTATGTATTGTATTATTGTCAATTTGTTTATTTTCTTCTGACATCAGACTCGGACTTCTCTTGGACTGAATTTTAATGTGCGTATTGTTATGCGTTTACTTTTCTACATTGGTTAGAGGTATAGTGGGTGGTTGAGATTTCATGTTTAGCCCGTCGCATGTTTGTGCCTGTCCCAAGTCAGGAGCCTCTGGTCTTTGTTAGTCTTGTATTATTTTGAATTTTAGTTTTCTGTGTACCACTTGGAGTTTAGTGTGGCGTTCATTATCACTGAACTAATATATATATTTCGTTTACTTTTCTACATTGGCTAGAGGTATAGGGGGAGGGTTGAGATCTCACAAACATGTTCAACCCAAACGCATTTTTGCGCCTGTCCCAAGTTATGAGCCTCTAGCCTTTGTTAGTCTTGTATTATTTTAATTTTAGTTTCTTGTGTACAATTTGGAAATTAGTATGGCGTTCATTATCACTGAACTATATATATATTTGTTTAGGGGACAGCTAAAGGACGCCTCCGGGTGCGGGAATTTCTCGCTACATTGAAGACCTGTTGGTGACCTTCTGCTGTTGTTTTTTCTATGGTCGGGTTGTTGTCTCTTTGGCACATTCCCCATTTCCATTCTAAATTTTATTGTTTAATGGCCAGCTGAAGGACGCCTCCGGGTGCGGGAATTTCTCGCTGCATTGAAGACCTGTTGGTGACTTTCTGCTGTTGTCTGTTTTATGGTCGGGTTATTGTCTCTTTGACACATTCCCTATTTCAATTCTCAACTTTATTCAAAAAAGTAAAATCATAAAAGTACTTAACTCCGATGAATATTTAAAACCGAAAGTCCATAATCAAATGGCAAAATCAAAAGATAAAACACATCAAACGAATAGACAAAAACTGTCATAATCATGACTTGGTACAGACATGTTCCTATGTAGATATCTTCTTTGTCAAAATTGACGTAAACTATAATGCATAAAATGACCAAAGAACAGCATGATAAATGTAATAAATAAGGTTGATCCTCGGTATATATTTCATGAGATATAATTTTCTAATACCTTGCCGAACTGTAGATTAACCATGATTCAAGCTACACGTCGTGCATGCTTTTGCAATATTTGTAGCTAAAACGGTCTTAATTAGTGTATATTCATTTTTGAAATGTTCACCTATTATATCTGGGTTTGTTGTTGTTGTTTACACATCATTGTCAATATAAATGAATTTTATGCAACTGTCATACTAGTGAGAAGTTGGGCTAGCTAGAAACATAAGAAAGTGTCGAAATATGACAATTGTTGTACATTTGTTTGATATGTTTGAGTATTTAATATTAACTACATGTATCTGCCTAGAGACTTGCCGTTTAGAACTTCCTCGAAATTCGGTATTTTTATTATTCTATTTTTTCAAAGATCATTCTTAAAAAAATTCTTTTTTAATAAAAAAAAAATATCTATACGGTAGA
This sequence comes from Mytilus galloprovincialis, assembly GCA_037788925.1. Classification (NCBI taxonomy): domain Eukaryota; kingdom Metazoa; phylum Mollusca; class Bivalvia; order Mytilida; family Mytilidae; genus Mytilus; species Mytilus galloprovincialis. The sequence goes on along the minus strand of CM075341.1, from coordinate 1,813,049 downwards.
ATATTTTGAAATTGAAAATGACGACGATGGGTAAGGATAATAAGCTTTAAAACAATAAGGAGACAAATGATTGTCACCTAATTGCGCTTGTTTACTTGCTACAACTAAAAATAATGTGACGTTATTATTTCTTTATAAATATAAAACAACTAGAAGAGTGATCTTCCTTTAAAAGTTGAGTTGAAAAATTAATCCAAATAAACAAAATATTGGGTATCTGTCAAAACAGTCTTAGTTTAAGTAATCTTTTTGACATTGTTCAAAATCTTTTTTTATTGATATGTTACAAGATTGATCGTTTATATAAATATACAGTGTTAATTTCCATTGTTTAACCCAAGCGTACATTTTAGATAAATAAATTGAATGAAAACTACGGTTCCTAATTTGTGCATTGGAATTAAAAATTCGATATGCATCATTACTTTCTTTTGTTTACAACTCTGTCTTGTATTGTTCTGGTCGTACTATTTCAAATATTCAATTTCATGACTGTATCATGTGTATCCATAAGTTTACCATAGTACTATCATATGGTTGGGTTAAAAATTAATGGTAAACCCTTAGGCTAGTTTTTACTGTTTTAATGTTTAATCTTACCGTTTTAATTTCTTGACATAACTGCACGACTCGATTCTCAATTATATGTGTTAAGATAATCGTTGCAAAGAATCCTGCTCAAACTTTAGTGAAAGACGGGGTTAATCTTGCTTTGTTGCGAGAGTTTATATTCTTTGTTGAAGGCAATTGTAGTGACCTGCAATACAAGTTCCATTCAATTGAGTTTAGTTATTATATGTCTTGTGTTTCTGTCTCTGCCCTAGGTTTTCTATATGAGTCTATTGGCACGAGAAACTTCATGTGAGCTTGACCTTTGCCCTCAATGTAAAACTTGTATATTTTGTTTGAATTAAATGGAAAATTAACTGTATGATTGGCATTCGTACCACATCTTCTAAGATATATTAGATACATAAGATATATTGTTAGTTTAGTGTACCACAATGACCCTTTTATCAAAATCCTTTTTTTTTCTCACAAGAATCTCTTGACCAGACTTTGACTTTTTGACTCTTGACCTTTGCATATTGGATGTGTCTCTTGGTATGATTACCTTGACGTCAAGTCAGGAGTCTCTGGTTTTTGTTAGTCTTGTATATTTTTAATTGTAAGTTGATTTTATAATTTGAAGTTTGAACTGGTACACATTTTGTTAAGAGCCCGACTTTGGAAGAGGGATTTTCTCGCTTTGTTGAAGATATAAAAAAAGAAGATGTGGTATGGTTGCCAATGAGACAACTATCCACAAAAGACCAAAATGAAACAGACTTTAACAACTATAGGTCACCGTATGGCCTTCAACAATGAGCAAAGCCCATACCGCATAGTCAGCTATGAGGACTCATAAATGGCCTTTGACTGCTTTCTGCTCTTTTGACATTGTTACTGTCTCTTTTACACATTCCACATTTCCATTCTCAATTTTTTAGAATGTTTGGTTCAAATGAAACTAAATCCTTTAATTTCCGTGAATATCAAGTAAGAAAATTTACTGCTTCAGTAGCATCATGTTCTGCCAGCTGTGATAGATAGTGCAAAATGTTTCAATCATTTTACCTTAGATTTCATTTCATGGACATGTAGGTATGGATAGTCTGCTTTTACATCATAAAAATTCACACAGAAGGTATACGCATATCAATAAACTGAACTCAATGCTAAGAACCATTAAAGTACACTTAGTCAGAGAGCTCAATCTAGTGAAACACTTTGTTAAGTTGGTCACATTTAACTTGATATCACTGTCTGTTACCAAACTGCACCGAGATCCTGAAAAAAAATGTGCAAGTTCAGTTTATTTAAAAAAGAATTCAATGGAAGAAAATAAGCTGATTACTGAAATAAATGTAGAATATGTCTATTAATCACAGATGACCCTGCTTGTGAAAAAAATGAGTAAACTTCCACATATAGATGCAGGATTCGCGTAATTTTGACCGTTTTGTGACCATAAGCATTGTGAATAAGTTTCAAAACATTTGGCTGAGGCAAATTAAAGTTAAAGAACGGAAACAATAGATTTAGCAGTTTTCCTATCTCAAGGCTCCGGGTTGACATTTGTATCATTGGTACTCGTACCACAACTTTTAACATCTAAAAAAACATGAACAGTGACGCCATCGTGACCCAATATTGAGCTTTACAGATCTGTGTTATGGGGTAATGTGAATCGCGTATAAGGTTCATAACATTTGATTGAGTCAGACTTATTTAAAACAAAGGAAACGAAAGAGTCAGCACTTTTTATATTTTTTTAAAGGGACATGATAACTCTTGAACGGTAAAAGTGATACTTAAAAATTTCAAATTTGATTTTGTGTTGAGGTGGGGATCCCGCTTACATGTTCAACCCGCCTTATTCGGTATGTATGTGCTTGTGGTAAGTCAGGAGCCTGTAATTCAATGAATGTCGTTTTTTATGTGTTACATACTTGTTTTTCGTTCATTTTTTGTACATAAATTTGTTCGTTTATTTTCTCGTTTGGATATTGTTTTACAATGTCATTTCAGTGCCTTTTATTGCTGACTATATGCGGTATTGACTTTGCTCATTGTTAGAAGCTGCATATGACGCATAGTTGTTAGTGTTTGTGTGATCTGGTCTTTTGTGGAGAGTTCTTATTGGCACTCATGCCACATACGGGGGAGGGTTGGGATCCCGCTAACATTTTTAACCCCGCCTTATTTTATATGCACGTGCCTATCTTGTTTTTCGTTTATTTTTTGTACATAACTTATACCGTTTGTTTTCTCGTTTGAATTGTTTTACATTGTCATGTCGGTGCCTTTAAAAGCTGACTTTGCGGTATGAACCTTGCCCATTGTTGAAGACCGTGTTGGTGACCTAGGCTACATTGTACAATTGTTAATTTCTGTGTCATTTAGTCTCTTGTGGAGAGTTCTCATTGGCACTCATGCATCAGCTCCTTTTATATATTGTGTTTAGGTTTTGAAGTATTTGATTGAGGCAAACTAAAGTAAGAAGAGCAGAACCCGTTTTTATGGGACATTCGGGACAGACGGACTAGTGTAACTCTTTATGTTCCTAAATCATGGCGCCAACACAGAAGTTCTTACTATTGTGCTGGTGATACACATCCCACTAGCACTGTCATTAACACATGTACAATTAATTTTATTATAAAAATAATATTCAATCTTAATCTTGATTTCTTTATTTTTGGCCGAATGATTATATACATGCCCTTCACAACGACTGAATGAGTATCAAATTTGACAAATTTATTGTACATAATTATACATTTTATTATATTTATAACTTTTTTTCCAACTAATTAAAGCTTACCAACTTATTGATCATAACTTTCCTTTATATGTCTTTTAATATTCTGTTTTGAACAAAAAGATTTCTAACATATACTTCACATGTATTTCTTTCAAATCTGACATTATTAAAAATCCATTAAATAAAATTCAGTCGAACTTGATAATAAATGTGCAATCAAATATATATGCAAGTCGTCAACTGGTCAAGTGGCTAGATGCACATATCGTTAGCCATATAAACAACATGTCCTAATTGGGTGGTTTTAAAACTTCTAGCATAGGTGGATCCAGGGGGCGTCCCCCAAACCCTTTGTGGGGGAAATTTGGTTGATTATATAGGGAATCATTGAGGCATGAATGTAGCGGGCCCCCCTAGGAAAAGTTCTGGATCCGCCACTGTGTAGACATATTTACGTAAATAAGGGATGAGTAAAGGAAAAAAAAGAAAACAGCATGACTGAATTAAATAAAAAGATGTTCGATGTACTGTATACTTCGGTTTGTTTTAAAAATCTATACGATGCTTTATTTTTATCTAGTTTCCTTATCAAAATAATTAAAATGAGAAGATAAATACCTTATAGCTTCCTTTACCGTCGATGCTAAAATGTTTAATGTTATAAAATAATTTTAGCGTCTTTGACCTACTTTACCTTTTTATTCGGAGACTTGCGGTTATCTTCTGTTATGTTCAACGGGAACATTAGAATGATCTAGAATAGAACTAAGATGGAACCAAGAGCGGATCCAGGGGGGGGGGGTTGGGGGGGGGGGGGGTGGTCCTTCGTGGGAAAAATTTGGTTATTATATAGGGAATCATTGAAGCATGAATGAAGCGGGCCCCCTTAGGAAAAGTTCTGGATCCGCCACTGTCTAGACATATTTACGTAAATAAGGGATGAGTAAAGGAAAAAAAAAGAAAACAGCATGACTGAATTAAATAAAAAGATGTTCGATGTACTGTATACTTCGGTTTGTTTTAAAAATCTATACGATGCTTTATTTTTATCTAGATGCCTTATCAAAATAATTAAAATGAGAAGATAAGTACCTTATAGCTTCCTTTACCGTCAATGCTAAAATGTTTAATGTTATAAACTAATTTTAGCGTCTTTGACCTACTTTACCTTTTTATTCGGAGACTTGCGGTTATCTTCTGTTATGTTCAACGGGAACATTAGAATGTTCTAGAATAGAACCCAGATGGAACCAAGAAGTTGGGTTGCCTTAACCAAACAACCCGGATGTTGAACCAGTTACCATGGTTTCGAACCAAAGAACCAAGGTTCAGAACCAGAAAACCCAGATGGAACCAAGGTTTAGAACCAGAGTGCCCGGATATAACCTAATTGCATTCGGAATTCTCATGACTTTTTATATCTTCAATGTATTTTCCAAATCATTTATTTATTTAGTATATTTATATATAATTATATATAATTATAAGACGTGTCACGGTACTTTTCTATCCCAAATTCATGTATTTGGTTTTGATGTTATATTTGTTATTCTCATCGGATTTTGTCTAATGCTTAGTCTGTTTCTATGTGTGTTACATTTTAATGTTGTGTCGTTGTTCTCCTCGTTCTGTTTTTTGTCCATAGATTTACGAGTTTTGAACAGCGGTATACTACTGTTTCCTTTATTGATTTATATTGTGTCATAGCTGAGGTTTATTCGTTCTGTATATGCTGATTGTTTTTGTCTATATGTTTTTGATCGATCCGCGAGTTACGCTATTTCAATTGATATACCATATAAGTTGTCGTTTTATATTATGATGTTTGACTGCCATTTTAGATTAGGTTGAAAGTTGACGCATGCCAAACGTTTAAACCTGCTACATTTGTATGCACCTGTCCTAAGTGGTTCTTGTTTGTTGATGATGTTATAACTGTTTCTCGGTTCTCTTTTTTTTTAATATAGATTAGACCGTAAGTTTTCTTGTTTGATTTTTTTTGTGCTTGTCATTGTGGGGCCCTTAAAAGCTTGCTGTTCGGTGAGAGCTGAGGCGCTGTGCTGAAGGCCGCATGAAAAGTTGTCTCGTTAGCATTCATATCCCATTGTCCTGATTAAATAAAAACAGTCTTACACGTTTTAAATTGTCAATCTGTCTCAAAATTCGCAGATGTATGCTATTGTGTAGTGCTGTTTTACAATCAAAGGTGGCGGTAGACAGTTGATTTATATGAATGCTCTGTGACAATGAAACTTTTTGTTTGCAGTCAAATATATAAAAATGGAAAGTTTTCCAACTGGTTAAATTACTCGCTTTATTATAAAAAGGACTTTAAACAGAATAATTAGCTTATTGGAAAATGATTTTCTAAGACAAAAAGCAAATGTAGCGTGAACGAATCTGATAAACGCCAGTTATTTATGAGTGACCGTTCATGTCATTTGCGCGATTATATACGCGTATATAATTTTATACATATTACCTACTGGTACGCGTATATTGTGGTTTTCAACGCGTATATTGTGGTTTTCAACGCGTATATTGTCGTTTTATACGCGTATAGTGTTAAAATATACACGTATATATACATGTTACTGCTGAAAAGTTATTTTTGTTTGTAAACGCGTATAATAAATGTAAATTTTTTGTACTATACGCGTATACGCGTATATTACTATATAAACGCGTAACTTCTGGGAAGGTGTCAATTATTTTAAATCCAATCAAAACTGTCCATGTTACTGCGTTCGGTTTCATCAAGGGGACATAACTTGTTAGGCGGGAATTGTCAATGGCGCTTTCACAGCTCCATTCGCTCATCCGACATGCTCAACAAAGAGGGTCACATGTTACAGATGAACCCGCAGATGATGATTTCGTTAGAGGGTAAGTACTAAAGTAGAGGTAAAAGTATTTCTACACGAGACTTTTCGTTGTATTATTGTCTACTAGAACACACCCGCGAAATCGCGGGCATTCAGAGCGTAGTTTAAAGTATGTAAAGTGTTGTTTGAAGAATTTTGTGAAATATTAAATGACTGGAGAATTTCAACAAAAGTGTCATAAATCATAGGTTATTGGGGACAGGAAAATGTTTTTTTTAATCCCTCCTCCTTTATTTCCCAAATTCCCAATTTGTGGTTTTCTATCAATTTCAATATGAATATACATTTAGTATGTTATGAACATTTAAGTAAGGAGCCTGTAATTCAGTGGTTGTCGTTTGTTTATGTGTTACATATTTGTTTTTCGTTCATTTTTTGTACATAAATAAGGCCGCTAGTTTTCTCGTTTGAATTGTTTTATATTGTCATTTCGGTGCCTTTTAAAGCTGAGTATGCGGTGTGGTATTTTCTCGTTGTTGAAGGCCGCTAGTTTTCTCGTTTGAATTGTTTTACATTGTCATTTCGGTGCCTTTTAAAGCTGAGTATGCGGCATGGCATTTTCTCGTTGTTGAAGGCCGTACGATGACCTATAGTTCTTTTCTGTCATTTTGTTCTCTTGTGGAGAGTTGTCAACATGGCAATCATACCAGATCTTTTTTTTTGTAATCAATGAATTTTGTAAAATATTTAATGACTGGAGAATTTCAGAAAAGGTATCAAAAGTGAATCAAAAGTGCACATGAATAATTTTAGCGCTTATTTGTATCTATCATATAAATAAAGTGTATTTACTTTCAATTCTAAGTTTTCTAATCGATCCATGGTGGTCATTGATATAGTATACAGACCCTGTCTATTTAATAAACTCTGTGACCACCGTGGATAGTAAACTTGAAAATGATAGCAGATAGAATTCTGAAAATACACTTTATTCGTAGTATATGTATGTTCAAAGTATACAGAGAAACGCAAACCGGAAGTATAATCTGACTTAAAATTTTGTCCAATGACGGGACAATATCCGGATGCCCTTTTTCTCGTTTTTCTCCCAAAATAACTCAATCTGAATAATCATATGAATGGATGACAAATACGACTATGCACTGTACCTATAGGACACAGAGGCGTGTTGATTTATTTATTGTGGAAAGAAGGGAAGCGACACCAAAAATTAGGTCTTCTCGTTTAATGTTAATAGTATAGATTATAGATACCACGATGAAGACCGCACTGATTACAATCCCAATTCTCTTTATAAGTCTATCGAAATCGTTGATCAACGCATTATAAACATACGAAACGGTACATCGATTAAATCAAAATGTCGTTTATATCTTTAAATAAGTCGCAACTTTTTAAATGATGTTCAGTGTTTTGTAACGACTTGAAACGGAAATATTTTATAGCCTTATCAGCATGATCAGTATCACTTTCGATTATTCAATTTATTGTCACCGTTTCATTTCCGTTGATCAATCATCAGAACGCAGACTACTGAAAGAGTAAACATAGTTAACCTGTCTCATTTATTCTTCTCAGCTACTTTATATTTGCTAGCTGAAATGAATTGTAATAGCATAAAATTAAGTACTTGGATGAGAAATAAGAAATTACATCTTACAATGTGAACCAAAAATCAATTGTAAATGCAAACATACAAAATTACAGTGCAGAGAGGCATCTGTGTACTATGGACACATTCTTGTTTGTACATAAATTAAGGTTAGTTTTCTTGTTTGAATTGTTTTACATTGTTATCTTGGTTTTTTTTATAGCTTCATAGAAATTGATCCAATATCCACCCATTTAGGTGCGAATCATATCTCTGGCCTTACATTGATACTGTGCTATGTACGCAATGTTTCGGGTTATTTCGGAAATGTTTTTATTCCAGGGAAACCTTCATCAGAGACCACCCCTATTGTTTTTGTTTTGATTTGTTTATTTTTGATTTTTAATTTATTTCTTTTTTATTACTATTTTACTTTAATTTATTTCATTTTTTTTATTCTAAATATTTTAAACAGTTTCTGAATTGTGTTTTTTAATAATTCCACTTTTTTATTTGTTTTTTGTTTTTCTTAACTTTTTCAACCAATGTTGAATTAATTAATTAAGCGTTTCAAAGGACGAATTTGTCCTCAGAAGAATATCAGTTTACATGTGTTGTTTACATGATGGTCATTAATTAGTTCCGCACAGTTAAATGTTTAGTAGGAACTGTGAGGTTTAGATAAATTATTTTATAGCTCGTTTAACTAATTCACCAATGTTTCTGTTTCTTTTGAAACCTATTCATAGGTTTTTATGGAATTTAGCACCTATTGTATTGTAGAATCCGTTTTTAATAAGATGCCAGTATTTCCTGAATACTTTTTGAAGTTTTTCTGCTTGAGGATGATAATTTGTAATGAATGATACATTGTATTTATTTTCAACTTTGTTCTTTTTCTTTAATTTAATTTGTCTGTCATGGAATTTGATTTTTGATAGAATTTGTTCTACCAATTTCCGTTTATATCCTCTTACTAACAGTTTTTCAATAAAGAGATTTTTTCTGGTTTGAAATTCACTTTCATTGTTGGTGTTTCTAAGTATACGAATGCCTTCGCCTTTAATAAAAGATTTAAAGTTTGAGATGGGATGGTTTGAGTTTTTATGAAGATATTGGAATTTTTCAGTTTTCTTTGTAAAACATTTCAGGTCTAAAATACCAGTATTTTTGAAGCGTTCGCCCTTGAAGATTTCTAGGTCCAGAAATTTTATGGACTGTTTATTGCATTCATAAGTGAACTTTAGCAGGTCATCTTGTTTATTTGCATTTTCAAACATAAAGCCAATTTCAGACTCTTTTGCTTTCACCATTAGAAGTCCATCATCTCTCATTCTTTTATGAAACATTATTTTTTCAGAGATTGGAGAGTTTTTAAGGATTGAGTTTATGTGATTGTAAATAGCAATGTCAAATATTTCAGGGGAAGCTGTTGCTCCCATTGATGCTCCAATGATTTGGCGATATGAATTTCCATGAAAGGCAAATTCATTATTGGAAAGGATGAGTTTTGTTATTTCAATCAAAAAATTGTTGGTAGGTTTTGTTATAGAATATTCAATTTTGTCATGTTCATCAAGTACTTTTTGTAATGCTTCTGTGATTTCTCCAAATCTGAGATTGGTATATAGTGATGTTATATCATATGTAACAAGTAGTACATTATTATCAAATGAACAGTTTTCAATATTTCTGATTAAGTCACCTGTATCAGAAATGTATGTTTTTTGTAACCTTTCAAGTGGTCCATTACACTGTGATATTATTGGTCTACCAGGGACATTTATAGTTTTTATTTGATTGTTCTCGTTTTCAATGTTTTGTAAAACTTCACGGTCTAGTTTGTGAATTTTAGGGAGGAAGTATGCAAAAGGTGTTTTATATCATTTTGTTCATTTTTAATGTATTTGAAAGATATTACATCAATACAGTTTTCTTCTTTCATTTTGTAGATTATTTCATATACCTTTTTCTGAGTGTTTTTAAGATTTATCTCTTGGATTTGTTCATAATGTATGTTATCATTCAATTGTTTTTCACCTTCTTTAAGGTAGTCAGAAAGATTTTGAATGACTGTTACATTGTTTTTATCTGCTTTATGAATGATGATATTTTCATCGTGTTTTAGATTCTTCAGACAATTCCTTTCTTGTAGTGAAAGGTTAAATTCAGTTTTAGGGACATATTAAGATAATTCCATTTTCGTATAGAAAATATATTTTTCAATAGGGTTGTCGGTAAATGCCGATTTTTGATTTCTCCTTGAAAGGATGAATTTTAGTGTGTATATTTCGATTTTCAAGGAAAAAGTATGAGAGTCTCAAATTTCTTTCCATTTTTTAAATCTTTCATTATTTGTTTTGTGGATGTTTTTGTTGTTGGAACAAAGTTTAGTCCTTTAGCAAGAACTAGTGTTTCTGGTTGTGATAATGTTTTAGAGGATAGGTTCAGCACAAATTGTTTTGCAATTTTAAGCTTGATTTCTTTTTTATGTAGTTTTATTTTATTTTTAACTGCTTTGAATTTTTCAATGTTTTTATAATTTTTCTTGTTTTTATTAAGTCTTTTATGTTTTCCCATGCTTTTTTTTTGGCATTGGTAATACTTTTATTTTGTAGTATTTTATATACTTAAATATGATTCTGTATCACTATTCTCATTGGATGTTTTTAATTGTGTAATGACCACAAGGGGTGTGTCCTTCTTCATTATTGTTTGGTAAGTATCTTTTATTGCTATCTAGATCAATCGTGAATACGCAGTAGGCAATAAATAAACAAACCTAGGGATAAAATATTCCCAGGTTTGTTGATTTACTGTCATTAATTTGCAATATATCAACAACCCAAGTAAAAGCAAAAGTAGAGTTTAGGTATTTTAGTAATCATTTGATAAAAGACAAAAGTTTGATATAGATTCTATATGATTTAATTAGACATAATTTCATAGAAATTGATCCAATATCCACCCATTTAGGTGCGAATCATATCTCTGGCCTAAAAAAAATAAAAACATTGGGGTCACCGTTCACAATCTGCCATCAAAAGAAGCATACATTTTTGTTAATGTCCTTTTTTTCTGTTGAACTAATAGGAGAAATAGAGGTAATGTCGAAATAAAAAAAGAACAGAAATCGCTTAAATTTTACAATTATTTATTTTATGTACAGCTTATTCGAAAACAACAATAAAAAATAGGTCACTGATGAGTTAAAAAGATATTTCAATTTTAATGCCAAAAAAAAAAATGGCATTTTTGCAACAAAGGGAGATAACTTGGAGCTTTTTCAATGATATCTACATTTTAAAAGTCACCTGGGGCCAACACGAATTGATTTTTTGGAATGATTTTGTACTTGTCTATCCCAAATTCATGTATTTGGTTTTGATGTCATATATATATGTTATATTTCTTATTCTCGTGGGATTTTGTATATGTGTGTTACATTTTGGTGTTATGTCGTTGTTCTCCTCTTATATTTAATGCGTTTCCCTCGGTTTTAGTTTGTTACCCCGATTTTGTTTTTTGTCCATGGATTTATGAGTTTTGAACAGCGGTATACTACTGTTGCCTTTATTTTGTACCATATGATAAAGAAACAACTACTAAAGGAAATTATAAATGAAATTTGTAATGAAAAATAAATGTTTAATTTTTTTCTGAAAATTTTATACCTGTGAGCCTCCTTAAGTCAAAAGACCCTTTGCGAAAGGAAGAAAAATAATCAGAACAAAACCAATAGGTCTTTCCAAGGAAAATTGGAAAGACCTGGAAAGACCTAATTATGAAAATGTTAGTACTTTCTATGGTTTGATTATCCTCTATTTCGTCTCTTACAGTACCAATCAGTTCACTGAATTCATTTGCTTCTAAGTCTGTCAGCATATTGCCAGCGGATCCTTCAACATCTCTACAAAGACTGTTCAATCTGTAAAAAAAAATTTGCAGTAGAAACTTAAGAGTTTTGGAAAATCTAAGTTTTATGAGATGCATTTTAATACTGCCTCATTTCATACAGCTTCTTTTAGATTATGCTTGCTGCTTGCTTGCAGGTCGAATCGTATTTTTGCAATTCACTGACTATGAATGAATAAAATTGAGAATGGAAACGAGGAATGTCTCAAAGAGACAACCCGACCAGAGCGGAAAATATAATAAAAAATATGGGACTTATTTTCACGGTACAGGTTGGACAAAATTGTCAGATTTTGTATAGATTATCGTTATGAATGGAAAAACAAATTTTGTGTGATAAAAAGAAAACTGCTTGACAGAACTTTAAGATAAAATGTGACAAGATAGCTCTTATAACATGATTTCAGATAGATAAAAAGAAAAAATGGGGTCATCAAACTTGTTTTCTTGCTATATTTCAAAATAGGTAAATTCACAACACTTTCTATTATAAAATGACTTTAAATTATCTGATTTACCTCCCCTTTTTTGGCAAAGTTAAAAAGAATTTTATCAAACCAAAATAAATGTATTTCAGAAATTACAGCCGTAATTATGATACAACACACAATTTTCTATATTTACGTCGTTTGTATAATTTACATACTATTTTCAAATTTGTATATTTCATCAAATATCTAGACCAATCGTTATCTGCTACTTCAAAATCCTAGATAGAGGAAAACATCCCAGATGATAAACCGATCGGGCTAGGGCTGTAAAGCCAGTGAAGGTCGTAATAATAAAGATAAAAATTAAAGCCAGTTAATGTCGTAAAACACTTCAATCATCAACCCCTAAAGAAACCTGTCAAGGTTGTTAAGTAGTGCCATTTGTTGGCGAATAAAGATACAAAAAAACTTCCATTTGTTGTTAAACACTTCCATCATCAGCACCTTAACAATGTTTTATATAGTATAAATCTGAGAAAAAATACATTTTTTTACTGTATTACACAATGAGCATTTAGTTCAGAGGAAATTAGATTATCAGGCTTGAACCAATGTTTCAGCCACTGCTACTTTCAGCCCCTGTATACCCAACATACCAGCTTAATGATTATGTACCCTTGTGTTGATTCAATGCTAAACCTATGGACATTTTATAGAAAATCCACAGCCTTTATCATTGTACTCTCATATTTGGCATGCAGTGCTAGCATTGATTTCCTTAAAACAAGTTTATTAATGTAGTTATTGGATAAAACAAATAAAAATATTGTCCAAATCAAGTACACCCTTTAGGGAGCGCTCGACTTTAGTGACTCAGCAGGAGGTATTTTGGCATTTACAGGTTGGTTAGAACTTTTTGTAAAAAAAAAAACCACTAGCACATCATAAAAAAGCAAGAATGTTTCAAATTTTATAACAAAAATCTTTGTATTAAAGGCTGTGGATTTTTTTTTATAAAAATCTTGGTTTATTTGCCACAAAGTACTCATTTTTTGTATTAAATTCAATTAAACAGTAAATAATAATGCTTTGCATCAAGTTTCCCCTTTGTATTTTTACAAAATGACCTATCTCTATTATTCAATATATCTGAAGTTTTCTGATACAATTGAAGTTTGAAAAGTTCATACAAAAATGGCTACAGAAGGGGTCATAAACCTTAATGTACGTAGGTAGTTTTTGTCGCCACCTGCGATTACCTTTCACGTATACTGTCAAACATCTGTTTTTGTATGGCATCAGTCGTCCCAAGCCGGAAACAATCATCAACGGTCTTTTTTACTCTCTAGAAAAATCTCTCTCTGTCCCCGTTTCCGCTAAAGTTGGCAGCCATATTCGTTATACAATTGTCATAAACCAATTTAAGAACGCAGTTTTCATTGGTTAAAACAATAAGACAAACGAATGTTTATTAGCGCGTACATAATGATTTCATACGCGTATATTAACGCAAATAACGCGTATATTAACGACTGCAGTCAATATATTCACTATGATAGGAGTCATACAAATAGGACAAATGGTTCCAGCTAACATGATAGGTAAAATAAACTTAATTTTTTATACAATTAAGTAGATAATGAATGCGTAAAACCGTTAAAAAGTTCTACGTTGTCATTGTTTTATTTGTGTTATTTTCTTGGTGTAGGATATTTGTCTAAAAGGCATTAAGGCAAAACTCATTAAAACCAGAAAACTGATCACCGTAACAACCCGTCCAGAAAGTTCAACATATCGGTTTAATTTAACAACCTTACAACAAATTCCCTCATGTTTTTATCTATTAAAACGTGTTTGTTTGTACAAATTCTTCATTCGTTTCCTTGAAAGATGTTTATATTTTAAATTCCTATCTACAAATGTTTGGTTCGATGGAGTTTTAATCATCGTATATACTACATAACGAAAAAGTCGCATATGTCTGATAATAAGATAAAAAAAACATATTATCCTTGAGCAAATAATTTATCCATCAGTGAAATTAACGGGTTTTGAAGTAGATTAAAGTAACTACGGGAACTATAAGATCAGTTCTTTGTGTCTTTTTGTCCTTATATCAGGGAATTGGTTGCCTCGGGCAAGCTATTTCCAACTAATTTTGCAATTTGACATCCCTCTTACATCACTAGATTATACATGTGCATGTCTTAAGTCGGGAGCCTATGGCCCATCGGTTTTCGTGTATTGCTGTCTTTCATGTTTTTTCTATTGTTCATGGTTTTGTTTTAAGAAATAGGGACCACGTATTACGTTTGAATTTCTTGTCATGCCTGGTAATTTAATACTTTACTTTGAGGTAGGGTTTCGTTTTTCACTGATCGCCGATGACCTGATTTTGCGTAGATCCACATCATGTTCATTCTGGTTGATAATTAAATTACTGGAAATTACACCTCATTTACAACAATGTTAGCAAATCATTTTAGAAAATCAAATCTAGACACGCGTTTTACTTTTACGTATCTGCGATTCTGCTCATCCATATTTCATAGTGAAATGTCAAATGATATAAATTGAGAATGAAAATTGGGATGGTCATCAGACAACAAACCGAGAAAAAAGGAGCAAACTTCACAAGGCTACAAATACATCGAGAAAATACCGGACCCAAAGGCGGGATTGAGTTTTTCCCTGTAACAAAAATAGGTACTAGATCATTGAACACCAAACTCAGAAACATATAAACGAACTACACAGAAAAAAAACCATACAAGACTAACAAAGCTCCTGACTTTTGCGAGATCTTAACCCTCCTCTATATTTCTAGCCAATGAAGAATAAAACAAAAATGAATCCCTCTGCATTTATTGCACCTATACCATAAGTCGAGAACCTGATGTTAAGTTGTTGTTGTTTCTTGATGTGGTTCATAAATGTTTCTCGTTTTTTTGTGTCCATATGGATTAAACCGTTACCTTTTCCTGTTTTAATGGTTCTACACGAGTCATTTTTTTGGTGCATTTTATATCTTATTCTAATGCAACAACGTTTGTAACGTTCATTTTGATTGGATAACGTCACTTTCTTTCTATGGGACGTACGCGCAAGCGCAGACGGCATATGACAGATTTTAAATACATGTTTTAACGTTGTTTTCTGTCAGTTTCATTAGAATGGAGATAACAATATTGTATTTTAAGCTCCGACGTCATCAATTTGGGATTTGATGGTCGCAAATACCCGTTTACTGTCTCCGCTAACGCGTCGCCAGTAAACTTAATTTGCGACCATCAAATCCCCAATTGATGCCGTCGGAGCTTAAAATACAATACAGTTATCTCCTAATTGTTTGTTGTGAGCCAAGGTATCGCGTTGAAGACATTACTTTGACCTATAATGGTTTACTTTAACAAATTGTGGCTGGAGAGTTGTCTCATTTTCACTCATACCATATCTTATGTATATAAACACACAGTAAAACTCAGTTTAAAAGAAGCCCTAGTCCGATGTTTAAACAGGTAGCAGAAGAGACAAAGCAAACTGACAACGATAAAAAAACAAAAAAGGACTTATGGCGATTACTGACATGGCAGCTCCAGATCTGAATTTAATCAAACACTATTTTTGATTGTTTTTACCTTCTATGTCTGTTTGTTTTGCTCATACATTATTGTCAATATATATTGGAATTGTATGCGACTGTTATATGCGTGAGAGGTTTATCGTGAAGTTACTAGAATCAGTATTTTTCCATTTTTAAAGGGCATAACTCATTAACAGTACAAGTGACACCAATAAAATTCAAACTAGATCTGTATTTCCTGGTAATAAGCATTGTGTATTAGTTTCAAAACATTTGGTTGTAGTTAGTTGGAGAATGGAAACAAAAAAGTCAGCAAATTTTCCATTTGTTAAGGAGTATTACCCTAGAACAGACGTACTTACGAACAAGGGTACAACTTAATGCCCCCTTCGCTACGGTTGGGGCATACACATTCTACATGTTATATCAGAGGAAATATATACCAACAATCTACTTTAAACTGTGCCAGACTTTGTCAATGTTTGTTTGTCAATGTTTGTATGGTATATGATGGAAAAGGACAGCTTGTCTATTATTTTTTTTTAATAACCTAACTGAATTATTATTTGTATAAGGTAGAGTTATCCAATCTTTATAGTTCTCAAAACGTATTCTCTTTGTGGGCCTTGAGGAACATTTTCTGTTCCAAACTAGTGTAATTCTGTTTTGATTCTCAAAACCTTAGGACCACCATAAACAAAAATCAATCATGGAATTTTCCTCAATTTTATCGATTGTTATATATACACATTTGTATGTCCCTGCCGTGGCGGAGGGGTAATTAAGGTTTACCAATTAAGTCCGAAAGTTGGTTTATGTTCTCTAACTTAAGTTTGCCTCAACCAAATGTAATTAAACTTAATCACATTGATAATTACTACAACATAAAGACCAAGTTTGAATTTTGGTGGTGTGACATAAGCGTTCCTGATGACGCAAGAAATTATTAAACGTGTTGTTTTCATTTATTTACATCACTGGATCGATACCTTTGCTGGTGGACTATCAGTCCCCGAGGGTATCATCAGCTCAGTAGTCAGTATTTCGGTATTTCAGGTACTAACATGATTTAACAAACTTTACTAAAATTGTCTGTTTATAAATTTTGAAATTATTAAAAAAAAAAACTAAGGTTTCAACTCCCTCAGGCAAAGTTGGCTTTAGATGAATTTGGCTATTTATTTTAGATATTGTTGACATATAGCTCTACCAAGGTGTCGGTACTTATCCATCTTCGGATTTCAAATGTTTGGCTTTGAGCGTTACTGATGAGGGTAAATCAAGAAAAGCGCTTCGGACGCAAGAAATTATTAAACGTGTCGTTTTCAATTCTTTAATCGTTCTACAGTTATGCCCTTTTACAAATAGAAATGTTGCTGAATTTTTCGTGTTCGTTCCATAACTTTAGTTTGTCTTTACTAAATCTTATAGTACGGTGACAAATCGTGTAAATTTGAAAATTTAATTGACCGAAATACCTCACGGCTAATTTTGGTCTTATTTTGTAAATAAATATAATATCCTTTGATTAAGGCATGTCGTAGAGTTTCAAAGTGGTGCAGATTTTTGAAAACTGCGGTCAAAGGTCAAAAGGGGAGATTTTAAAAAAATCGAAAATTGTAGACATTTTTGACAATTTCTCGGTAGTCTCGCATGTTAAATGAGAAATTTGTTTAGATTGAAGCATGCACAAGAAATGCAAAAAAAAAAAAAAAAATGAAACACACATATCTTTTTATACTGCAATCAGCTATTTTACTATACAGATAAAGCTATACGTATAAACGTTAGCTGTATGCGTCAATGACCTCAACTCACCTATAACTCATAATAAGCCCCGCCTACTTACAACGTCACGTCACAACCATGACAACGTGTAGTAACAATGGTCAAACTTTTATGAATTTAAACCTGTTATGTCTTCAAATTGGTAGTTTATATACCATGTTTATCAAATGTTATTAATTAAATTCATTTTCCCTTTCTAATTCCTTAAATTGTCAATGCTTATACGCCTATACTACGCTCATAGGGAAATACCCCAAAATGGTACCCCAAGGGGGAAATTCCAAACACTTTTTTTTAATAATATTTGTTTCATATTTTTATTATTTTTTTATTTTTATTATCGATTTCAGTATTGTGGTAGAGTGTTTAGCATTAATATTTATTTTCTTTTAGAATAATTAATATTAATAAGTAGTTTTATTATATGTTTATTAAGAGTTCATCAATTCTTCTATTCTCTTATATCTTCTTAGTACATTTCTACTCTATTTTTCTGGTTCATTAGTCAGTCAGTCATGTGTCATATTATCTTGTCTACTATTGGTCACAGTCATTAAGTTCATAGTTTTGCCACTCTTTTTGATATACCTTGAGAGAAAGCTTTACATGTAGCAGCCATATTTAAAATAGTTATACAGTTTAATATTCTGGACACTTATTCTTCTTCTTCTTTATAATTCAGCACTCCATCAACATACTGATGATAACGTGTCGGGCACTGATTTTACTATGCCGCGCGTGCGTGGGATATAAATTTTATTTACAGTGAATAATTAAAAATAAAAATATAAATTTCAACATAACTTCTTTTTCTTCTGTTTTTGTACTATACATTTTGGTTAAAACTATATACATTGTGGAATTTATTTAAATGTTTAGATGTTTATTGAGAACAGATATTGGAATCTGTTCTCGGAAGCTTTCAAGAGTAGTACATTGAACTGCAGCTACTGGGAGAAGGTTCCATTGCAAGATTGTTCTAGGGTAGAATGAGTACTTGTATGAATCTTTAGTGGTTTGTATGGGCCTGAAGGAGTAAATATGTGAATGTTGACGTGTTTTTGTATCAGATTGTGTAAGTAGGTCTGTCGGATATATGGCAACAAGATGATGTATAATTTTGTAGAGGAAAATGATGCGGGTTCTAATTCGCCTTTTCTCAAGTGTTGCCCAATTTAGAGTTTGTAGCATTTCAGTGACTGAGCTGGTGTTATGGTATCTGTTGCAGGTGTACCTTGCTGCTCTGCGCTGGACCATCTCAAGTTGGTGTGTTTGAGATTTGGTGTTCGGGTCCCAGACGCAGCTGCTGTATTCTAGCTTTGGTCTTACAAGTGCAATGTATGCTTTTTCTTTGACTGTTTTTGAGTTGACTTTTAGGTTCCTTTTAATAAAGTTCAGCTTTTGTGTGGCTGCAGCTGTGATATTGTTTACATGTTTGTTCCATTTTAGATCAGTTTGTATAGTAATTCCCAGATATTTTGTTGATGTTTCTTTTTGAAGTACATGTTGGTGGAGAGTATAGTCAAAATTTAATGGATTTTTCTTAGTTGTTATCTGAAGGACTGAGCACTTGTCTGGATGGAATGACATGAGCCAGTCCTTCTCCCATTTTGCAGCTGATGTGAGATCTTCTTGCAGTTTTTGTGTGTCTTCTTTGTTTTGTATTGTTTTATAAATTATGCTATCATCTGCAAATAATCTGAGGGTACTGTGTTTGATGTATTCGTTAAAGTCATTTATGTATACAAGGAAAAGGATAGGACCCAAAACTGTTCCTTGGGGAACACCAGATGTTACGTTTATTTTGTCTGACTGAACACCATCAATAATCACTGTTTGTGTCCGAGATGTGAGAAAATCTTCTATCCATTTTAAGGTGTTGTCATCAATGCCATAATGTTTCAGTTTGTAGAGAAGTCTTTTGTGAGGAACTTTGTCAAAGGCTTTGGCAAAGTCCATCACAATTATATCGGTTTGGATGTTACTGTTGTTATTTTTTGCTAGTTCTTGGATGAATGATACTAGTTGGGTTTCGCATGATCTATTTGCTCGAAATCCGTGTTGAAGGTCGTACAAAATATTGTTATTTTCTAGATGGTCCATCATATTACTGGCTATTATGTGTTCCATGATCTTACAAAGTATGCATGTGAGAGATATGGGTCTATAATTTATTGCGTTGTGTTTATCACCTTTTTTAAAAACAGGACAGACATTTGCATGTTTCCAATCTTTTGGGATTTTTCCTGTATCGAGCGATTTTTGGAAGATGTAGGTGATTGCAGTTGAAATGTCGCTACTAAGTTCTTTAAGTACTGTTCCGCAAATTTGATCTGGACCAGTTGCTTTATTAGGATTTATCTTGTCCAGTAATTTTATGACACCCTTCTTGGAGATGGTGATATTGTTCATTTTTGGATAGTTCGATTTCCCTTTGTCCGGAATAGGTTCACTTGTTGTTTCTTCAGAAAATGCTTTTTGAAACTGACTATTTAAGATGTTAGTTTTGTCAGATGTATTGTCAGTAAGTTTACCATCTTTTCTAAGTGCAGCAATGCCGGTATTGTCATTTTTCATACTTTTTATGTATGTAAACAAGTTCTTAGGTTGTTTTTTTCTGATGTTGTCATCTGGTTCATCTACTGGCAGGTCAAATATCATTTTTTCAATGTAATTCCAGTAGGCATTACGCATTTCTTTTTGTAATGTTCTTTTTAAGTATTTGTATTTTTTCATTTGCTCTGGACTGTTTTTGCTCTTTTTATGTAGTCTTTTGACTTTGTTTATCATGATTTTTAATGTTTTATCAACCCAGGGTAGTTTTTTCTTGTTTGTGATTGTTTTCTGGGGGATGTTTTTCTTGACTGATTGAAGTAGTCTTTCTGTAAATGTATTCCATAGTTCATCAGTAGATGAACTATGGTAATGACTTTTGATTTCTTGTGTGAGTTTGTTCACATCTAGTTTGATGTTTTCCCAGTTAGCTTTTCTGTACTGGTAGGTTTTTCTTGGCATTTTCTTGTTGCGTTTGAGAGATAGTGCACATTCTGCATAGACGATATCATGGTCTGCATTTCCTATAGGAGGCATAGTCTCCACTTTGTTGACTATGCTTGGTATGTTGGTGAGAATGAGATCAAGTGTTCTGTCTCCCCTAGTGGGCTTTTTTACAATCTGCTCAAGTGAATGTTCATTTATAATGTTTAGGAGTTGTTCATGTAGCTTAATGTCTGGTTTACTCGGGATGGTGCATGGAATATCCCAGTTTATGTGCCCAAGATTAAAGTCGCCACCAAGAATGATTGTAGATTTTGTATTTTGGTTTATGCGATCTAATGAGATTTTAAGCTGCTCAATGGATGTGCCATTATCAGATGGAGGTCGATAATAACTTCCAACAATTAACTTCCTGGCATTTGTCATGTTTATTTGCACCCAAATATAGATTCTGAGTCTGTTTGTAGATCTCTTATTTCTTCAGATAGTAAGTTTGTTGTTACTGCAATGAGTTAGAGGTCGGTCTTTCCTATATACAGTATAGTCTATCATTGGGAAAAATTCAGATGATAATATGTCTTTATTGAGCCAGGTTTCAGTACCTATGATGATGTCAGGTTTAGTTGATATTAAAATTTCTTGTAGTTCTTGTCTTTTATTTTTAAGTGACTGAAAATTGATGTTTAAAATTTTCAGAGGTGTTTCTCTTTTACATTGAGTTCGCTTGTTCACCTGTTTTTCGGTGTTGAGGATGCAGCATTCCATATTAATCAGGTCAGTTACTAATATTTCTAAGTCTTTAATATTTGCACAGTATTCCTTTAGTTTGAATCTGAGAGAAAATGTATTTTGAATAAGTCAGAATGATTGTGCATGGATGATAGATATTTTATTTTAAAGAAGTATTTTCATGAACTCAGAGCAATAATATATCATAGATATATTAATGATACATTTATTGGTACAGTTATTTTATTATTATAAAAGGTCCAAAGTAATGTTTGCTGAACATTAAACTTATTGTTTATATAAATGCTAGCTGATATAGTTAGTTCATTAGACTTATGTAGGTTATATTTGTATTTTAACAGGACCAGAATATCTTCATATTATACATGTATTAATCTGGTGATGTTTCCAAACAGGAGATAGACCTTTGTACCATGAGCCAAAACATTTTTGGACATATGTCAAAAGTAAAGTGAAATCAAAATCAGCAGTATCAAACCTCATGAAACCAAATGGGAACTTAACTACTTCCGACAAGGAAAAAGCGACTGTATTAAATGACTTTTTTACCAGTGTATTTACTGCTGAAAATCCAAATAATATACCTAATATTGAAGAGAGAAATTTTGAATCATCTTTAGACCACTTTGTGATCAATCAAGATACAGTTGAAAAATATCTACTTTTATTAAATGGAAGCAAGTCTATGGGTCCAGATAATATTCATCCGTTAATAGTAAAGAGTATGGCAAATACATTTTCAAAACCTTTGACTTTGATATTTCAAAAGTCCATTGACACTGGAAAAATTCCAAAAGAATGGAAAGATGCTAGAGTTACCCCACTTTTTAAGAATAAAGGTAGTAAACTGGATGCGGGAAATTACAGACCGGTCAGTCTAACTTCAATTGTTTGTAAAACTTTGGAAAAGGTTATACGGAAGGAAATGATTGATCATTTAATAACCAATAATTTGTTATCAGACTCACAGTTTGGTTTTCGCTCTAGAAGATCATGTATATTACAATTACTTGATGTCATGGAAGACTGGTCATTATATATGGATAATAATATATCCTGGGACACATTATATCTCGATTTTGCCAAAGCTTTCGATAAAGTGCCACATAAAAGATTAGTAAAGAAACTGTATTCATACGGTATTCGTGGATCTATATTAGAATGGATAACTGACTTTTTAACTGGACGTCGACAACAAGTTGCGGTGAAAGGGGAAAAATCTGAATGGCAAAATGTAATTAGTGGAGTGCCCCAAGGCAGTGTACTTGGACCTGTTCTTTTCATTATATTCATAAATGATTTACCAGATGTTGTGGAGTCTATAGTAAAATTTTTCGCAGACGATACTAAAATTTATGCACCTACTTCTAAATCTGATGTCTTACAGAATGATCTAGATGCCCTCTACAATTGGTCCAAGTTATGGGACATGAAATTTAATGTGAACAAATGTAAACAAATCCATTATGGAAGAAATAATCCTGAAAATGTTTATACCATGAACAATATTGATATCATTAAAGATGAACAAGAAAAGGATCTTGGAATTATTTTTCAAAATGATCTTAAATTTTCTCAACATATATCAAGTAAAATAAATAAAGCCAATAGTATACTTGGGCTGATTAACCGAACTTTTATCTTTAAAGATCAATATACATTTTTAAGACTATACGTTGCGTTGGTACGACCACACGTGGAATATGGAAATACAATATGGTATCCGCATTTAAAGAAAGATATTAATGCTGTAGAAAAAGTGCAGATGAGAGCAACTAAATTAATTCCTGATATACGACATTTAAGCTATGAAGAAAGATTAAAAGTACTTAAACTACCTTCCCTAACTCACAGAAGGCGAAGAGGTGATATGATACAAACTTTCAAAATATTAAAAGGAATCGAAGATATATCTTATGAAAGATTTTTTACTGTCATCAGTACAAATACCCGTGGGCATAATTGGAAATTAGCAAAACCTAGATGTAACACTTCTTTTCGATTAAGACATTTCTCACAACGAATTATTAATGATTGGAATAACCTACCAGTTGAAGTTATTTCATCAAAAACTGTGGAAGCCTTTAAAATTAGTATAGACCGTCATTGGGAATCAGTCATGTATCAGTTAAGAAATTGATGAGGACACAAATAGTTTTCTATATAACTTTTTAATTGTGTGAAATATTGCACCAAATCATGCAGGATTGATGATTGTATCAGTTTTGAAAGTGTACCAAAATAGGGTGGGCTAAAAAGGATAGGATCCTTCCATATGAGCCCCACAACGATCTTACAGGTATCTTACAGGTATATACATGGTAAGATCAGTGTTACATGTATTTTTAGTTTACTGTATTGTCTGTGTTTGTCTATTTAATTTTAGTTCAGTATATGTATTGTTTGTGTCTTGTGAATAGTAGTTACCTGTATGTCAATTATTACATGTAAACATTATAGTAAGAAATTGTAGTTCATTCATAAATCTATGAATGAGTAGTGTAATATAATTGGACATATGTAGTAATTAATCCTGACTTGGTTTATAATTGAGTTTGATTGAATTCATATAATTATAATTATTTTATTCTGTCCAAGAACCCTATAACATTTGGCGCCCACTAGTAGGTTAGACGTTCAACGACATATTTCCTGTTGGAGCCTCACTGAAGGTCAGGATCTAGGACATGACATCCATCGGAAGATTGGAAAAATCAGTCGAAAATATTCAACACGTTGGTGAAAATCGTTTATTGTACAGACTATTTGCTGTTGTATACATTGTTTATGTAATGAAATGGTGAGAATATACACATAGTTTACACTCTATATAAATATTTTGTAAATATTTGGTATCAGAAAGCCACTATTGAAGAAAAACATTGACTTTGAAAACATCCAAAATTTGAAATTGGCCATTATCATGCATGTTTTGTGTTGATATTGTATATTATTGTACTGTTTATAAATTTTCTTTGTTTGAATAATACTGACAACTGGTCTGCTTGTCCAAACTTAGAAAATTTTTGAAAATCCAGCTGGTATTTACACTTGACTTTTGTGTTTTGTACTTAGCCATTTTTTATTTTTTATTTGTTTACATTGTGTACTATTGATTGGTAGGAGTTACATACCTGTTTGTGTTTGTTCTTGTCATTCACTTACACTTTGTTAACACGCATACACATCAATAGTGAGATACTGTTGTACTGATTTGGTATTATTTATGAGAAAGTGTACTTAGATTATTTTTCATATTCCAACACTTACCCTACTTTGTGCATTGCAGTGCATGTAAATTAATACACTTTTATACACATTTAAAAGCATACATACACTTGATAGTCTATAAGCGAAGCAGATATAGATAGCGATATATAGATACATTTGAGTGAACTCATAGATTGAGACGAGAAGACATATTTGGTATATGATTTGATGTAAGTAACCCAAGCCCATACATATAAAACTTACATTACACAGTAGGCTTCGGTTACACAGTAAAACTTAGTATAGTTGTGTTGTGGTCCAACCTTAGTTGTATTTGTTGTCACTGTTGCTTATACTTATACTTGTACTTTAACTTTACTTTATATTCTATCTACTTTACTTTGATCTATTGATGAACTAATCTTTACTTTAGTTTTGTTCATATTTATTTATATATAGTACTTGTGTCATATTTGTATATATTCATACTTGTGTTTAGATATTTACATACTTGATATACTTACTCATTACTTTTTATCAGGGTAGATAATCTGCACTATTATTGAGTTGTCTTTCTTTGCATATTGTGTTTATCATACTTAGGCTATTAATTTTTTTTTGTAATTTCAGAAAATTAATTGTACATACTTTATAATTTCAGATTACTATACTATTAGATAGCTGACTTTATTTTTTTTTCTTTCTGTATTTTGATACTTGTATTTAGTCATTATACATAACTTCTTTTACAGTTAGTTTAGTTCCTTGGTACCAGATTTAATACTTAACTTTGATATTTCAGATCTATTAATTATTATTTAATTTCAGATTTTGATATTTTGTTTCATATTTGGACTTTAACTAATCTTTACTTGAATTTTCAGTGCTGCATATTTATCATATAGCATATATATTATTTTGTTTTCTTTATCCATCATAGATTACTGGTGATACATATAGTTATATCATATTGCATTGTGTTTTAGGATATACTTACCAGATATTTGTTTTCATTTTGACTAATTTGAGTACGAGATAAATTTATATAGATTTACCAGATAGATTTATATAGGTTTGTCAGATACATTTGTATTGATTTCAGCTATTCATTATCTTTACTTTGTATTCATTGAAGGTACTTAATATAATTTTGTATTCATTGAAGGTACTTAATATAATTTTGTATTCATTGAAGGTACTTAACAAATTTTTGTATTCATTGAAGGTACTTAACATTGCTTATATTCATTTTAGGTATTTAATATTATTTCTTATTCATTGTAGGTAATTAATTCTATTTCATATTAATTTTAGGTACTTAATATATACATTTGGTATTCATTTTAGGAATTTAATCATTTTTTTTTCTTTATTGTAGATTATTAACATTCATTTACTATTTCTTGTAGGATAGTTATATATTTTTTTTGTATTTATTGTAGATAACTTTATTTTTTTTATAGGTGCTAATATTTATTATATTCCTTGTAGATTTAGGATATCTTATTATACATTCATTCATATTTTGACATCATGGCCGATGAGGAATATCAACAGCTCGTCGACACCTTAAAGGAAATGCATATAAAACCAAAGGCCGATACACCTGAGGCATTACAACAGTGGATTGAGGCTTACGCAATAGAAACACTACAGATGGGAAAACAGACGCAACCTATTAAGAAGGAACCATCAACATCATCCCATTATACTCAGCCACCTAGAATCAACCTTTTCTCTGGTAGTGGTGAAAAGAAAGGAGGTGAAACAACATATGAACTTTGGAAATATGAAGTACTTGGACTCATGAAGGATAAGATTCACTCAGAGGAAGCTATAATCCAAGCCATACGTAGAGCTTTGCGTGGGGAAGCAGGATTAGTAGCAATGCGTTTAGGAACAGATGCATCATTAACTGAGATCATGAGCAAGATGGAAAGCGTTTTTGGCAATGTAGATGAACTTGAAACCATCATGAGTGACTTTTACAATGCAAAGCAGAAGGAAACCGAGGATGTTTCAGCATGGAGTTGTCGCTTGGAAAGAATACTTGATAAAGCCATCCATTCAGGGAAAGTCAGTAAGCCACAAGCAGATACCATGATGCATGACATGCTTTGGAAAGGACTTAGACCAGATATAAAGCATATCAGCCACTATGAGAAGGAACGCTTTAAGACATTTGATCATTTGCGTGTAGCTTTAAGAAAGATTGAGAAAGAACATAATCTTGATGAACTACCAAAGGTGAAAGCAACATCAAAACAGGCCATTGCTAATGACATGAATGAGAAAGAGGAGGAATCTGAACTTGTTACAACACTGAAGCAGATAAACACACGCCTGGAACAGTTAGAATCTACACAACATAATAAGCAACAATTTAAAGATCAACCAAATCAACAACAAGACACACAACCACAACCGTACCAAGAGACATTTAATCAGTTTAGAGGTAGAGGATATAATAGAGGTGGTAGAGGAAATAGAGGTTATGATAGAGGTTATGGAAGAGGTTATGGCAGAGGTTATGGTAGAGGTAATAGCAGAGGTTTTGGTCAAAATCAACATCAGTCAACTCAACCGATTACATGTTACCGTTGTGGTAGAGACTTGCACATTGCCAGAGGATGCCGAGCCAACACTGATGTCAACGGCAAACCTTTAAACTAGATGATGTCATCGACAAGGGGCAGCCGATCGACATGAACATACAAAGCCCTATTCAACAGAATTTATGCAAATCAACAATACCACCAGGACTTTGTGGACAACCAACTGAATCAAAAATTATCATCAATGGCATTGAAACTTCATCTCTTCTAGATACAGGGTCCACTGTTTCAACAATAGCTCATGAATTTTACACTCAGCACTTTACTGACACACCACTCAAACCTTTAGAACAGATTATCAGCATTGAATGTGCAGATGGAAATTCATTGCCGTACCATGGATATATTGAGGCCAACATTCAACTGAAAGAAACCGATCAGCATTATCCAACAATACTACTTGTCGTACCAGATAGTCCGTATCACTCCAAAGTTCCAGTTCTGTTGGGAACAAATATACTGACAACCATCATGGATAATTACAAAGATAGATTTGGCAACCGATTCCTTCAAACTTCAGATTTAACAACACCCTGGTATTCTTCATTTAGATGTATACTATTGAGAGAGAAAGAACTTAGAAAGATGAACAACAGATTGGCATTAATCAAATCAGCTGAATATGAAAGAGTCATTATACCACCAAACAGTCAGATATCCATCAAAGCCATGACAACCAAAGAACTACCTTACCACTCCACATCTGCTATCACGCAGCAAACAAAGTCATCTATATTACCATCAGATTTAGATATTGAACCACCACTGATAGATTATAAATACCAGCATAATGACATGTTCAACCTCAGAATTTGTAACATCACTACAAGAACAGTCACCATTCAACCAAACACCATAATTGCTGAACTACAACCTGTACTCATACAAGATAAGCCTTTAAATAAAGAGAAAGAATTTGAACCACCATTATTACAGCAGGTAGACATATCCAACGACAACATAAAATCAGATCAACTTCAACTTGGAAAAGATTTCATTACATCATACCAGGATATATTTTCCAAAGATGATTACGACATTGGACATACCAACATAGTACAACATAAGATACTCTTAGAAGATGATAGACCGTTCAAACAACGATACCGACACATACCGCCTTCAATGTATGAAGATGTTAAGAGCCACTTATACCAGATACTCCGAGCAGGAATAATTAGAAAGTCTCATAGTCCGTATGCCTCCAACGTTGTTCTAGTTAAGAAGAAAAATGGCACACTAAGAATATGCGTAGATTACAGAGAATTGAATTTAAAGACAAAAAAGGACGCCTATGCTTTGCCAAGAATGGAGGATATGTTAGACTGCATGGCTGGAAACAAGTACTTCTCGACCGTAGACATGAAGTCTGGTTATCATCAGGTGGAGATACTTGAGGAACACAAGGAGAGGACAGCATTCACCGTAGGACCTCTTGGACTCTTCGAGTACAACCGTATGCCTTTCGGACTTGCTTGCGCCCCCGCCACTTATCAACGTCTTATGCAAGATTGCCTCAGAGATCTTCACATGCGTATATGTTGCGTATTCATAGACGATGTCATCATATTTGCTAAAACGTACGAGGAACACCTAGAGCGACTTGAGATGGTCTTTGACAGATTTCGACAAGCCAACTTGAAGCTTTCGCCATCAAAATGTTCTTTCTTCCAGCCAAAAGTCAAATATGTAGGACATATTGTATCTGAGGAGGGAGTAGAGACAGACCCAGAGAAAGTTGAAAAAGTAATGAATTGGCCTACTCCAAAGTCACCTGAAGAAGTACGTAGATTCATCGGATTCGTAGGTTACTACTGCAAGTTCATCCGTAACTTCAGTCAGATAGCAAAGCCACTTACATCCATCATGCCAACTTCAAATATAAAGAAAGGAAAAAAGAAGACTAAGAAACAACAACAAGAAGCATTTCAGTGGACTGATAAGCAAGAAACAGCTTTCACAACATTAAAGCAACACTTATCATCAGCACCGATACTTGGATATGTTGATTACTCTAAACCATTTGAACTTCACACTGATGCCAGTGGTCAAGGACTTGGTGCCGTATTATACCAAGAGCAAGACGGACATCAACGTGTTATCGCATATGCTAGCAGAGGTTTAACAAAAGCGGAACAGAACTATCCGGCACATAAGATGCAATTTCTTGCGCTAAAGTGGTCCATAACCGACAAGTTCCATGATTACCTCTATGGCCACAAGTTTAGAGTACTCACAGACAACAACCCACTCACATATGTACTCACGTCTGCAAAACTAGATGCTACTGGACACCGTTGGCTCGCTGCACTAGCCGCTTACGATTTCGACATCATCTATCGTCCAGACAAGACCAATGCAGATGCAGATGGACTATCCAGATTGACAACTATCAGCAAAGATTCCATTAAAGCGATATGCGGATGCATATGTACACCGTTGATTGACTCCTATGCCATATCACCAGATACCATCGACATTAGTAATTTGGATATGCACATAGAGGTTTCAACTGATACCAACTGGTCAGAAGTCCAAGCTATGGATCCACTACTCCACGCATGGAGAAAACAGCTGAAATCTGGACAGAAACCAGTAAAAGGAAAGATATTATCAAGTCCACTAAGTAAACAGTTCAACCATCTCAGACTTATAGATGATGTGCTTTACAGAGAGATTACCATCGACGAAAAGATACATCATCAACTCATCATACCATCTTCACACATCAAATTAGCATTAGAAGCACTACATGACGAAATGGGACATCCAGGGAAAGACAGAACCACCAGTCTAATAAGAGAACGTTTTTACTGGCCTGGGATGAATAAAGATATTGAAGAATGGATTCAACGATGCGAAAGATGTATTAAGAGAAAGAAAGATCCAGGAAGAGCACCACTAGTCAACATCACAACAACTCAGCCAATGGACCTTATATGCATTGACTACCTTACTCTAGAACCATCAAAGGGAGGAATTCAAGACATCTTGGTAATCACCGACCACTTTACACGTTATGCACAGGCCATACCAACACGCAACCAGACTGCAAAGACAACTGCAGAAGCATTGCTCAACAACTTCATCGTGCATTATGGTTTACCTAACAGAATTCACTAGATCAGGGTCCATCCTTTGAAAGTAACATCATTCAGGAACTTTGCCGTCTAACAGGGATAAAAAAGTCAAGAACCACACCATACCATCCGATGGGCAACGGCATGACTGAGAGGTTTAACCGTACATTACTGTCAATGCTTGGAACTTTACAGCCAAAAGATAAGATCAACTGGAAAGCGTACGTAGCTCCGTTAGTGCATGCGTACAACTGCACTCGTCATGAAGCAACAGGACAATCACCTTACTTTCTGATGTTTGGCCGACAACCAAAACTTCCCATCGATTTAGCATTTGGACTGGTAAAGGACAAAGATAGGAAACCACACACCAAGTACATACAAGAATTGAAGAACAGACTAGTGGATGCATATAAGCTTGCTTCAAAATCAGCAAAGAAGGCAAATGAGAAACAAAAAGAACATTACGATCTGAAAGTTAGAGGAGCAGTGGTGGAAAAAGGCGACAAGGTATTAGTGAAGAAAGTTGCATTTGATGGAAAGCATAAGCTGAGTGATAAATGGGAGAACGATATTTATTTAGTATTATCACAACCTAATAAAGATATACCAGTGTACGTTGTACAAAAAGATAGTGGCGAGGGGCGTAAGCGTACATTACATAGGAATCTTCTATTACCTGTGGAATATATTTCAAGTCAACCACCAACGGCAGAACCATTACCTAGACCAGTCCCTAGACCAAGAACGAGATTGCAAAAGAAGATCAGCTCTAACACAGACTGTACTATGGAGGATACCGATATCGAAAGTGATGATGATTATGAGATATTCGTACATCAACGACCAATGGTTGACAACACTTCATCCAGTGTTGATGATGATGAAACAGATAGTCTTGATGATCACGAAGAAGTACTACACACTCCGGAGTCAGATGGGGACGCCCATGATATAGATATAGAGGTACAGGAACTAGATTCCTTATACGAGGATGAAGGGCAGGAGTCGTCTTTAGAACCAGAGACGCTAGATCCAGCTCATGATGATGATATACCTCCAGTTGTGCCTCGTCGATCAGGCCGAGAGAGGACGCAACCTAAGTGGTTACAGTCTGGTGATTTTGTGACGAAGTCTGCAGTTCCACCTATTGATACACCTGTATTGCCACCAGCTGAGTGGAGACATAAGGCAGATTACCTGTCTAGCTGTATTGCTAAAGGTTTATTTTCAGGGATAGAGCTAGAAGCAGGGAAGGCTTTATTAGCCATTTTGACCGATCATTGATGTTTTATATTTTAGCTTTACTATTGATACTATTAATCTTATATTTGATGATATTTCAGTGGATTATTCTGATTGATTTCTACTGTATTTATTAGTGATTGCAGTATCAGTACATTGCAGCTTCAGATATAATACTATTTCATTTTTATTTTTCATAGATATTATGTTGTATACTCTGAAATGACGTGGACGTCATTTTAGATGCCAGGGGAGTATGTGGTAGAGTGTTTAGCATTAATATTTATTTTCTTTTAGAATAATTAATATTAATAAGTAGTTTTATTATATGTTTATTAAGAGTTTATCAATTCTTCTATTCTCTTATATCTTCTTAGTACATTTCTACTCTATTTTTCTGGTTCATTAGTCAGTCAGTCATGTGTCATATTATCTTGTCTACTATTGGTCACAGTCATTAAGTTCATAGTTTTGCCACTTTTTTTGATATACCTTGAGAGAAAGCTTTACATGTAGCAGCCATATTTAAAATAGTTATACAGTTTAATATTCTGGACACTTATTCCATATTAATCAGGTCAGTTACAGTACTAATATTTCTAAGTCTTTAATATTTGCACAGTATTCCTTTAGTTTGAATCTGAGAGAAAATGTATTTTGAATAAGTCAGAATGATTGTGCATGGATGATAGATATTTTATTTTAAAGAAGTATTTTCATGAACTCAGAGCAATAATGTATCATAGATATATTAATGATACATTTATTGGTACAGTTATTTTATTATTATAAAAGGTCCAAAGTAATGTTTGCTGAACATTAAACTTATTGTTTATATAAATGCTAGCTGATATAGTTAGTTCATTAGACTTATGTAGGTTATATTTGTATTTTAACAGGACCAGAATATCTTCATATTATATTAATCTGGTGATGTTTCCAAACAGGAGATAGACCTTTGTACCATACACATGGTAAGATCAGTGTTACATGTATTTTTAGTTTACTGTATTGTCTGTGTTTGTCTATTTAATTTTAGTTCAGTATATGTATTGTTTGTGTCTTGTGAATAGTAGTTACCTGTATGTCAATTATTACATGTAAACATTATAGTAAGAAATTGTAGTTCATTCATAAATCTATGAATGAGTAGTGTAATATAATTGGACATATGTAGTAATTAATCCTGACTTGGTTTATAATTGAGTTTGATTGAATTCATATAATTATAATATGTACACTTAAATAGTATTGGTTGTATTCTTACAGAAAAGAGCTAGTTTATCGTATTTTATACATGTACTTTCCGTTTTATGATTTAGAGTTATATCCCTTTGTACACTGTACTGTCTATGTATTTACGTTTTGTTATTTGTGTACTTTCAGGGTCGATTTATTTATGTCGTATGAATAAAGCATCTTAAACTTGACGAATCCTTTTATTCTGTCCAAGAACCCTATTACAGTATAAAAACAATATACGTATAGTGTCTTGAAATATGAAATTTATTTGTATTCGGCACGAAACGGGAAAATGCTCGGTAGAACCTCGCATTTTCCCGTTTCTAAGCCTCATACAAATAAATTTCATATTTCAAGACACTATACGTATATTGTCTAAATCTACGAAATTTATCGACAAAAAATATTCATAATTAAGATTTAGCTATGCAATAATATATAGCACCTATAAAAATATTTTTGGGAAAGTTTTGTTAAAATGCCACAAGGAACAGAGTAGAAAAAAGAACATTAAAGTTAACACCCGGTCCATGTATCGTTTTTGTTCATGTGTACTATATCGTCATTGAAATTGCAACTATTGGAGATTATAATGTGCTTATCTACCTTGTCATTTGTTAATGTTCCTTTGTCATAAATGTTTGATTTTGCTGTCCGAGTATTGAAAATAAGATGAGCAGTCTTATTTAAAATACTGTGTCATCCGAGTCTTATTAAGCCATCATTTGTCTGGACGATATTGTATGTCTCTGAAACCGATATTATCAAGATGCTTGATTTCTTGATTGACAACATATTTGTAACGTTCGGAGGACGTGTTTTTCAACAGACTGTCGGCATCCCAATGGGAACAAATTGTGCCCCTCTACTTGCCGACTTGTTTCTTTATTATTATGAGGCTGACTTCATGCAGGAACTTCTTAGGAAGAAAGATAAGAAGTTAGCAATATCCTTTAACTCTACTTTCCGCTATATAGATGACGTTCTTTCACTAAACAATTCAAAATTTGGTGACTATGTGGAACGCATCTATCCCATCGAATTGGAGATAAAGGATACTACAGATACAGTTAAGTCGGCTTCATATCTTGACTTACATCTAGAAATTGACAATGAGGGTCGGTTGAAAACAAAACTTTACGACAAAAGAGATGATTTCAGCTTTCCTATTGTTAACTTTCCATTTCTAAGTAGCAACATTCCAGCAGCACCTGCATACGGGGTATATATCTCCCAATTGATACGATATTCCCGTGCTTGCATTTCCTATCATGAATTTCTTGATAGAGGGTTACTGCTCACAAGGAAGCTATTAAACCAAGAGTTCCAAATGGTGAAGTTGAAATCATCCCTTCGTAAATTTTACGGACGCCATCACGAGTTGGTTGACCGTTATGGAATAACCGTTTCACAAATGATATCGGATATGTTCCTTACGTCGTAACTACAATCCCCTTCCCTTTCATGAATGTGACCTACCGAATTAGACTATTTACCGGATTTGTAACATAAGCAACACGACGGGTGCCACATGTGGAGCAGGATATGCTTACCCTTCCGGAGCACCTGAGATCACCCCTAGTTTTTGGTGGGGTTCGGGTTGTTTATTCTTTAGTTTTCTATGTTGTGTCATGTGTGCTATTGTTTTTCTGTTTGTCTTTTTCATTTTTAGCCATGACGTTGTCAGTTTGTTTTAGATTTATGAGTTTGACTGTCCCTCTGGTATCTTTCGTCCCTCTTTTTGTATTTACTCTCCCTTTATTTCAAGCTCTAAACTTAAAAAAAAAAAACTCACACACAAGATACATGTGTATATACTAAATGTGATTATTTTACTTGTTTGTCTATCTTATTGATCACTAAATGCCACATTGCAACATAATGCTAACCACTAATAATAATATATATGACAACTTTTTTGTCCTTTTGTAAAATAACAATAGTTCAACCATGGGTAAATGAGAATGATACTTTGTTAATTTCGTTTATCCGAAGCACTATTCTGATTTTATTTTCGACAGGAACGCTTAAACCAAAACCATATTGAAAGCCAGGGATGTAGAAAACCTAGATGTAGATATTGAAACCAAGATGGTATAAGTCAAGAGCAAAATTCGTCTATTGATTTTAACATGAAATATCCATTGCTGTTCATTGACTGGAAGGCATACCGTCAAACAAACAGGAAACAACAATTCCAAAATGGCCTTGATAATAAAAATACTATAACCTTGACTTCGCTCATCCGACAGTAGGGATATTCGATACGATGAGCATATCTACATTGTACATAGTTATTGATGTAAATAGATACTATTCTAGAATTTTCAGTATAGCCTTCTTAATATTCATAATATATCTTGGTACCTTTTACAATCTAATAATTTTTTAGTACTCAGCTGTCTAAAAATGATTTTTTTTTAAACATAACTTTCTTATTTGAAAAATCAACCGGGATCAAAATGCGAAACAAAACTCCTAACTGTGTATTGCTACCTCAGTGGCGGGTACTTGTGGGAGGATTCGGGGTTTTGAACACCCACAAGAAAATAAATGAAAACGGAACGATTGATTTAAATAAAAGGATGTTCTATATATTGTATATTTTGGTTTATTTCTAAAATCTATACGATGCTTTATTTTTGTCTAGTTTCCTAATCAAAATATTTAAAATGAGAAGATAAATACCTTACAGCTTCAGTTTCCGTCGATGCTGAAGTGTTTAATCTTAGAAAACAAGTTAAGCGTCTTTGACCTACTATATCTTTTATTCGGATACTCCTCCAATTTCAAAGTGAGCATTCGAAAAGAACCCAGATGGAACCAAGAAGTTGGGTTGCGATAACAAAACAATCAGGATGTTGAACCAGTTTCCATGGTTTCGAACCAAAGAATCCGGATAGAACCAAGGTTCAGAACCAAAAAACGTCACTTTTCAGATGGGTTTTGTCAAAATTGAAAGTGGCCTTATCCGTGTTCATCCTCAACCTTTATTTATGTTATGTATTATCATCAAATACAACTTATATTTCAATATAATGAATGAACACGAATGCGGCCTCTTTCATTCAAGACCGAAACCATCTAAAATTTAATTAAAATGCTAAAATTGTGAAGATTTCAGTAATTTAGCATGACTTAATGATGCTTGTTCCCGATATATGTGCGTTGTATTGTAAAAAAACAGCCCATATTTATGTAGCAGAGGCATTCTATTTTCCAATAGATAACTGAAAGATTACATTTTCACAATTTTGTAAAACTGCTATATGTTGGGGCCAAAGCGGGATCTTACTGAACCTACTCCTTTTGGGGAAATATGTGACACCTTAAAAGTGTTTGTAAACATTACATTAATTTCTAGACCGATGACAGGTCTATTTTTGTCCATCTGATGAGTTAAGCCTTTTTCAACTGATTTTTATAGTTCATTATTACGTTGTACTATTATACCACTGTCCCAGGTTACGGGAGGGTTGGGATCCCGCTAACATGTTTAACCCCGCCACATTATTTATGTATGTTCCTGTCCCAAGTCAGGAGCCTGTAATTCACCGTAATTCAGTTGTTGTCGTTTCTTTATGTGTTACATATTTGTTTTTCGTTCATTTTTTTTTATATAAATAAGGCCGTTAGTTTTCTCGTTTGAATTGTTTTACATTGTCTTATCGGGGCCTTTTATAGCTGACTATGTGGTATGGTCTTTGTGCATTGTTAAAGGCCGTACGGTGACTTATAGTTGTTAATGTCTGTGTCATTTTGGTCTGTTGGGGATAATTGTCTCATTGGCAATCATACCACATCTTCTTTTTATGCCCCACCTACGATAGTAGAGGGGCATTATGTTTTCTGGTCTGTGCGTCCGTCCGTTCGTTCGTCCGTCCGTCTGTCCCGCTTCAGGTTAAAGTTTTTGGTCAAGGTAGTTTTTGATGAAGTTTAAGTCCAATCGACTTCAAACTTAGTACACATGTCCCCTATGATATGATCTTTCTAATTTTAATGCCAAATTAGAGTTTTTACCCCAATTTCACGGTCCACTGAACATGGAAAATGATAGTGCGAGTGGGGCATTCGTGTACTGAGGACACATT
Organism: Mytilus galloprovincialis; assembly: GCA_037788925.1. Classification (NCBI taxonomy): domain Eukaryota; kingdom Metazoa; phylum Mollusca; class Bivalvia; order Mytilida; family Mytilidae; genus Mytilus; species Mytilus galloprovincialis. The sequence goes on along the minus strand of CM075341.1, from coordinate 1,776,358 downwards.
CTTGTTTATACTAGCTGTAAGAATAGTACGGAGAGTCAAACAGAAAATAGTCCATAAAACATGTAAAAAATAATCTTGGTGTTCTTATAAACCATCTTTGAAGGCTAAACTAGTACTCAGCTGTCTAAAAATGATTTTTTTTTCATGATAACTTTCGTGTTGTGTCGTTGGTCTCCTCTTATATTTAATGCGTTTCCCTCAGTTTTAGTTTGTTACCCCGATTTTGTTTTTTTTCCATGGATTTATGAGTTTGAACAGCGGTATACTACTGTTGTCTTTATTCATATTTGAAAAATCCACCGGGATCAAAATGCGAAACCAAACTCCTAACTGTGTTTTGCTACCTCAGTGGCGGGTACTTGTAGGAGGATTCGTGGTTTTGAACACCCACAAGAAAATAAATGAAAACGGAACGACTGATTAAAATAAAAGGATGTTCTATATATTGTATATTTTGGTTTATTTCTAAAATCTATACGATGCTTTATTTTTGTCTAATTTCTTAATCAAAATAATTAAAATGAGAAGATAAATACCTTACAGCTTCAGTTTCCGTCGATGCTGAAGTGTTTAATCTTAGAAAACAAGTTAAGCGTCTTTGAACTACTATATCTTTTATTCGGATACTCCTCAAATTTGAACGGGAGCATTCGAAAAGAACCCAGATGGAACCAAGAAGTTGGGTTGCGATAACCAAACAATCCGGATGTTGAACCAGTTTCCATGGTTTCGAAACAAAGAATCCGGATAGAACCAAGGTTCAGAACCAAAAATCCAAGATGGAACCAAGGTTTAGAACCAGAGTGCCCGGATAGAACCTAATTGCATTCGGAATACTAATGACTTTTTATACCTTAAATGTATTTCCCAAATCATTTATTTATTAAGTATATTTATATATAATATTTTGAAGATAAGTTGACACAAACTCCTGTGAATTCATCATCATTCATACGATACTTTTTTGTGGTTGTCATGGGTATTGATAGAAATGCAAATTCACACGTGCAACGAAGTGCAAATTTACCTAAAATTTTAATCCAGATTTTCCTATTTATTTATATTGTAGTCCTGTAGTGTTGTGTTGCCATTTTAATGTTATATTTCACATGGCCATAAAAGAGGGAGGTTTGGCATGCCACAAAACCAGGTTCAACCCACCATTTTGTCCGTTAAAATTGTCCTGTACCAAGTCAGCAATATGGCCATTGTTATATTATAGTTCGTTTCTGTGAGTTACATTTTAACGTTGTGTTTCCGTTGTGTCGTTTATTTTCTTTTATTTTTGAGTGTAAATTCACATTACTATAAGACGTGTCACGGTACTTATCTATCCCTAACTCATGTATTTGGTTTTGATGTTATATTTGTTATATTTGTTATTCTCATAGGATTTTGTCTAATGCTTAGTCCGTTTCTGTGTGTGTTACATTTTAAAGTTGTGTCGTTGTCTCCTCTTATATTTATTGCGTTTTCCTCAGGGATAGTTCGTTACCCCGATTTTGTTTTTTGTCCATGGATTTATGAGTTTTGAACAGCGGTATACTACTGTTGCCTTTATTTGGCATACCAAGGAAAAGAAAGATCCACTAAATTACACTTGTTACAACTCAACTCAATCCGAGAAAATAAATGAATCCACAGTAGCTATAACTAACACTTTAATCTACCTTAAACCAGAAGTTTATCAAGTAGTATAAACTATGAAATCCGGGTCTAAACTATAATTTAGGAAATATACATTGAACAGTTTACTACATAATGAACGTGTGTACATCAAGCTAGAGGACTAAAAACTACTTGAAACAAATCAAAATGGCTTCATGTTACAAGAGCAGACTTAAAGACTAAAGTTACGACTAAAATATAGTACTTCGTCGGACTGTAAAATCTGAGCCTTCTTTAAATGTGTTACTCCAAACATAAGATTGACCGTACAAATGAAACTACTTTAACCATGACCCTTAAGTTAAAATTTGCAAGCTTTGAAACCTTACCCAAGTCACTGTGTTTTAGATATAGCTTCTTACACCAGTGACCGCCGTGTTAAAAAAACACTTGCTAGACCATACTAAGCCTAATGTCAAGATTATCTTTTTCACGGTTTGGATAATCATCAACAACAGACACAGACACGAAGTAATGACAGAATATTTTCAGGGTGCTGTTGACTAAGGGGATCAGTTTCACGCAGATCTAAAGTTGAGTGGAAGTCATGCACATTATTCTCACATGGACAATCCTATTTAGTCGTAAGATTTTTTGTGAAATTGATCATTGATGCTTGTTAACATTGATAAATAAAAACAACAGCAGTATACCGCTGTTTGAAATTTATAAATCGATTGAGAAAAAAACAAATTGGGTTACTGATAACTAAAACTGAGGGAAACACATCAAGTATAAGAGAAGAACTACGATACAACAGAAACACAAAATAAAATGTAACACACACAGTAACGTACTATGATAAAACAATGGCCATTTTCCTGACTTTGTTCAGAACGTTTAAAGAAAAAAATAGTGGGTGGAACCTGGTATGCGTTGTAATGGCAATGTTAAATATAACATTTAAATGACAACATTACATGACAGGACTACAGTACAAGGAAATGCAAAAACATTCAGGACGACGAAATACACAAATAACAGAATTTTGGGGCCCTTTATAGCTTGTTGTTCGGTGTGAGCCAATGCCCCGTGTTGAAGGCCGTAAATTGACCTATAATGGTTACTTTTATAAATTGTTATTTGGATGGAAAGTTGTCTTATTTGGCACACTCACCACATCTACCTATGTCTAATTACAATAGGACATTTCAACATGCTAATAGTTATCAATGGTACCAGGCTTATACTTTAATGCACCATACGTGCGTTTAGTCTACATAAGACTCAGCAGTGACGCTCAGATCAAAATGGTAAAGAAAGCCAAACAAGATTTAAGTTGAAGATCATTGGTGAGCAATAAGTCTAAAAAGTGGTGACAAATACGGCTAATGATATCTATGCCTTGGATAAGAAAATCCTTAGTATTTAGTATAATTCGTACTTTTACAAACAGTAAATGTAAATAAATTACCATATACTTGATGTTTAAGTCAACAACGAAGTGGTGAGTTACCACAGAATAAACATAAACAAGTAAAACAAAAAACGAAAGCAAACAGAACAGAACAAAATAACCTTGCATTGTCACCTACAGAATAACGCTACGCTACAAAGTGAAGTCACAGGTAAAAGTAACGTCACGATAACTTTCGAAAAGATTGATATAGTTGAAAATCTGGTTTGTAATTATGGCATGAAATAATCAAATCATTGACCAAGAAAATTCTTTATTTTTGTAAAGCATGTGAGTGATTGATAACAAACTACATAATGTCTTATATAAAAAGCTATTGTATTTAGTCAATAAATCAAATGTCATAAATTTGACTGAAGGATGTTCGCTTGTCATGTTTCAGATTTTCGAAATCCTTTGTTTTTTTCAATTTGAATGCCTTACAACATTTTGTCATATAAAATCTTTGTCATTTTTTTTATAATTTTTGAGAATTGTGACTCGTTAATGATAAATCTATGAAAAATCAAGAGAGAATATTTTCCCGAAAATATTTCAGTGATTATTATCTCGAAAACAAGCACACGGACCTATATATTTTATTTGCTATTTTGGTTCCTTTATTAATCCCCTATCAGTATATATTAGTGTTATGAAAAGCTTGATACTTTGAAAGGTAGCGAACTTCCTTAAATAATAGATAAGCATATCTAATTCATAATAAATACAAAAAATGTGTTATTATGGAAATTAAATAAAAAACAATTGAATATATAAAATCAATATAGTCAATTAATCAAACGTAATATTTGTTTATTTAAAAAAAAAATAAGGTACCATGACTTCTTTATAAATAAAGCAGCATACTGCATACGCATAATTGAGAGACATGAAGGACATAAAAAACTACAGAATCCGAGCTATCAATATCATCTATATTTGAATAAATATTTTCATTTTGTTTAAAGACTCAAGTCTTCAGTTTTTATTAACCGTCCATTTAAATCAGAAATGTCCCATCCTCATCTATTTCTTTCAAAACCCAATGTTTAAATAAACGGTCTTCTAAATAATAATAAAGCGATATTAGAAGACAATAATTATATGAAATGTGTACCAGTATTGTCATGTAAAATTGGAAAAAAAAAACGGTGTCCTTTTCATGTTTAGAAAAACAAAGACACAATGGTTTCATTTCATTTTGTAATTGTTACAACTAAAGTTTTGGTTAAAGAAAAAAATAAAGATTGTTTTAAATTGTAATTTTGAGAGTGATCTCCCTTTCGTGAGACATTCATAACAATGCATACTTCCTATGATCAGAGAGGTATTTTAAAAGAAAGGTAATGTTTTATTCGTTAACCAGGAAGTGGGGAATCTACCAAAATATATTATCAAATCTTGTAAAATTAAGGCGTTTAATCTCTTTTGTTTGTTGGTATATGTATGGTTTAAAAAAAACATTAATACAGAACTCTTAGTTTAATGTCTTTTGTCTGCTATATTAACGATAATAAGCATTACACTTTTAGATATTTTAGATAAAAACAGTTTTACACATATGGCTTCAAATTCAAATTTAACCAAAACATTTTTCATTTTTTTAAGAAAGTAGAGAAAAAGTATTTTCATTTTATTATTGACACATTGATTTTCAATAAGTAGGCTGACAATCAGCATTAGATTCAAACCTGTGATTACATAAGTAATGTGTAGCCATCTTGGATGTGTCCTGATCGTAAGAAATTACTATACTGAACTTAGTGCTTAGTTATCGCTAAGTGCATAAAATTCTCTAAAACAAAATGACTCTCACACAAAAAACATAAGATGCGTAACCATGTATTTTATAGTCAAACGCAGTAACGAAATATACTTAGTATTATTATTTATATAAAAAAAATGTTTCTTAAAACTAGCTAAATATTTTCATAAAACGAACGATACTAAGTGCTTTCATAAAACAAGCTATATTAAATATTTTCATAAAAGAGCTACACTAAGTGTGTTAATAAAACCGATCTGTACTAAGATTGTAGTACAAACTAGCTATACTAAATATTTTCTTAAAACAAAAAAAAGTTATATTTAGTATTTACATATACAAAGTATTTTTTATATAAACTAGCTATACTAAGAATTTCATAAAACTATACATACTCAGTATGTTCATAAAAACAATCTATACTTATTATTTTCATAAAACAAGTTTAACTAAATTTGTTTTATAAAACATAATTCATTAAGTGTTGTCACAAAAACCAACTTGTGTACATGTAACTGGTCAATTAGATTAATCAGACTGTTTTATCAAATATTTCATGTAAGTGCTTACCAATGTTTCAACATGGCCATTTAACGGGAGAGAAAAGAATTACTATTGAATTTCAAAGATATTTTGTAAAAGCGAGACTTAAAATTTGATTTCCAAATTTTATCTTATATGATTTCATTAATTGCGTTGTTTCACTAAAAAGTGTTTTTATATATGTACTTGCTATTCACAATAGTTATGCAGTCCTCGCATCCATGATGGTCATTTTCAATAGAGTGTATATATGTCGTTTGTATGAAACGCCTTTCTAGATATTGTTTCTTGTTTATTTTTAGGAACGATTATATCTAAACATTCAAATGAATTTCTTAAGAAAAAAACGTAAAAATGTTAAAAGCTTTATGTCTAAAAGGAACATAAAAGTCACAACCAAACTAATTTTAACCGAGGAATAAACTTTAAAAATATTCTTAATTTTCACGGGGGATAATAACATAAACAAACTTCACATTGTGACATATTAATAAGTAATGAATAAAATCACGAATTAAAGGATAATACATGTATAAGCTTACTATGAAAGCAGGAAGTTATCCCCTTCCGTTATCGTCACTGTCTCAGTTGTACGGCTTTGTCCTGGTTGGTCTGTCGTATTCATCTCTTCCTCAAGTGAACGGCTTTGTCTTGGTTGTTTAGACGTGTTTATCTCTATCTCATGTGAACGGCTTCGTCCTGTTTGTTTTATCGATTTCCTGTCTACCTCATGTGTACAGCTTTGTCCTGTTTGTTCTATCGATTTCCCGTCTACCTCATGTGTACAGCGTTGTCCTGGTTGTTTCGACGTATACATCTCTATCTCAGGTGAACGGTTTTGTTCTGGTTGTTCGAACGTATGCATGCGTTCCTTATGTGTACGGCTTTGTCTTGGTTGTTCTATCGTATTTATCTCTACCTCATGTGTACGGCTTTGACCTTGATGTTCCGACGTATTCATCTCTATCTCATGTGAACGGCTATGACCTTGGTGTTCCGACGTATTCATATCCATCTCATGTGAACAGGTTTGACCTTGGTGTGCCGACGTATTCATCTCTACCTCATGTGTAAGACTTTGACCTTGGTATTCCGACGTATTCATCTCTATCTCATGTGAACAGTTTTGGTCTTGCTGTTCCGACGTATTCATCTCTACCTCATGTGAACGGTTTTGTTCTGGTTGTCCCGTCGTATTCATCTCTATTTCATATGAACGGTGTTGTTCTGGTTGTCCCGTCGTATTCATCTCTATTTCATATGAACGGTTTTGTCCTGGTTGTACCGTCGTATTCATCTCTATCTCACGTGCACGTCTATGTCCTGGTCGTTCTGTTGTTATCATTCCTGTTAGTTGTGTTCTACCACGTCTAGTTTCCCTTATTTGGTTCATTTGATCCTTGTGTGTGCAGCGGGTAATGATTTTCTTGAGGAGCAAAACGATTTCATTCCTCATTTTTGTTGACATCATTATATAGATGATAAAATTTGACATACAACCTATAATTGTAAATAGCCTTATACCTTCCATTAGCATAATGACAATGGAATATACAGGAAGATAATAGTAATCAGACGGAAATGTAACAGAACCCAGCGACAATGAAATTGTATATTCATACCTTTGTATCAGCAACATACTCATTCGTATGTCGATCCAAAAATTACCGTTAATGTATTCAAAACACCACCCCAAGGACACAAATACTTTTGGAACTTCTGTAATGATGAATATCATTAAAAGTAAAATAACCATTGCAACTGATCTTCTTTCTTGTCTCCTTTGATTTGTCATCCGACCCCTGAACTTGTTAGTGATTAACTTGTAGACGATGAATATTGTAGATATCAGCATGACTAGACAACAGCTTGTCAAAAGAACGGTTTGGATCAGGAGATATGCTACAGATGAGTATTCTAAAATACCATTACCTCCGGAATGAATATAACAACGTTTATCAGCTATATAATGTCTCTCAGACCAAACGCTAAAATGTCGTGGAATACCTATTGCTATGGACAATAAGAAACAAATAACACAACAAATTGCAGCTTTTTGTTTGGTCAGCTCATTTTTAGTCCAAACTGGGAAAAGGATGGCTATGACCTTTTGTAACCCGAGACATGTTGTGATCATTGTTGATACATTGTGGAATGTGAAGGATAATATTGAGAGATGAGGAGAAATAGAACAATACGGATATGGTAAAAAACACTCGTAAAGTGCATCAAAAGATCGTTGTCTACAAACATATTGTGACAGGAATATTGGTTCAAGTCCATAGCACGAAATCCCCGTTAATAAATCAGCTACAGCTAAACCTTGCATGAGTATTGTAGCAGGTGAACGCAAAGCTTTACGACAGAGTATAGTAAATATGACGATGTTCATTAGCATTGATATATAGGATATAACTGAACCGGCACGGTACATATCTAGTATATTCTTGTCCTCATCTACCACAAAACCAAAATCTAGAAAACTAGCCATTATCTATATCGGATGATTTGCCTTGTAAATAAGAATGCACATCTATTTTCTTGCTCGGACATCAAAATTAAACATTTGACAAAGGATTAACAAATGAGAAGGTAAATAGGCACATCATAATTTCCAATAGTTTCAATTTCCATGACAATATAATACACATGAACAAGTAGATATTTCGTCATCTGAGTCTTAGCAATCCATAGTTATTCTGGGCGGACGTTTTAATGAATACGGACGATATACAGCTTTTTTCAAGCTCTTTAAAATGATTCACAAACTGGAAGTGTTTATATTCATTTGATAATTTTTACTGGTTTAAAATTCTAATTGACATGAATATCTCATTGAAATCACCAAATGCCATATTGCAGCATAATACCAACCACTAATATCAATATATATGACAACTTATTTGTCCTTTTGTAAAATAACAATTATTTATTATAGTTTACCCATGGGTAAATGAAAATGACACTTAATTTTGTCTTTCCAAAGCACTTTTTTTATTTTATCTTCAACAGGAATGATCAAACCAAAACATTTTGAAAGATAGAGATGTATAAAACATAATCACGTGAAGATGTATAAAACATAATAACGTGAAAGTCATGTTACCAAAAGGGTATCAAAGTCATCAAACAATAGCCAAATCCGTCTAATGATTGTTACATGAAATATCCATTGATGTAAATTTTGGACTATTTCAAATCTTGGTCTATTTCTGAAATAAATTTTTACATACTTTTGATTTTTTAACCCTGTATGCTAACATTGCACATGTGAAATTTTAGAATAGTTTGTATATACATTGAACGACAAATATATGTGAAGTATACACTTTTCTGACGTCAGACACGCGAAACTTCTTATTTTCATATGAGTCGGAGTTCCTCCTGCCACTTGTCAAAAATAATTCAAAGAAGTCAGATCATTTAATTTCACATTCAGATATATTGGTGATGTTCTTTTTATAAGCAATCCACACATTTCTGATTGGGTTCCATTCATTTATTTTCCAGAACTAGAGAATCAAAGAATTATCAGACATTGCTTGATTTGACCCATTTTTGACTTGTTCTTCGATTTTCACATAAACGGTCACCTCAGTACAATTTCACCTACCTGAGTAGCAAAATATTAAATACCTAGATATGGAATATACTTTCTCCATCGTTTTTGTTTTATATTCAGGAGTTTGCAGCTGCTATGCAGACGTTGTAAAACATCAGAAGAGTATAAGAAGAAATTTGATGAACCAGAGGTATGTAAAATAAAGTCTCGTCTTTTTTGTAAAAGTTCACTAAACGATTTGACGACCTTGTTTATAAATATTCAGTATTAACTTCACCAATCATACACGGCGGTCTTTAAGTACAGATTCTATGTACTAACGTTGTTTATAATCTTAATAACGTGTTATCGTATTCTTGTATTTGTCTTTGTGAATAATAACTTTAACCGTTTATTCACATCTGGTAGGATCAATTTGACGTGGCTCCGTACTGATACATCCCGTCATTGTGTAATTGTCCTTTGGTATTTTTTTGGTTTTTGTATTCTTGTCTTTCTTTTGTTCACATCTTAGTTGTTTACAGTGATTAGGTTCATTACACAATGAAGACTGCTGTATCTCTATTTGTTACATTGTTACCTACGCTGTCTGTTTGTTTTGTTCACACATCGTTGTCAATGTAATGACATTTGATGCGATTGTAAGATGTTTAGCGAGCTTTACAACCAGGTTTAATCCACCATTTACTCCATAAGGTAATGCCCGGAATGTTATAGTTGTGTTCCATTTGTATGATGTGTGAGAACTTTTGGTTTTTTTCCTATTTGTTTAGGGACTATCTGTTTAGCATTTTCGTCGGAGTTCGGTAACTTTGATATTTTACTATTCTTCTTCCCTATCGTTTCACCGAAAGAAGAACCGACTGAATGAGTCATTTGCTTATAGGTATGGGTACATTACTTGCCAATCAAAGTTAAAACAACAAGGGATCATTTAATCATTAAAGCCATACTCTGTAAATATCAGTAAAATAAAATCTCTTATTCTCTATATAACATTATGTTTAAATCTTCCTGCCGTGAACACGTACAGTTACTCTTCCTCTTATTTAACAAATGAAATACACGATAACACATTATTTATAAAGTCACTGCACAGTTTTAGGTGGACATGTAATAACTACACTATAAATATATTTAAAAATTAAATCAAACATCGTAAAATACTTTAGTACTTGAATGATTGCAATCATAACACTTTTGAATTAAATAATGTATACTATATGTTTGGTTCAATTGAAATTGTATTATTGGTCTCGATACTTCAAAAGGTTCCGTAAAATCATCAATCGCTCGCCTGAAAATCGGCATTCTTATCCACTATAGCAACCAGTAAAGCTAGCCATGGATCGATAAGAAATTATGAACTCTTCTAGAAAATCTCCGACCAACATTTCCAATAATTTATAAATGACGAGGCATTATACATGTAGTTTTAGAGGGGAAGAATTTAAAAAGCTGGACGAATTAGTATTAAGAATTGCCTCTGACGGAACTGTTTTATATTTTATCAGAACGAAGCAAAACAAATGTAGATACTCGTCCTTTATTTTTGTCTGCAAAGTTTGGTTCAATTTGATCCAGACGTTTTAGCATGTGAGGAAAAGTATAATATCAACAATGCCGAACTCCGAGGAAAATTAAAAACGGAAAGTTCCTCATCAAAATTCGAAATCAAAAGCTCAAACACATCAATCAAATGGATAACAAGTGTCCTATTAATGACTTGGTACATGCAGTTTCTTGTGTAGAAAATAGTGGATTAAACATGATTTACATAAACCTTTCACTTGTATGACAATCTCGTAATTTTATTTCCTATTGAAATATTAGTGCAACTGGACCCACCAAGATTACCAACCGACGCAGCTTGATAAGAACGATATGAGGATTGTTTTAAAGAATTTCCCAATAATCAATCATATATATTTTGAAACGATTTCGCCTTTCAGTTTCTTCGGAGAAAAAAATGATAAATGAGACCTGGTCGTAGACGGTTCTCTAAACAATACTCCTTCAAAATAAGGTTCAGTTGAACCGGGAATTTCCAAAGTAGTTTAGACCACGAACTAAAGCTTTCCAGAAAATAAAATGTTACTAATGCCAAAATTGAGGTCAAGATAATTGTCACTTTAAATGTTTGGAAGTTTTGGTCCTTGCGATATTGACAAATGCCGGTACCCTATACAATTATGGCCCGTATTAAAGGTGAATATCAAAAATTGACAACACGAGAAGGTTATTTCACTTCGCGCTGGCCCTCAGTGAAATAACCTTTTAGGGTTGACAAATTTGAATAGTAATCGCTTCTAAGTTTGTTTTATTATACCGAACCAACAATGATAAGCCTTTGGAATCATCGAAAAGAACTGACCTTACTTTCGTAAAAAAAAATCACAAGCTGACATTCGAAAATACATTAGTGTCTTAGAATTTCTGGCATGTTCAACAAAAGTAGCATCTTTTTGTAAAATATTGATGGCCCTGAAAAAGGGCGGTTTCTAAATAAGACATATCATTGGTACTTTTAAAGCCTTATTTCCTCGATGGGCTTCCTGAAAAATAGTTATCAAAGGTACCAGGATTATAATTTAAAACGCCAGACGCGCCTTTCGTCTACATAAGACTCATCAGTGACGCTCATATCAAAATAGTTAAAAAGCCAAACAAGTACAAAGTTGATGAGCATTGAGGACCCAAAATTCCAAAAAGTTGTGTCAAACATGGCTAAGGTAATCTACTCCTGGGATAAGAAAATCCTTAGTATATCGAAAATTCAAAGTTTTGTAAACAGGAAATTTATAAAAAAGACCATATAAATTAAATTGATGTTCATATCAACACCGAATTGCCGACTACTGGGCTGGTGATACCCTTGGGGATGAAACGTCCAACAGCAGTGGCATCGACCCAGTGGTGTTAAATAGTTATCAAAGGTACCAGGATTATGATTTATACGCCAGACGCGCGTTTCGTCTCCATAAGACTCATCAGTGACGCTCATATTAAAATAGTTAAAAAGCCAAACAAGTACAAAGTTGAAGAGCATTGAGGACCCAAAATTCCAAAAAGTTGTGTCAAATACGGCTAAGGTAATCTACTCCTGGGATACGAAAATCTTTAGTTTTTCGACAAAGTTTTGTAAACAGGAAATTTATAAAAATGACCATATTATTAATATTCATGTCAACACCAAAATACTGACTACTGGGCTGGTGATACCCTCGGGGACAAAATGTCCACCAGCAATGGTATCGACCCAGTGGTGAAAAATAGTTATCAAAGGTACCAGGATTATAATTTAATACGCCAGACGCGCGTTTCGTCTACACAGGACTCATCAGTGACGCTCATATGTAACATGGACGTTGCCATTTTATCATTTTAAGTCTATGACGTAAATATCTTGGCAGATAACTCGTGTACAAATCTAGTAACTGAAAATTTATTCTCCAGTGAATAATAGGGTTATTGACCGCTGGTATAATTTTTTAAGGGTTATTTGTCCATTCTTTCAATTTGATGGGACAAAAATGATTGAATTATTCAATGTCACATGATAACGTGTTACCCAATGCAATTGTTTGTTATATATGTAAGGTATAAAATGAGAAATGTTAGAAATCCGGTATGCTGTCGATCCCGACAGCTTCTGGTTAAACTATTCATCTGTACTTTATATGTATTAACAGTATATATGATAGCTCTATAAGGACACGCTTATATGTATTAACAGTATATATGATAGCTCTATAAGGACACGCTTAAATCAGAATCAGATCGCATCAATTTTTATTGTTTAATGTAAAGGAAAGGATATTGTGTATTAATTCATGACACACACCATGTGTATATGAAAAATTGTAAAGTTATAGTTCTTCATCTTAAAGCAGTTCGTATCTCATTTGTTGAAATATCACTCCATTCGAATGAATAAATCTACGAACAATGGTTTAGTGTTAAGAGTCTTGATCAACTGGAAAAATTGAGACATGGGCAAATGTGTCTTACGTCATTTGGAATAAAACGGAATGTAAAGTACCTCGCAATGTATGGAAGGGAATATCCGCCATAATTATTCAATTCTTAATTTGTGAAATGCAATTTCTTAATTCGTAACATACAATTTCTTAATTTGTAAAATGTAATTTCTTAAATGGTAAAATGTTATTTTTTCCATCATTTACATGAATTTCTACATTTCTTGATTGATGAAATGTAAATTCTTATTGTGGAAATACAATTTCTTAACTTGTTAACGTTTTTTCTTCATTCGTAACATGAATTTCTACATTCCCTATTTTTGTGAAATGTAGTTACTTTGTTTGAGTCACGTTTTGTGAAATCGCGTCAGTGTGCTTGTTACCAGCCAATGAGAAGTCTCCTTCCAAAGCAAAGAACCCCCGAGTTTTAGCAAATCACATGTTACAATGTACTAGTGTTTCGATTTTTCTTTCATTTTGAATTGCCTCTTCAAAACATGAAATATACCCCTCTTTTCCCCAAAACTCCCCTTTGTAATATAACCATCTGAATTTCAAGCATAAACTGCTTGTAAAGTATATATTTGTTATAAAATAATAAACACTAAATTCAAAAGCAAACTTCAATCAATATCATTAAAACATGGTACATTGGCATATTGCATGTGAACTTTTGTAAATCAGAACAGTGTACAAACATCATGAAACTATTAAATGTCAGTTGATTAATTTGTTATCCCAAAAGTATGTTTTTATCAATAAAACATGTATATAATGTCATCAGCCTACATTCGATGAATCAAATTAGTATTATTGGTTGGTTCTTTTTGGTTGCTTCGGACTTTGTCATCCCGGGTAATTTTGTGACTTGCCAAAGTGTATTGGTTTTGTTCGCGGTCCTTTGGTCTTTCGGTTGTTTCATTTGCCATCATACTTCTTTATTAAATTCAAAATCTGCAAACGATGTAATATTACCAGTTTTATAATCTGAACGTTTCGATGATCCTATTAGGATTGGGAAATATTTTGTAAGAAAAAAAGGCTTCAATAATTTGCATTTATAACAAAATAACATTTATAATGGCATGAGTTATCTTTCTTATGTTAATATTTACATCTAAGAAATATTTAATGCTATAGCTAAACTTACCAATGCTCGAATACCATTTATGAAGTTACGTTGTATTCACTTAAATGAACCTTTCAATTAAAATTGCCATTGGGAAACCTTATTGTCCAAATTATTCATAAATATGTGTAAAGCTGTAGTCACACCTTACCGGATAGCACGAACGGACGTCTAACGGATGAACATAAAAGTTGTCCGTTGACAAAATTGTTATCCGTTGGGAGTCCATTGATGTACTGACCAAATAAAACGGACGCGTAACGTAGGCATAACGGACACACACCGAATATGCAACGTATGAGAAACGGAAACGTACCGGACAGAACGGATATCGAACGAACATCCAACAGACGAGTACTGCATAAAAGGGACACATAACGGAGGCGTACCGCATAAAACGGATGAACAAGATATACTGAAATTTTACGGCGACAATAATAATACATGTAAATCACATAAATATTCAAAACGTTTCTGTGTAACTGGTTTTGGTTTGTTTTTCAAAATGCCATCATATTGTCTGGCCTAAATAAGAACTTCTAAAAAGTGAAGACGTGCCGTCACTCTAAGATAGATTATGAATAATAAGACTTCATGACACTCAAGAAATCTGACATACCAATAATAGGCATTTTTGACGCAAAATTTTCAATTGGCATTTATCCTTAAGTTTTCAGATCCGTTCATAATCCGTTTTATCCGTTATATGTCCAGTAGAAGTCCGTATCACATTCGTTCAACATCCGTTTTATCCGTTAAACGTCCGGTAGAAGTCCGTTGGTGAATATGTCTACCAGACCGACAACGGATGTATAACGGACAAGTAACGGATATGGACGGACGTCTAAGGGATAAGAACGATCTTCTAACAGACAGGAACGGATTGAAAAAAAGTTTTCAGTTCGGCATCCGTTCGAGCTATCCGTTAAGGTGTGACCGAGGCTGAAGTATTTTATTATTTGTTGTCTCTTTTAAGGAAGATTATCTGTCAATACGTATGTTGTATATTATGTTTTTTTTTGTTTGGTAGTTAGTCATTAGTAATAGACATTGTAATAGTTTCTTTCCCTTTTCTTTATAGACTCCTGTAATCATGAATGATGGTTTGGATTTAAGTTGATAAATAAATCATGTGTAGCGGAAATGGATTATACAAATTAATTGTTTTGATAAAATTGCCTGTAAAAATTACTTTTGCCGGTTTTTCGTATACAATTTAAATTTTATAGTTCGTGTTCACATAAGAGGGAGAGATGTTGTCACTTACCATCTAGTTTAACTTTGTCTTACATATTTTTGGGTGTAAATTGTGTTTTTAAGTAGATAGTTCCGATATTTCATTTTGGAAATCTTCAAATGATATTATGTCATCCATTTTGGCACTGATTCGGTAAGATGTCTGATACCGCGATTTTCATTGGCTAATTATGGGTTAAGGAAAATAAATTTGAATAATTAATTTGATTGGTCAACGGTGGTATAAAAGCGGCCGTTTCGAAGTTAAGTTTGTCTCTTGGCCAGTGACTTGAGTAAGGTCTATATTTATAGCCGATATTTTGTCAGTTACTAAAAGTTTGATTAAATATTGTCCCCTTTCTAAGTAGACTGGTTAAGTTTAAGATAAAAATGTAGAATTATATTTGGTAAAACTTTTCAATCGTTCACCGCAGTGTGTTCTTCTGATTCTAGATATATTTATTAATTTTGCGATGTTAATTTATAAATAGATTAGCCGTATTAATCCACGTGTCGCGGTGCACTCGACTTTCCGTAGAGAGGGTGTTCCGATATTTCAGCACTAATATTTAGATAGCTACACTTCTTTTTATATACATTCAATTTAAAGAAAGAAATAAGTTTATTTTTGCATATTTTGTTGTTTGGTGCTCTATTTTTGTTGTAAACAAAGTACCGATTTATTGAAGTTAAATTGAAGAAAACTGTTTATAGTTTTCTTTGCCTTTTTGATATAATTATACTGATTTTGGATCTCGTTTACACTTGTTAATTGTTACATGTTGATTTATGTTATTTCTATATAAAGTATCTGAACTTAATAAATCTTGAGTCTTCTCTACCAAAACACAATCTCCCAGAGGAACGAACGAGAAACCTGAATTGCTAACTCAGAAGTTTGTGGTATATATTTGCCATTGAGACCAATATAAAAGGCATCCGTCGTTAACAGTCTTTTGGGTTATAAATGGAATAAATTACATTTACACTGGTTTAAGGTCAAAGGTTGTTGGTGTTGGATTTTGTTGGCGATTCCAGGTTCACATAAGTACTCACGAGGGAACGGTGACGCATAGACACACGACCCTCCTGTTACACATGTATCTACTTGAGAACTCTTTTTAATGATTATTAACTACACTACATCGTATATACAATTTAGTGTCAGGTGCGGATTCGCAATCTGGAAAGGTTTAGCTGAAAAGACAACGTTTTGTTTTCAAATATTATTTAATATAGTTGTGAGAATAAATAATCAGTTCCTTGTTTAATGAGAATGAAAAATCTTGCTTCAACAGTGCAGAAAAATAAATAATCTGTCCTCTTAGCTTACAAAAATAAATAACCGATCCAAAACAAATGCTCCTGTCCCCTTTAATATTGATTTGGTTGCTCGCAAAAACTTTGTTTCTTGCAAACAATGTTTAAATGAAATAATGATTTGATAACAATTTTGCACAAAAAAATTCATATTCTGTTAATATGTAAATAAAATAAAACGTCGAACTCTATTTGTTGTAGTTAATTTGGTCATCGTCGTTAAACAGACAGCACAACAATTTGTATACAAAAAATTATAATACCGCAAAATCATCTCACGTGTTTATATGTTTTCTATGTTGTGTCATGTGTACTATTGTTTGTCTTTTCATTTTTAGCCATGGCACTGTCAGTTTCTTTTCGATTTATGAGTTTGACTGTCCCTCTGGTATCTTTCAACCCTCTTTTATATATGCCATATATCTAAATATAAATTAACATGCACCCGTTTGAAAACTGCTCTAGACTACGTTTCAATAAAATTGAGAAAGAAAATGGGGAATGTGTCAAAGCGACAACAACCCGACCATAGAGTAGATTACAGCCGAAGGCTTCCAATGGGTCTTCAATTTTGCGAGAAACTCTCGCACCCGGAGGCTTCCTTCAGCTGTCCCCTTAAAAAATATGTATACTAGTACAGTGATAATGGACGTCATACTAAACTCCGTATAATTAAAAAAGATTCTAACGAAAAGAAATGTAAAACATATCAAGACAATTCCATTGTAAAGTTTTAGTTTGAAATGTGTATATCGTAATTTGTCTATGAGAACTTTATACAAGGAGGGTGGTAAAGGTTATTTTTCGTGCGACGTGTTTGGCCATTTGTATCTCACGTACAGCCGTGAAAAGGTTTCATTATTCACCGTGTTTCGTGAAATCGTTAAAAAGATCAACTTGCAAGAAATTTTTAATTGTTCGTTCATCCTGAAAAGTCAAATTTTATTTCGCGTTCTTTCGTGCAGATACACACACAACCTTTTTACACCCCTCTACAAGGGTTATAAGATTTCAGCTAAGTAATAATGCCATATTTGCTCTAATCAATATAAAATCCATTCGAAAGATGTATGCAGAAAGGGGGAAGGTTATTCCGTTCATTAATCGTTTGATCTCATGTATAAATTCATTTTTTTTTAATTGTGCCACTTTGATGCTTTACATTATCATTGTATTATAGTGAGATCTGATATAAGATAAAAATGGTGTCGTGTCCTGTTGCAAGTTCATGTGTGTACTATTATTCTCTTTGAAACAGTAGATATAACTTAAAAAACGACAATTCTTTTTGTCAAAATTTTATGACTAATTCAATACACTGAAAAACCTTTGTATAAAAAAGTGCCATTCTAAAAAAAGATGAATAAAATGTAAATTAATCCAATGACGTAAATGACATTGACAAATTTAAAAATTATATTCAGTACACAAAAAGTCTTTTTATACTTCTCGCTGTGATTTTCTCGTAAACAAGTCATCAAAATAAGAACGACAACTAGTCTCCGTTAGTGGACACCCTAGTGACGTAGAGAGATGAGCGTCAGTACTATATATATATGTTACAGTGAATTTGTATAATCAGTGATTATGTAGAATCCCTGATTTTTCAGAGATTATGTAGAATCCCTGATTTTTCAGAGATTATGTAGAATCACTAAAATCATTAGTGATTATACAGATTCCCTGAAAATTACCAGTGATTTCACATAATCACTGACAATTTTAATTAGTATTCTACAAATTCCCTAATATGATTTCAGTGATTATCAATAATTAAAAGCTCCAAAGATGATGAAATAAATTAACAAATCATCATTTTTTTCTTATTCCTTGAAAGTTTAAGTAAACATGCAGTTTTTATTCCTGATCTGATATTTAATTCTTAAGTGATGAGTTTTTTCCTTTATATTTTATCCAAGTGTTGAACCTCATTATGCTACTAACAAATAAGCTCGGCACAGGTACAGAGGTGTTGCTTGGGTTGAATAAAACGTATGCTCAAAAGTTAATGCAAATTCCAGAGGAAAAACAACATATAAAAACATCTCAAACCAATTCCACAAGTGGTTCCAGGAAAGGGAGATCCTTGCCATATAGCAATGGACTCCTGCTCGGATCTTTAATACAAGAAATCAGTTTGAGGTTGCTGATTTCCCTTCATTGGTACCTTCAGATGTTTGTGCTGAAAACTCTATTTCTCTGAGACGTGCCGTAAAATATGATTGGATATGGAGAAGAAGGTTTCAGTTAAATGTTGATATTGTGGTAAAAACAAATATGAATTTAATAGATATACATGTAAAAAAACAGGACAAATGTGTAATAGTCGATGCCATCCAAATCTAGTTTGTAAATAAAATGTTTATTTTTAAAATATTGTGCATAAAATTAACATTTATCAAAAAGATTGTACGCGTAAAAATAGTTTTGATGACAATTTCAGTTTAATTCATATATCAACCAAAAAACAATTGCTAAAACAATACGATAAAAAAAATAATCATTATGCCATTTAATCATGTTAATATTTTAATACTAACTTCATCAATAAAGTCAGTATTAAAAACAAAACATCAATTATTCAATATATATTGTGCTTATCATTTAATTATATTGTGCTGCTCATTTAATTATATTGTACTTATCATTTAATTATGCCATTTAATCATGTTAATATTTTAATATTAACTTCATCAACCCGCCCTTGTGGGCTCGCTTGATATTATTAATACTGATACAGTAAATATCAAAAAGGGCTCGCTTGATATTATTGCTGATAAAGTCAGTATTAAAAACAAAACATCAATTATTCAATATATATTTTGCTAATCATTTAATTATATTGTGTATATCATTTCAATATTTTTGTGTCTTTCATATTAATATATTATGCCTAACGTTATACATTATTAAGGGTATTAGTCTGATATGAGCCAGTCCGTGAGAAAAGGTACACAAACGAAAATTTTACGAAATTTTAAAAAGTGTGCATAATTATTGGTAGTAGACTTATGATTTATAAAACACATTTACTTTTCCTCATATCTATAAGCTGTGAGCTACACGTACCTGCAAGTGTTGAGACCCCCCTTTAGTTTTATCAAGATTTTTAATGACTTATTTCATATATTTCAATCATTTTCAAAGTACAGTTTAAATGGCTTGATTTGCCAATTGATAATGTTAACCCCGGTAGCAGTGGGGATAAGTCTCTCGCTAACGATGCAGATATCAACACAATCAGACCGGGCAACGGTACGAGTCCCGTGCAACGACGGTTGATTTAAATAATATTAAATAACTTAACTTAACTTAACTTCGGTTGATTTATATAATATTAAAATACTTAACTTAACTTAACTTTCAATTTCTAAAACACAAGAGGTCATAGTTTTTGTATTTTCCCTCATGTTTTAATATTGTCTTACTTTCCTTAAACCGGTAAAACTGAAGAAAATTATTGACTTTTGTCTCTCTAGTGTCGTAAAATTTTAAGTTTCTGGTCGGTATAGCATTAGTCCGGGGAACACATGATTTTACACTTGCTCAAATACCAAAACATTCAGATATTTCTACGTCTTTTGCTGTTTTAATTGACAAATTCGGGATAGAATTGACAATCTTATGAATGTTTACATTAATGTAATATATATATGTGACAGAGTCATATTTGATTGATATATTAAAATATGATATTGTTGGTTATTAATTTTATTGCAGTGTTTGATAGTGTAGTTACTCATTGTTTCTATTTCTATCACTGTTGTTCTAGTATCATTCTCTTTTCCCTTTGGTGAACCTCTTTTCTTTCATATCATTTTGGAGGGAAAATTCTAACCTTTTGATTGGTCAATCTTCAGGCCATAGGTCTTATTATAGGTTTTCATTGTTTCTGGTAGATTTAGACTGTAGACATATTGGAATGCAGTGAAAATTACCTGCTTGATATATTCAACTCTGAAATTCATAATATTTATATTATACTTCTGGGATTTTCAATATTCTTATATTCAGGTCAGTTGATTAACCTTATTTCTAATTAACAAACTAATAGTATGTCATTTTAATACTTTGTGAAAGGATTGATTGTATGTATTGAATGGAGGAATATTTGGAGTATGAAAGAGTAAAAGATTAAATCATTTTTATAAAAACACAGAGTCATATTAAACATTTTAATATAAAACATTCTAGTACTTTAAATATTATAAAGTTACAATAAAAGTAAAAAACAGATAACTTTGGTATTTGAATAATACAGAATTCTGAAACTACATATTTTAGATGTAGTTGTGTATTTTATTCAATTGGTTAAATAGTCCTGTCACTGGACTTATGAATGTTATATTTTTATTTATTCATGATATGGATTAATACCTTGTCAAATTGTCATATGAGTAGTGCTCAGATTTTATATACACGTACAGCACTGTGATGCTTCCAGCTATATACTGACCTATGTACCATATACATGGTTAAGCATTGTGTGTTATATGTTGTCTATTTGTAATGTCTGTGTTGTCTATGTTTTATTTAAGTAATTGTCTGTTTATGTGAAGTGTAGTTTATGTGATATATTTATGTTGGTCAGAATTTGTATACTTTGTATACAAATCTATTTATAAAATGGACAACTCATTAAGAGATTTGAGATGTATTATGATTATGAGATACATATGAATTATATTGTATTGGAAAGTTAACTAAAGAGTTAGATTTGTGTGCTTAAAGGAATAGATATTTAAGGAATAAGTATGAATTGTAGTTATTCCCCTTTGCCCATATGTTACATGTACTGTCTTGTCATGTGAATATTTATTATTTGTTATTATATGTTGTAGGGTCTAAATATTGTGTAATAAAGAAAAGAACCCTAGAACATCGTTAATGTTGTATTTGCCTAGAAAATACCCCGTTACATATATATATTAAATAATATAAAAACATACAGGAACAAATTTACTGTCAAATTTTAGAAAGATACCTTATTATTACTAAACAAACAACCCAATAATTAACAAAAATAAAAAAATTTAAAAAGTTGGATAAATGGGAAGACACCGTTATATATTTTAGTATCATTTCAGTTATTCTGTATAATCCCCGACGTTTTTTCTAGTGATTATACATAATCCCTGAAAATTGTAGTGATTATATATAATCCCTAAACTAACCAGTGATTAACCATAATCCCTGAAAATTTTAGGGATTCTACATAATCCCTGATTATACAAATTCACTGTAACATATATATGATCTGTAAATTTGCTTTCGCAAATTTTTTGTTCTTCCCTCGTCGGGATTCGAACTGATGCTACTGAGATATCGTGACACCAAATCGCCTGTACCGTACCCGGCGCGCTAGACCACTCGACCACCTTGGCTTCACAAAAATAAAGCTTTCGATGGCCGGGTGTTACCTTTCCTCGTCAGTTTGAATCAAGTGTCGTAATATAGTACATGATATATAAGGTATGAAGATGGTAGTGTTACAGATCGGCTGAATTATCTATAGTAAAGGATCCTACAAATTAATGCAAGATACAGTCACAGAAATAATTATATCTATAAGTACGTCTGAACCAGTGACAACTCTACAACAGATTTATCCATCGGATCACCAGTAGTGATTGTGATACATGTCTGTGTACATTCTGTATATACAACTCGTCTAAACATCAGCCCAACAATGTTAGATCTGTAAATTTGCTTTCCCGAATTTTTTGTTCTTCCCTCGTCAGGATTCGGACTCATGCTACTGAGATATTGTGATATGATATAAACAAGTCTAAATTGAAAACTACGTTCAAACCTATCATTGCGTTGGATAAAAACCTCAATTTTTAAACGTGTGTATGTAAAACAAATTTCGTTGTAGGAGGACCAAAAGACCAAAAAAGTGAAAAAGTATATTATAAGGCAGCAACCATTTGATTTTCTGGGGGGGGGGGGGGGGCTATGGATTTTTTTGGAAAAAAAAGTTTGTTTCCAGTTTTTAGAGAAAAAAATAATTTGTTTATGGTTCTGAGAAAAAAAAAATGTTTGTTTCCCCCTCAGCTGCCACTATATGCAATGCTAAAATTGAAAGAAAAAATTTTTTTTAGACTTTTCGCGAAAAAAAAAGTTTGTCCAGAAAAAAAAATCCATCTGTCACATAATACCGCAGTCCCACTAGACCACGATCGCACTACAATCTACAAAAAAAATACAAATTTTGATGATCGTAGTACGATCGTGCAGATCGCAGTAAGGTCGTATAACGGTCGTGGTGAGGTCTTCAAGATCGTGATGATCGTGGCCAACTTTGAACATGTTCAAAACAATCGTGGTGCGGTCGTGGCTAAATCAGGTCGTAGTAGAGGCGTAGTGAGAGCGCACTAAGATCGTAGTAAGATCGCAAAGGTCGCTGTACCATCGTAGCGAGAGTGTAGCGAAAGAGTGATATTATTCAGAAAGACTGCATTGAGATCTCACAGCTACCTTATTACGACCTCACTACGACCATCACGTTCACACCGCGACCCAACTACGCTTCCACTACGACTATTACACGTTTACACCCCGCTGTTTAAGACCATATTACGATTCTAGCAGGCTCTTGCCGTCCTCGTCACGCTGTTCCATATTTATTGTAGGATGATATTTCCACTACAATTTTAACTTGCCTTTCCTCAATGGTATCTTTTAACAGAACAAGATGTGGTTTATGTGGCTCAAAGTACTTGTGTAATAAATAAGGCTTAACAAGGAAGTTGCCTGGATTTTCAAGCAAAAGAGACATATCAGTATCTGTATTTGGATCAGAATTTTTTGTGTTTTCAATGTCTGACAAGATATTGTTCCCTGCAGGTGACGGAGAACGTGACCTCGATCTGGATCTAAAACCATTAGCTTTAGGATGCAAAATGTTCTGACGTAACCGTACTCTACCTCGAACTTGACCATTTTGATGTTTTAACTCTTCATATTCCAGCTGATCCTCATGACAACCATAAACTAAGCAGTGAAGAACTCCATTTTCTATTGAGCTGTTAAATGAAGGATTTGATGGTGGTATAACTGTAAAATTGTCAGTCTCCCCAAAAACTGTTACATTTAAAATATCATCTATAAAGAATTTCATCATTAGTTCTCCCATTGAATGAAACCCTTCCAGCATAGCATGAAGTATGGTCTGAATATCCAATGTATTAATCTGAAAAATGATTATTATAACAAGTTTTAATATAAAAAAAAGAATACTGTCAGTATGTAGCACAGCATGAGTTCATTACACAAATTAAGTACTTCAAACTTGTTTGAAGTAGCTGCAATCATTCTCTGAAATAGGTATAATGTTAGTTACTATTTTGTTTCCACTTGTGTTTTTGTTATCTATCATACCATTATACAGTTCAGTGCTTTTACTGTAATGATTTTTATTGTACATATGTTTATGCACCTTTTATAAGACAATTGATCATGATCAAAAGGGGGAAGGTTGAGACCTCAAACAAGAGCATACATACTGAAATTTCTCACCTGCTTTACTAATTTTGAAAGCCTTAAGAATTAAGGTCTCACTACTTAGAAAATAATCAATGATCCATGAAAATTATGTCTAGGTCAGACAAACAATTTTCATGTACACCTTGCATTGTTTTATATACCAAATATTGTTAATCTATATAACTATATCATGTATATAGTATCTGAGAAACTGACATAATCACGAAACTTAACATTGAGCAAGGAACCATGAAATGAGGTAAAGGTCTCATTAACCCTGCCAGACAGACAAGTGAATCTTATAATTATTATATAAGGTAGGATGATGCCTGTCAGATGGACACCTGCACCTTACAATCATTCAATACAGCAAACAATTAGCTGACCTATTACTTATACTTTCTGAAAAAATGACCATATCAATAAAAATTTAAAAGAGGTGAAGGTCAAGTTAACTCTGTCTAATGGGTGCAAATATAAACCCAACATTATGTATGACTGTCAGACAACCATCAACCAAACCCCAAAGGACATCCGAAGTAAACAACTACAGGTCACCATGCATACAGCCTTCAACAATAATCAAAATCAATACCAGATTGTACGCTTTTAAAGGAACAGGGAAACAAAATGGGAAAGAATCTGAATAAACACCCTGTAAGAAGGGACAAAATGGAACATTGCCATAGAAAAAATTAAAATAAACAATAGGGACCCAAAATTGTCTCTTTTTTATATTAATTTTAGTATAAAAAAATATATTCAAAATTTTGAAGAAAAAAATATGAACCCCCAAAATAAAATTTGACAAAAAAATTCCCCCAAACTTTTAGAACCCCCCTCCCATTGAGTAATTACCCCCAAACTCCCAGTTATCCCTTTGTGGTATGGAACCTTGTAGTACTATTTCAGATGGTTCGATCGATACACTTACACACAAGTTATTGTCTTGAATTTAGAAAAATGCTTGTTTTTTGCCCCTAATTCCTACACTGTTGGTACCATGACCCCCGAAATCAATCCCAACCTTCCTTTTGTGGCATTGAACCTGCTGGTAAAATTTCATAGAGATCCATTTAATTAAACTAAAGTTTTTTTTTGCATTCGTATAAAAATTAATCAAAATATAACTAAAAACTACAGGCTCTCAAGAGCCTGTGTTGCTCACATTGGTCTATGTGCATATTAAACAATGGACAAAGATAAATGCATGACATAGTTGTGTTTTGGTGATGGTGATGTGTTTGTAGATCTTACTTTACTGATCATTCTTGTTGCTACAATTATCTCTATCTATAATGAATTTGGCCCAGTAATTACAGTGGAAAATATTTTCTAAAAATTTACAACCAGATGCTCCGTAGGGCGCAGCTTTATACGACCGCAGAGGTTGAACCCTGAACGGTTGGGGCAAGTATGGACACAACATTCAAGCTGGATTCAGCTCTAAATTTGGATTTTGATTAAATAGTTGACACAGCATAGGTTTCTGACACAGAATTAATGTGGTCTAATGAACTTAAAATATTTTTTTTTGCCTTTGAGCAATTCACTCTGCTGTTGAATATTAATCCTCTCAAAAAAATGTTTGAAGAAATTTTCTTTTTATTTATGAAATCTGAAATGAGAAAAATTTAAACCCCCCCCCCTTTTTGTCATATCCCCCTTTCCCTTTTTCCAAAACTGATCTCAATTCAAATTTCTAATGGAGTTTGCAACAATAACTACTCATTTAAATACATCATGAAATATTAAAATGTAAAATAAAGTGCTTGTTATCACTGAATGGTAAAGATTGTTTTAATTTATCAGTTGGTAGTAAAAGTGAATATACATTGTATATTGTATAAAACAATGATTTAAGTTGATTCAACTACTATTCTGGACAAAGAAAGATAACTCCAATTGAAAATTTCTTGCTATTGCACAATATAGTGCAATAAGATATTTATTGCTATTGCGCAATACTGTGCAATTGAAAATATTTGCTATTGCACAATACTCACTCACAGTGCAATTGAAGATTTCTTGCTCTTGCGCAATACTGTGCAATTGAAAATGTCTTGCTATTGCACAATACTGTGCAATTGAAGATTTCTAGCTATTGCTGAATACTGTGCAATTGAAAATTTCTTGCTATTGCACAATACTTAATATAATAATTTTGGATCCTGATTTGAACCAACTTGAAAACTGGGCCCATAATCAAAAAGCTAAGTACATGTTTAGATTCAGCATATCAAAAAAGCCCAAGAATTCAATTTTTGTTAAAATCAAACTTAGTTTAACTTTCGACCCTTTGGACTTTAATGTAGACCAATTTGAAAACGGGACCAAAAATTAAGAATCTACATACACAGTTAGATTTGGAATATCAAAGAACCCCAATTATTCAATTTTTGATGAAATCAAACAAAGCTTAATTTTGGACCCCGATTTGGACCAACTTGAAAACTGGGCCAATAATAAAAAATCTAAGTACATTTTTAGATTCAGCATATCAAAAACCCCAAGGATTCAATTTTTGTTAAAATCTAACTAAGTTTAATTTTGGACCCTTTGGACCTTAATGTAGACCTATTTGAAAACGGGACCAAAAATAAAGAATCTACATACACAGTTAGATTCGGCATATTAAAGAACCCCAATTATTCAATTTTTGATGAAATCAAACAAAGTTCAATTTTGGGACCCTTTGGGCCCCTTATTCCTAATCTGTTGGGGCCAAAACTCCCAAAATCAAACCCAACCTTCCTTTTATGGTCATAAACCTTGTGTTTAAATTTCATATATTTCTATTTACTTATACCAAAGTTATGGTGCTAAAACCAAGAATAATGCTTATTTGGGCCCCTTTTTGGCCCCTAATTCCTAAACTGTTGGGACCTCAACTCCCAAAATCAATCCCAACTTTCCTTTTGTGGTCATAAACCTTGTTTAAATTTCATTGATTTCTATTTACTTATACTAAAGTTATTGTGCGAAAACCAAGAATAATGCTTATTTGGGCCCTTTTTTGGCCCCTAATTCCTAAACTGTTGGAACCAAAACTCCCAAAATCAATCGCAACCTACCTTTTGTGGTCATTAACCTTGTGACGACGACGTCAACGTGATACCAATATATGACCAAAATATTTCATTTTTGCGGTCGTATAAAAATTTATGAAAAATGTTAAAAATTAACTATAAAGGGTAATAACTCCTTAAGGGGTCAATTGACTATTTTGGTCACGCAAACTTATTTGTAGATCTTATTTTGCTGAACGTTATTGCTGTTTACAGTTTATCTCTATCTATAATAATATTCAAGACAATAACAAACTAGAGGCTCTAAAGAGCCTGTGTCGCTCACCTTGGTATATGTGAATATTAAACAAAAGAAACAGATGGATTCATGACAAAATTGTGTTTTGGTGATGGTGATGTGTTTGTACATCTTACTTTACTGCACATTCTTGCTGCTTACAATTATCTTTATCTATAATGAACTTGGCCCAATGAAAAGGACATTAACTCCTTAGGGGGTCAATTGACCATTTCAGTCATGTTGACATATTTGTAAATTTTACTTTGCTGAACATTATTGCTTTTCACAGGTTATCTCTATCTATAATAGTATTCAAGATAATAACCAAAAACAGCAAAATTTCCTTAAAATTACAATTTCAGGGGCAGCAACCCAACAACGGAATGTCCGATTCATCTGAAAATTTCAGGGCAGATAGATCTTGACCTGATGATCAATTTTATCACGTCAGATTTGCTCTAAATGCTTCGGTTTTTGAGTTAGAAGCCAAAAACTGCATTTTACCCCTATGTTCTTTTTTTAGCCATGGCGGCCATCTTGATTGGTTGGCCGGGTCACCGGACATATTTTTTAAACTAGATACCCCAATGATGGTTGTGGCCAAGTTTGGTTAAATTTGGCCCAGTTGTTTCAGAGGAGAAGATTTTTGTAAAAGTTAATGACGACGGAAGACGACGACTACGACGACGACGGACGCCAAGTTGTGGGAAAAGCTCACTTGGCCCATTGGGCCAGGTGAGCTAAAAATGAACAGAGTCAGAAACAAACTTTTTATGAGATGGTAGCGACTATTTATACTATACATTCTATATGACCTATATGAGAGAAAGGGAAAGAAAAGAAATACACATTTTACATGTTTAAAAGACAAAATTACTGTTGGCATAAGAAATGATTATTAGAAGATTGGTGTTTTCTAGAAGAATTTAAAAACAAGTATAAAAATACAAATACTTTGAACATAAAACAAAAAAAAACAAAACATCTATATATATATATATATATATATGTCAACATACATACGGTCTCCCACAAAAAAAAACTAGATGTGTTAAAGCGACACAAATGGCCCCGTCTCAAAAGGTTGAAAAATGTGCAATTTCAATAACACATGTGGACACAAACATGATGGTAGTCTCACATATCAAGAATCAGCTCAAAATCTGGAGGCGTTTAGAAAAAAAGTCTGTATAACTGTGATTTTCAACAATTTTCAATGTTATAAACCCATAATTTTGGCCAAAATTAGCAGAGCGCATCAAAAAGTTGAAAGATCTGCAATTTCAATAACACCTTTGGACACAAACATGGTGGTAGTCTAGCATATCAAGAATCAGGTCAACATCTGGAGACATATAGAAAAAGATTCAGTACAACTGTGATTTTCAACAATTTTCAAAGTTGTAAACCCAAAATTTTGGCCAAGATTAGCAGAGCGAAACGAAACTTTAACTTGATCTGTACTAAAAATCAGCCAAATATCTGAAAGCATTTAGAAAAAAGGTCTGTATAACTGTGATTTTCAAAAATGTATCATAGTCCAAAGCCCGAAATTACAGCAAAAAATTGCAGAGCGGAAGGAAACTTAAACTTGATCTGTAACTCATCATTGGTAACTCACATACCATATATCAGTCCTATATTAGAAAGCATTATGAAAACCAGATGCTCCGCAGGGCGCAGCTTTATACGACCGCAGAGGTTGAACCCTGAACGGTTGGGACAAGTATGGACACAACATTCAAGCTGGATTCAGCTCTAAATTTGGATTGTGATTAAATAGTTGACACAGCATAGGTTTGGGACACAGAGTGAATGTGGTGTAATGAACTTAAAATATTTGTTTTGCCTCTGAGCAATTCACTATGCTGTTGAATATTAATCCTCTCAAAAAAAATTTTGAAGAAATTTTCTTTTTATTTATGAAATCTGAAATGAGAAAAATTTACCCCCCCCCCCCCATTTTTTTTTCACATCCCCGTTTCCCTTTTTCCAAAACTGATCTCAGTTCAAATTTCTAATGGAGTTTGCAACAATAACTACTCATTTAAATACATCATAAAATATTAAAATGTAACAAAAGGTGCTTGTTATCATTGAATGGTAAAGATTGTTTTAATTTATCAGTTGGTAGTAAAAGTGAATATACATTGTATATTATATAAAACAATGATTTAAGTTGATTCAACTACTATTCTGGACAAAGAAAGATAACTCCAATCAATTGAAAATTTCTTGCTATTGCACACTATTGTGCAATTAGATATTTCTTGCTATTGCGCAATACTGTGCAATTGAAAATATTTGCTATTGCACAATACTGTGCAATTGAAGATTTCTTGCTATTGCCCAATACTGTGCAATTGAAAATTTCTTGCTATTGCACAATACTGTGCAATTGAAGATTGCTTGCTATTGCTGAATACTGTGCAATTGAAAATTTCTTGCTATTGCACAATACTTAATATAATAATTTTGGATCCTGATTTGAACCAACTTAAAAACTGGGCCCATAATCAAAAATCTAAGTACA
The DNA here is from genome assembly GCA_037788925.1 of Mytilus galloprovincialis. Lineage (NCBI taxonomy): Eukaryota > Metazoa > Mollusca > Bivalvia > Mytilida > Mytilidae > Mytilus > Mytilus galloprovincialis. The sequence goes on along the minus strand of CM075341.1, from coordinate 1,746,426 downwards.
TGTTTAGATTCAGCATATCTAAAAAGCCCAAGAATTCAATTTTTGTTAAAATCAAACTTAGTTTAATTTTCGACCCTTTGGACTTTAATGTAGACCAATTTGAAAACGGGACTAAAAATTAAGAATCTACATACACAGATTGATTTGGCATATCAAAGAACCCCAATTATTTAATTTTTGATGAAATCAAACAAAGTTTAATTTTGGATTCCGATTTGGACCAACTTGAAAACTGGGCCAATAATAAAAAATCTAAGTACATTTTTAGATTCAGCATATTAAAGAACCCCAAGGATTCAATTTTTGTTAAAATCAAACTAAGTTTAATTTTGGACCCTTTGGACCTTAATGTAGACCAATTTGAAAACGGGACCAAAAATAAAGAATCTACATACACAGTTAGATTCGGCATATCAAAGAACCCCAATTACTTAATTTTTGATGAAATCAAACAAAGTTCAATTTTGGACCCTTTGGGCCCCTTATTCCTAAACTGTTAGGACCAAAACTCCCAAAATCAAACCCAACCTTCCTTTTGTGGTCATAAACCTTGTGTTTAAATTTCATTGGTTTCTATTTACTTATACTAAAGTTATTGCGCGAAAACCAAGAATAATGCTTATTTGGGCCCTTTGTTGGCCCCTAATTCCTAAACTGTTTGAACTAAAACTCCCAAAATCAATCCCAACCTTCCTTTTGTGGTCATAAACCTTGTGTTTAAATTTCATTGGTTTCTATTTACTTATACTAAAGTTATGGTGCAAAAATAATGCTTACTTGGGCCCCTTTTTGGCCCCTAATTCCTAAACTGTTCAGACCTCAACTCCCATAATCAATACCAACCTTCCTTTTGTGGTCATAAACCTTGTTTAAATTTCATTGGTTTCTATTTACTTATACTAAAGTTATTGCGCGAAAACCAAGAATAATGCTTATTTGGGCCCTTTGTTGGCCCCTAATTCCTATACTGTTTGAACTAAAACTCCCAAAATCAATCCCAACCTTCCTTTTGTGGTCATAAACCTTGTGTCAAAATTTCATAAATCTCTATTTACTTAAACTAAAGTTATAGTGCGAAAACCAAGAAAATGCTTATTTGGGCCCTTTTTGGCCCCTAATTCCTAAAATGTTGGGACCAAAACTCCCAAAATCAATTCCAACCGTCCTTTTGTGGTCATAAACCTTGTGTCAAAATTTCATAGATTTCTTTTCGCTTTTACTAAAGTTAGAGTGCGAAAACTAAAAGTATTCGGACGTCGACGACGACGACGACGACGCAGACCACGACGCCAACGTAATACCAATATACGACCAAATTTTTCAATTTTTGCGGTCGTATAAAAAGTCTGTATAACTGTGATTTTCAACAATTTATCAAAGTCCATAACCCCCAATTTTGGCATAATTTAGCCAAGCAGAACAAAACTTTAACTTGATCTGTAACTCATCATGGTAAACTCACATACCAAAAACCAGTCCAATATCTGAAGGCGTTTAGAAAAAAACTCTGTATAATGGTTTGTTGCGGAATGACAGAATGATGGAATTTCAGAATTACGGAATTACGGAATATCGGAATTTCGGACACGGGTAAAACTATATGGCAGATATAGTATTAGAAAAACAGACCAATACACAAAAAACTTACCATTGACCAATGAACCATGAACATGAAGTCAAGGACAAATGCCACCTGCCAGACAGACATGTACACCTTACAATCATTCCATACACCAAATATAGTTGACCTATTGCCTAAAGTATAAGAAAAAACACCAAAACACAAAAACTAAACATTGACCAATGAACCATAAAATTGAGGTCAAGGACAAATGACACCTGCCAGACAAACATGTACACCTTACAATCATTCCATGTACACCAAATATAGTTGACCTATTGCTTATAGTATTAGAAAAACAGACCAAAACACAAAAACTTGCCATTGACCAATGAACCTGGCAAACTGACATGTACACCTTACAATCATTCCATATACCTAAGAGAATCTATGTCTCTTCTTTAATAGGTATATACTTGTCTTGTACCTAAGACAATCTATGTCTCTTCTTTAATAGGTATATACTTGTCTTGTACCTCAGAGAATCTATGTCTCTTCTTTAATAGGTATATACTTGTCTTGTACCTAAGACAATCTATGTCTCTTCTTTAATAGGTATATACTTGTCTTGTACCTAAGACAATCTATGTCTCTTCTATAATAGGTATATACTTGTCTTGTACCTAAGACAATCTATGTCTCTTCTTTAATAGGTATATACTTGTACCTAAGAGAATCTATGTCTCTTCTTTAATAGGTATATACTTGTACCTAAGAGAATCTATGTCTCTTCTTTAATAGGTATATACTTGTCTTGTACCTAAGACAATCTATGTCTCTTCTTTAATAGGTATATACTTGTCTTGTACCTAAGACAATCTATGTCTCTTCTTTAATAGGTATATACTTCTCTTGTACCTAAGACAATCTATGTCTCTTCTTTAATAGGTATATACTTGTCTTGTACCTAAGACAATCTATGTCTCTTCTTTAATAGGTATATACTTGTACCTAAGAGAATCTATGTCTCTTCTTTAATAGGTATATACTTGTCTTGTACCTAAGAGAATCTATGTCTCTTCTTTAATAGGTATATACTTGTACCTAAGACAATCTTTGTCTTTTCTTTCATAGGTATATACTTGTCTTGTACCTAAGACAATCTATGTCTCTTGTTTAATAGGTATATACTTGTCTTGTACCTAAGAGAATCTATGCCTCTTCTTTAATTGGTATATACTTGTCTTGTACCTAAGAGAATCTATGTCTCTTCTTTAATAGGTATATACTTGTCTTGTACCTAAGACAATCTATGTCTCTTCTTTAATAGGTATATACTTGTCTTGTACCTAAAACAATCTATGTCTCTTCTTTAATAGGTTTTCAATTCAATTCTTTATTACTTTGAGCAAATGATGCTCATCAGTACAAATATAATATATATGCAAATACAATAGGTATATACTTGTCTTGTACCTAAGACAATCTATGTCTCTTCTTTAATAGGTATATACTTGTCTTGTACCTAAGAGAATCTATGTCTCTTCTTTAATAGGTATATACTTGTACCTAAGAGAATCTATGTCTCTTCTTTAATAGGTATATACTTGTACCTAAGAGAATCTATGTCTCTTCTTTAATAGGTATATACTTGTCTTGTACCTAAGACAATCTATGTCTCTTCTTTAATAGGTATATACTTGTCTTGTACCTAAGAGAATCTATGTCTCTTCTTTAATAGGTATATACTTGTCTTGTACCTAAGATAATCTATGTCTCTTCTTTAATAGGTATATACTTGTCTTGTACCTAAGACAATCTATGTCTCTTCTTCAATAGGTATATACTTGTCTTGTACCTAAGAGAATCTATGTCTCTTCTTTAATAGGTATATACTTGTCTTGTACCTAAGAGAATCTATGTCTCTTCTTTAATAGGTATATACTTGTCTTGTACCTAAGACAATCTATGTCTCTTCTTTAATAGGTATATACTTGTCTTGTACCTAAGACAATCTATGTCTCTTCTTTAATAGGTAAATACTTGTCTTGTACCTATGGGAATCTATGTCTCTTCTTTAAATAGGTATATACTTGTCTTGTACCTAAGACAATCTATGTCTCTTTTTTAATAGGTATATACTTGTCTTGTAGCTAAGAGAATCTATGTCTCTTCTTTAATAGGTATATACTTGTCTTGTACCTAAGACAATCTATGTCCCTTCTTTAATAGGTATATACTTGTCTTGTACCTAAGACAATCTATGTCTCTTTTTAATAGGTATATACTTGTCTTGTACCTAAGACAATCTATGTCTCTTCTTTAATAGGTATATACTTGTCTTGTACCTAAAACAATCTATGTCTCTTCTTTAATAGGTTTTCAATTCAATTCTTTATTACTTTGAGCAAATGATGCTCATCAGTACAAATATAATATATATGCAAATACAATAGGTATATACTTGTCTTGTACCTAAGACAATCTATGTCTCTTCTTTAATAGGTATATACTTGTCTTGTACCTAAGAGAATCTATGTCTCTTCTTTAATAGGTATATACTTGTACCTAAGAGAATCTATGTCTCTTCTTTAATAGGTATATACTTGTACCTAAGAGAATCTATGTCTCTTCTTTAATAGGTATATACTTGTCTTGTACCTAAGACAATCTATGTCTCTTCTTTAATAGGTATATACTTGTCTTGTACCTAAGAGAATCTATGTCTCTTCTTTAATAGGTATATACTTGTCTTGTACCTAAGATAATCTATGTCTCTTCTTTAATAGGTATATACTTGTCTTGTACCTAAGACAATCTATGTCTCTTCTTCAATAGGTATATACTTGTCTTGTACCTAAGAGAATCTATGTCTCTTCTTTAATAGGTATATACTTGTCTTGTACCTAAGAGAATCTATGTCTCTTCTTTAATAGGTATATACTTGTCTTGTACCTAAGAGAATCTATGTCTCTTCTTTAATAGGTATATACTTGTCTTGTACCTAAGACAATCTATGTCTCTTCTTTAATAGGTATATACTTGTCTTGTACCTAAGACAATCTATGTCTCTTCTTTAATAGGTATATACTTGTCTTGTACCTAAGAGAATCTATGTCTCTTCTTTAAATAGGTATATACTTGTCTTGTACCTAAGACAATCTATGTCTCTTTTTTAATAGGTATATACTTGTCTTGTACCTAAGAGAATCTATGTCTCTTCTTTAATAGGTATATACTTGTCTTGTACCTAAGACAATCTATGTCCCTTCTTTAATAGGTATATACTTGTCTTGTACCTCAGACAATCTATGTCTCTTTTTAATAGGTATATACTTGTCTTGTACCTAAGACAATCTATGTCTCTTCTTTAATAGGTATATACTTGTCTTGTACCTAAGACAATCTATGTCTCTTCTTTAATAGGTATATACTTGTCTTGTACCTAAGAGAATCTATGTCTCTTCTTTAATAGGTATATACTTGTCTTGTACCTAAGAAAATCTATGTGTCTTCTTTAATAGGTATATACTTGTCTTGTACCTAAGACAATCTATGTCTCTTCTTTAATAGGTATATACTTGTCTTGTACCTAAGAGAATCTATGTCTCTTCTTTAATAGGTATATACTTGTACCTAAGAGAATCTATGTCTCTTCTTTAATAGGTATATACTTGTACCTAAGAGAATCTATGTCTCTTCTTTAATAGGTATATACTTGTCTTGTACCTAAGACAATCTATGTCTCTTCTTCAATAGGTATATACTTGTCTTGTACCTAAGACAATCTATGTCTCTTTTTTAATAGGTATATACTTGTCTTGTACCTAAGACAATCTATGCCTCTTCTTTAATAGGTATATACTTGTTTTGTACCTAAGAGAATCTATGTCTCTTCTTTAATAGGTATATACTTGTCTTGTACCTAAGACAATCTATGTATCTTCTTTAATAGGTATATACTTGTCTTGTACCTAAGAGAATCTATGTCTCTTGTTGAATAGGTATATACTTGTCTTGTACCTAAGAGAATCTATGTCTCTTGTTGAATAGGTATATACTTGTCTTGTACCTAAGACAATCTATGTCTCTTCTTTAATAGGTATATACTTGTCTTGTACCTAAGACAATCTATGTCTCTTCTTTAATAGGTATATACTTGTCTTGTACCTAAGACAATCTATGTCTCTTCTTTAATAGGTATATACTTGTCTTGTACCTAAGACAATCTATGTCTCTTTTTTAATAGGTATATACTTGTCTTGTACCTAAGACAACCTATGTCTCTTCTTTAATAGGTATATACTTGTCTTGTACCTAAGAGAATCTATGTCTCTTCTTTAATAGGTATATACTTGTCTTGTACCTAAGAGAATCTATGTCTCTTCTTTAATAGGTATATACTTGTCTTGTAGCTAAGACAATCTATGTCTTTAATAGGTATATACTTGTCTTGTACCGAAGACAATCTATGTCTCTTCTTTAATAGGTATATACTTGTCTTGTACCTAAGAGAATCTATGTCTCTTCTTTAATAGGTATATACTTGTCTTGTACCTAAGAGAATCTATGTCTCTTCTTTAATAGGTATATACTTGTCTTGTACCTAAGACAATCTATGGCTCTTGTTTAATAGGTATATACTTGTCTTGTACCTAAGACAATCTATGTCTCTTCTTAAATGGGTATATACTTGTCTTGTACCTAAGACAATCTATGTCTCTTCTTTAATAGGTATATACTTGTACCTAAGAGAATCTATGTCTCTTCTTTAATAGGTATATACTTGTACCTAAGAGAATCTATGTCTCTTCTTTAATAGGTATATACTTGTCTTGTACCTAAGACAATCTATGTCTCTTCTTTAATAGGTATATACTTGTCTTGTACCTAAGACAATCTATGTCTCTTCTTTAATAGGTATATACTTGTCTTGTACCTAAGAGAATCTATGTCTCTTCTTTAAATAGGTATATACTTGTCTTGTACCTAAGACAATCTATGTCTCTTCTTTAATAGGTATATACTTGTCTTGTACCTAAGAGAATCTATGTCTCTTCTTTAATAGGTATATACTTGTCTTGTACCTAAGAGAATCTCTGTCTCTTCTTTAATAGGTATATACTTGTCTTGTACCTTAGAGAATATATGTCTCTTCTTTAAAAGGTATATACTTGTCTTGTACCTAAGACAATCTATGTCTCTTCTTTAATAGGTATATACTTGTCTTGTACCTAAGACAATCTATGTCTCTTCTTTAATGGGTATATACTTGTCTTGTACCTAAGACAATCTATGTCTCTTCTTTAATAGGTATATATTTGTACCTAAGAGAATCTATGTCTCTTCTTTAATAGGTATATATTTGTACCTAAGAGAATCTATGTCTCTTCTTTAATAGGTATATACTTGTCTTGTACCTAAGAAAATCTATGTCTCTTCTTTAATAGGTATATACTTGTCTTGTACCTAAGAAAATCTATGTCTCTTCTTTAATAGGTATATATTTGTACCTAAGAGAATCTATGTCTCTTCTTTAATAGGTATATACTTGTACCTAAGAGAATCTATGTCTCTTCTTTAATAGGTATATACTTGTCTTGTACCTAAGACAATCTATGTCTCTTCTTTAATAGGTATATACTTGTCTTTTACCTAAGAGAATCTATGTCTCTTCTTTGATAGGTATATACTTGTCTTGTACCTAAGACAATCTATGCCTCTTCTTTAATAGGTATATACTTGTACCTAAGACAATCTATGTCTCTTCTTTAATAGGTATATACTTGTCTTGTACCTAAGAGAATATATGTCTCTTCTTTAATAGGTATATACTTGTACCTAAGAGAATCTATGTCTCTTCTTTAATAGGTATATACTTGTACCTAAGAGAATCTATGTCTCTTCTTTAATAGGTATATACTTGTCTTGTACCTAAGACAATCTATGTCTCTTCTTTAATAGGTATATACTTGTCTTGTACCTAAAACAATCTATGTCTCTTCTTTAATAGGTTTTCAATTCAATTCTTTATTACTTTGAGCAAATGATGCTCATCAGTACAAATATAATATATATGCAAATACAATAGGTATATACTTGTCTTGTACCTAAGACAATATATGTCTCTTCTTTAATAGGTATATACTTGTCTTGTACCTAAGAGAATATATGTCTCTTCTTTAATAGGTATATACTTGTACCTAAGAGAATCTATGTCTCTTCTTTAATAGGTATATACTTGTACCTAAGAGAATCTATGTCTCTTCTTTAATAGGTATATACTTGTCTTGTACCTAAGACAATCTATGTCTCTTCTTTAATAGGTATATACGTGTCTTGTACCTAAGAGAATCTATGTCTCTTCTTTAATAGGTATATACTTGTCTTGTACCTAAGATAATCTATGTCTCTTCTTTAATAGGTATATACTTGTCTTGTACCTAAGACAATCTATGTCTCTTCTTCAATAGGTATATACTTGTCTTGTACCTAAGAGAATCTATGTCTCTTCTTTAATAGGTATATACTTGTCTTGTACCTAAGAGAATCTATGTCTCTTCTTTAATAGGTATATACTTGTCTTGTACCTAAGAGAATCTATGTCTCTTCTTTAATAGGTATATACTTGTCTTGTACCTAAGACAATCTATGTCTCTTCTTTAATAGGTATATACTTGTCTTGTACCTAAGACAATCTATGTCTCTTCTTTAATAGGTATATACTTGTCTTGTACCTAAGAGAATCTATGTCTCTTCTTTAAATAGGTATATACTTGTCTTGTACCTAAGACAATCTATGTCTCTTCTTTAATAGGTATATACTTGTCTTGTACCTAAGAGAATCTATGTCTCTTCTTTAATAGGTATATACTTGTCTTGTACCTAAGAGAATCTCTGTCTCTTCTTTAATAGGTATATACTTGTCTTGTACCTAAGACAATCTATGTCTCTTCTTTAATAGGTATATACTTGTCTTGTACCTAAGAGAATCTATGTCTCTTCTTTAAATAGGTATATACTTGTCTTGTACCTAAGACAATCTATGTCTCTTTTTTAATAGGTATATACTTGTCTTGTACCTAAGACAATCTATGTCTCTTTTTTAATAGGTATATACTTGTCTTGTACCTAAGACAATCTATGCCTCTTCTTTAATAGGTATATACTTGTTTTGTACCTAAGAGAATCTATGTCTCTTCTTTAATAGGTATATACTTGTCTTGTACCTAAGACAATCTATGTATCTTCTTTAATAGGTATATACTTGTCTTGTACCTAAGAGAATCTATGTCTCTTGTTGAATAGGTATATACTTGTCTTGTACCTAAGAGAATCTATGTCTCTTGTTGAATAGGTATATACTTGTCTTGTACCTAAGACAATCTATGTCTCTTCTTTAATAGGTATATACTTGTCTTGTACCTAAGACAATCTATGTCTCTTCTTTAATAGGTATATACTTGTCTTGTACCTAAGACAATCTATGTCTCTTCTTTAATAGGTATATACTTGTCTTGTACCTAAGACAATCTATGTCTCTTTTTTAATAGGTATATACTTGTCTTGTACCTAAGACAACCTATGTCTCTTCTTTAATAGGTATATACTTGTCTTGTACCTAAGAGAATCTATGTCTCTTCTTTAATAGGTATATACTTGTCTTGTACCTAAGAGAATCTATGTCTCTTCTTTAATAGGTATATACTTGTCTTGTAGCTAAGACAATCTATGTCTTTAATAGGTATATACTTGTCTTGTACCGAAGACAATCTATGTCTCTTCTTTAATAGGTATATACTTGTCTTGTACCTAAGAGAATCTATGTCTCTTCTTTAATAGGTATATACTTGTCTTGTACCTAAGAGAATCTATGTCTCTTCTTTAATAGGTATATACTTGTCTTGTACCTAAGACAATCTATGGCTCTTGTTTAATAGGTATATACTTGTCTTGTACCTAAGACAATCTATGTCTCTTCTTAAATGGGTATATACTTGTCTTGTACCTAAGACAATCTATGTCTCTTCTTTAATAGGTATATACTTGTACCTAAGAGAATCTATGTCTCTTCTTTAATAGGTATATACTTGTACCTAAGAGAATCTATGTCTCTTCTTTAATAGGTATATACTTGTCTTGTACCTAAGACAATCTATGTCTCTTCTTTAATAGGTATATACTTGTCTTGTACCTAAGACAATCTATGTCTCTTCTTTAATAGGTATATACTTGTCTTGTACCTAAGAGAATCTATGTCTCTTCTTTAAATAGGTATATACTTGTCTTGTACCTAAGACAATCTATGTCTCTTCTTTAATAGGTATATACTTGTCTTGTACCTAAGAGAATCTATGTCTCTTCTTTAATAGGTATATACTTGTCTTGTACCTAAGAGAATCTCTGTCTCTTCTTTAATAGGTATATACTTGTCTTGTACCTTAGAGAATATATGTCTCTTCTTTAAAAGGTATATACTTGTCTTGTACCTAAGACAATCTATGTCTCTTCTTTAATAGGTATATACTTGTCTTGTACCTAAGACAATCTATGTCTCTTCTTTAATGGGTATATACTTGTCTTGTACCTAAGACAATCTATGTCTCTTCTTTAATAGGTATATATTTGTACCTAAGAGAATCTATGTCTCTTCTTTAATAGGTATATATTTGTACCTAAGAGAATCTATGTCTCTTCTTTAATAGGTATATACTTGTCTTGTACCTAAGAAAATCTATGTCTCTTCTTTAATAGGTATATACTTGTCTTGTACCTAAGAAAATCTATGTCTCTTCTTTAATAGGTATATATTTGTACCTAAGAGAATCTATGTCTCTTCTTTAATAGGTATATACTTGTACCTAAGAGAATCTATGTCTCTTCTTTAATAGGTATATACTTGTCTTGTACCTAAGACAATCTATGTCTCTTCTTTAATAGGTATATACTTGTCTTTTACCTAAGAGAATCTATGTCTCTTCTTTGATAGGTATATACTTGTCTTGTACCTAAGACAATCTATGCCTCTTCTTTAATAGGTATATACTTGTACCTAAGACAATCTATGTCTCTTCTTTAATAGGTATATACTTGTCTTGTACCTAAGAGAATCTATGTCTCTTCTTTAATAGGTATATACTTGTACCTAAGAGAATCTATGTCTCTTCTTTAATAGGTATATACTTGTACCTAAGAGAATCTATGTCTCTTCTTTAATAGGTATATACTTGTCTTGTACCTAAGACAATCTATGTCTCTTCTTTAATAGGTATATACTTGTCTTGTACCTAAAACAATCTATGTCTCTTCTTTAATAGGTTTTCAATTCAATTCTTTATTACTTTGAGCAAATGATGCTCATCAGTACAAATATAATATATATGCAAATACAATAGGTATATACTTGTCTTGTACCTAAGACAATATATGTCTCTTCTTTAATAGGTATATACTTGTCTTGTACCTAAGAGAATATATGTCTCTTCTTTAATAGGTATATACTTGTACCTAAGAGAATCTATGTCTCTTCTTTAATAGGTATATACTTGTACCTAAGAGAATCTATGTCTCTTCTTTAATAGGTATATACTTGTCTTGTACCTAAGACAATCTATGTCTCTTCTTTAATAGGTATATACGTTTCTTGTACCTAAGAGAATCTATGTCTCTTCTTTAATAGGTATATACTTGTCTTGTACCTAAGATAATCTATGTCTCTTCTTTAATAGGTATATACTTGTCTTGTACCTAAGACAATCTATGTCTCTTCTTCAATAGGTATATACTTGTCTTGTACCTAAGAGAATCTATGTCTCTTCTTTAATAGGTATATACTTGTCTTGTACCTAAGAGAATCTATGTCTCTTCTTTAATAGGTATATACTTGTCTTGTACCTAAGAGAATCTATGTCTCTTCTTTAATAGGTATATACTTGTCTTGTACCTAAGACAATCTATGTCTCTTCTTTAATAGGTATATACTTGTCTTGTACCTAAGACAATCTATGTCTCTTCTTTAATAGGTATATACTTGTCTTGTACCTAAGAGAATCTATGTCTCTTCTTTAAATAGGTATATACTTGTCTTGTACCTAAGACAATCTATGTCTCTTCTTTAATAGGTATATACTTGTCTTGTACCTAAGAGAATCTATGTCTCTTCTTTAATAGGTATATACTTGTCTTGTACCTAAGAGAATCTCTGTCTCTTCTTTAATAGGTATATACTTGTCTTGTACCTTAGAGAATATATGTCTCTTCTTTAATAGGTATATACTTGTCTTGTACCTAAGACAATCTATGTCTCTTCTTTAATAGGTATATACTTGTCTTGTACCTAAGACAATCTATGTCTCTTCTTTAATGGGTATATACTTGTCTTGTACCTAAGACAATCTATGTCTCTTCTTTAATAGGTATATATTTGTACCTAAGAGAATCTATGTCTCTTCTTTAATAGGTATATATTTGTACCTAAGAGAATCTATGTCTCTTCTTTAATAGGTATATACTTGTCTTGTACCTAAGAAAATCTATGTCTCTTCTTTAATAGGTATATACTTGTCTTGTACCTAAGAAAATCTATGTCTCTTCTTTAATAGGTATATATTTGTACCTAAGAGAATCTATGTCTCTTCTTTAATAGGTATATACTTGTACCTAAGAGAATCTATGTCTCTTCTTTAATAGGTATATACTTGTCTTGTACCTAAGACAATCTATGTCTCTTCTTTAATAGGTATATACTTGTCTTTTACCTAAGAGAATCTATGTCTCTTCTTTGATAGGTATATACTTGTCTTGTACCTAAGACAATCTATGCCTCTTCTTTAATAGGTATATACTTGTACCTAAGACAATCTATGTCTCTTCTTTAATAGGTATATACTTGTCTTGTACCTAAGAGAATCTATGTCTCTTCTTTAATAGGTATATACTTGTACCTAAGAGAATCTATGTCTCTTCTTTAATAGGTATATACTTGTACCTAAGAGAATCTATGTCTCTTCTTTAATAGGTATATACTTGTCTTGTACCTAAGACAATCTATGTCTCTTCTTTAATAGGTATATACTTGTCTTGTACCTAAAACAATCTATGTCTCTTCTTTAATAGGTTTTCAATTCAATTCTTTATTACTTTGAGCAAATGATGCTCATCAGTACAAATATAATATATATGCAAATACAATAGGTATATACTTGTCTTGTACCTAAGACAATATATGTCTCTTCTTTAATAGGTATATACTTGTCTTGTACCTAAGAGAATATATGTCTCTTCTTTAATAGGTATATACTTGTACCTAAGAGAATCTATGTCTCTTCTTTAATAGGTATATACTTGTACCTAAGAGAATCTATGTCTCTTCTTTAATAGGTATATACTTGTCTTGTACCTAAGACAATCTATGTCTCTTCTTTAATAGGTATATACGTGTCTTGTACCTAAGAGAATCTATGTCTCTTCTTTAATAGGTATATACTTGTCTTGTACCTAAGATAATCTATGTCTCTTCTTTAATAGGTATATACTTGTCTTGTACCTAAGACAATCTATGTCTCTTCTTCAATAGGTATATACTTGTCTTGTACCTAAGAGAATCTATGTCTCTTCTTTAATAGGTATATACTTGTCTTGTACCTAAGAGAATCTATGTCTCTTCTTTAATAGGTATATACTTGTCTTGTACCTAAGACAATCTATGTCTCTTCTTTAATAGGTATATACTTGTCTTGTACCTAAGACAATCTATGTCTCTTCTTTAATAGGTATATACTTGTCTTGTACCTAAGACAATCTATGTCTCTTCTTTAATAGGTATATACTTGTCTTGTACCTAAGAGAATCTATGTCTCTTCTTTAAATAGGTATATACTTGTCTTGTACCTAAGACAATCTATGTCTCTTTTTTAATAGGTATATACTTGTCTTGTACCTAAAACAATCTATGTCTCTTCTTTAATAGGTTTTCAATTCAATTCTTTATTACTTTGAGCAAATGATGCTCATCAGTACAAATATAATATATATGCAAATAAAATAGGTATATACTTGTCTTGTACCTAAGACAATCTATGTCTCTTCTTTAATAGGTATATACTTGTCTTGTACCTAAGAGAATCTATGTCTCTTCTTTAATAGGTATATACTTGTACCTAAGAGAATCTATGTCTCTTCTTTAATAGGTATATACTTGTCTTGTACCTAAGAGAATCTATGTCTCTTCTTTAATAGGTATATACTTGTCTTGTACCTAAGATAATCTATGTCTCTTCTTTAATAGGTATATACTTGTCTTGTACCTAAGAGAATCTATGTCTCTTCCATAATAGGTATATACTTGTCTTGTACCTAAGAGAATCTATGTCTCTTCTTTAATAGGTATATACTTGTCTTGTACCTAAGAGAATCTATGTCTCTTCTTTAATAGGTATATACTTGTCTTGTACCTAAGACAATCTATGTCTCTTCTTTAATAGGTATATACTTGTCTTGTACCTAAGACAATCTATGTCTCTTCTTTAATAGGTATATACTTGTCTTGTACCTAAGAGAATCTATGTCTCTTCTTTAAATAGGTATATACTTGTCTTGTACCTAAGACAATCTATGTCTCTTCTTTAATAGGTATATACTTGTCTTGTACCTAAGAGAATCTATGTCTCTTCTTTAATAGGTATATACTTGTCTTGTACCTAAGAGAATCTCTGTCTCTTCTTTAATAGGTATATACTTGTCTTGTACCTTAGAGAATATATGTCTCTTCTTTAAAAGGTATATACTTGTCTTGTACCTAAGACAATCTATGTCTCTTCTTTAATAGGTATATACTTGTCTTGTACCTAAGACAATCTATGTCTCTTCTTTAATGGGTATATACTTGTCTTGTACCTAAGACAATCTATGTCTCTTCTTTAATAGGTATATATTTGTACCTAAGAGAATCTATGTCTCTTCTTTAATAGGTATATATTTGTACCTAAGAGAATCTATGTCTCTTCTTTAATAGGTATATATTTGTACCTAAGAGAATCTATGTCTCTTCTTTAATAGGTATATACTTGTCTTGTACCTAAGAAAATCTATGTCTCTTCTTTAATAGGTATATACTTGTCTTGTACCTAAGAAAATCTATGTCTCTTCTTTAATAGGTATATATTTGTACCTAAGAGAATCTATGTCTCTTCTTTAATAGGTATATACTTGTACCTAAGAGAATCTATGTCTCTTCTTTAATAGGTATATACTTGTCTTGTACCTAAGACAATCTATGTCTCTTCTTTAATAGGTATATACTTGTCTTTTACCTAAGAGAATCTATGTCTCTTCTTTGATAGGTATATACTTGTCTTGTACCTAAGACAATCTATGCCTCTTCTTTAATAGGTATATACTTGTACCTAAGACAATCTATGTCTCTTCTTTAATAGGTATATACTTGTCTTGTACCTAAGAGAATATATGTCTCTTCTTTAATAGGTATATACTTGTACCTAAGAGAATCTATGTCTCTTCTTTAATAGGTATATACTTGTACCTAAGAGAATCTATGTCTCTTCTTTAATAGGTATATACTTGTACCTAAGAGAATCTATGTCTCTTCTTTAATAGGTATATACTTGTCTTGTACCTAAGACAATCTATGTCTCTTCTTTAATAGGTATATACTTGTCTTGTACCTAAAACAATCTATGTCTCTTCTTTAATAGGTTTTCAATTCAATTCTTTATTACTTTGAGCAAATGATGCTCATCAGTACAAATATAATATATATGCAAATACAATAGGTATATACTTGTCTTGTACCTAAGACAATATATGTCTCTTCTTTAATAGGTATATACTTGTCTTGTACCTAAGAGAATATATGTCTCTTCTTTAATAGGTATATACTTGTACCTAAGAGAATCTATGTCTCTTCTTTAATAGGTATATACTTGTACCTAAGAGAATCTATGTCTCTTCTTTAATAGGTATATACTTGTCTTGTACCTAAGACAATCTATGTCTCTTCTTTAATAGGTATATACGTGTCTTGTACCTAAGAGAATCTATGTCTCTTCTTTAATAGGTATATACTTGTCTTGTACCTAAGATAATCTATGTCTCTTCTTTAATAGGTATATACTTGTCTTGTACCTAAGACAATCTATGTCTCTTCTTCAATAGGTATATACTTGTCTTGTACCTAAGAGAATCTATGTCTCTTCTTTAATAGGTATATACTTGTCTTGTACCTAAGAGAATCTATGTCTCTTCTTTAATAGGTATATACTTGTCTTGTACCTAAGAGAATCTATGTCTCTTCTTTAATAGGTATATACTTGTCTTGTACCTAAGACAATCTATGTCTCTTCTTTAATAGGTATATACTTGTCTTGTACCTAAGACAATCTATGTCTCTTCTTTAATAGGTATATACTTGTCTTGTACCTAAGAGAATCTATGTCTCTTCTTTAAATAGGTATATACTTGTCTTGTACCTAAGACAATCTATGTCTCTTCTTTAATAGGTATATACTTGTCTTGTACCTAAGAGAATCTATGTCTCTTCTTTAATAGGTATATACTTGTCTTGTACCTAAGAGAATCTCTGTCTCTTCTTTAATAGGTATATACTTGTCTTGTACCTTAGAGAATATATGTCTCTTCTTTAATAGGTATATACTTGTCTTGTACCTAAGACAATCTATGTCTCTTCTTTAATAGGTATATACTTGTCTTGTACCTAAGACAATCTATGTCTCTTCTTTAATGGGTATATACTTGTCTTGTACCTAAGACAATCTATGTCTCTTCTTTAATAGGTATATATTTGTACCTAAGAGAATCTATGTCTCTTCTTTAATAGGTATATATTTGTACCTAAGAGAATCTATGTCTCTTCTTTAATAGGTATATACTTGTCTTGTACCTAAGAAAATCTATGTCTCTTCTTTAATAGGTATATACTTGTCTTGTACCTAAGAAAATCTATGTCTCTTCTTTAATAGGTATATATTTGTACCTAAGATAATCTATGTCTCTTCTTTAATAGGTATATACTTGTACCTAAGAGAATCTATGTCTCTTCTTTAATAGGTATATACTTGTCTTGTACCTAAGACAATCTATGTCTCTTCTTTAATAGGTATATACTTGTCTTTTACCTAAGAGAATCTATGTCTCTTCTTTGATAGGTATATACTTGTCTTGTACCTAAGACAATCTATGCCTCTTCTTTAATAGGTATATACTTGTACCTAAGACAATCTATGTCTCTTCTTTAATAGGTATATACTTGTCTTGTACCTAAGAGAATCTATGTCTCTTCTTTAATAGGTATATACTTGTCTTGTACCTAAGAGAATCTATGTCTCTTCTTTAATAGGTATATACTTGTACCTAAGAGAATCTATGTCTCTTCTTTAATAGGTATATACTTGTCTTGTACCTAAGACAATCTATGTCTCTTCTTTAATAGGTATATACTTGTCTTGTACCTAAAACAATCTATGTCTCTTCTTTAATAGGTTTTCAATTCAATTCTTTATTACTTTGAGCAAATGATGCTCATCAGTACAAATATAATATATATGCAAATACAATAGGTATATACTTGTCTTGTACCTAAGACAATATATGTCTCTTCTTTAATAGGTATATACTTGTCTTGTACCTAAGAGAATATATGTCTCTTCTTTAATAGGTATATACTTGTACCTAAGAGAATCTATGTCTCTTCTTTAATAGGTATATACTTGTACCTAAGAGAATCTATGTCTCTTCTTTAATAGGTATATACTTGTCTTGTACCTAAGACAATCTATGTCTCTTCTTTAATAGGTATATACGTGTCTTGTACCTAAGAGAATCTATGTCTCTTCTTTAATAGGTATATACTTGTCTTGTACCTAAGATAATCTATGTCTCTTCTTTAATAGGTATATACTTGTCTTGTACCTAAGACAATCTATGTCTCTTCTTCAATAGGTATATACTTGTCTTGTACCTAAGAGAATCTATGTCTCTTCTTTAATAGGTATATACTTGTCTTGTACCTAAGATAATCTATGTCTCTTCTTTAATAGGTATATACTTGTCTTGTACCTAAGAGAATCTATGTCTCTTCTTTAATAGGTATATACTTGTCTTGTACCTAAGACAATCTATGTCTCTTCTTTAATAGGTATATACTTGTCTTGTACCTAAGACAATCTATGTCTCTTCTTTAATAGGTATATACTTGTCTTGTACCTAAGAGAATCTATGTCTCTTCTTTAAATAGGTATATACTTGTCTTGTACCTAAGACAATCTATGTCTCTTTTTTAATAGGTATATACTTGTCTTGTACCTAAAACAATCTATGTCTCTTCTTTAATAGGTTTTCAATTCAATTCTTTATTACTTTGAGCAAATGATGCTCATCAGTACAAATATAATATATATGCAAATAAAATAGGTATATACTTGTCTTGTACCTAAGACAATCTATGTCTCTTCTTTAATAGGTATATACTTGTCTTGTACCTAAGAGAATCTATGTCTCTTCTTTAATAGGTATATACTTGTACCTAAGAGAATCTATGTCTCTTCTTTAATAGGTATATACTTGTCTTGTACCTAAGAGAATCTATGTCTCTTCTTTAATAGGTATATACTTGTCTTGTACCTAAGATAATCTATGTCTCTTCTTTAATAGGTATATACTTGTCTTGTACCTAAGAGAATCTATGTCTCTTCCATAATAGGTATATACTTGTCTTGTACCTAAGAGAATCTATGTCTCTTCTTTAATAGGTATATACTTGTCTTGTACCTAAGAGAATCTATGTCTCTTCTTTAATAGGTATATACTTGTCTTGTACCTAAGACAATCTATGTCTCTTCTTTAATAGGTATATACTTGTCTTGTACCTAAGACAATCTATGTCTCTTCTTTAATAGGTATATACTTGTCTTGTACCTAAGAGAATCTATGTCTCTTCTTTAAATAGGTATATACTTGTCTTGTACCTAAGACAATCTATGTCTCTTTTTTAATAGGTATATACTTGTCTTGTACCTAAGAGAATCTATGTCTCTTCTTTAATAGGTATATACTTGTCTTGTACCTAAGACAATCTATGTCCCTTCTTTAATAGGTATATACTTGTCTTGTACCTCAGACAATCTATGTCTCTTTTTAATAGGTATATACTTGTCTTGTACCTAAGACAATCTATGTCTCTTCTTTAATAGGTATATACTTGTCTTGTACCTAAGACAATCTATGTCTCTTCTTTAATAGGTATATACTTGTCTTGTACCTAAGAGAATCTATGTCTCTTCTTTAATAGGTATATACTTGTCTTGTACCTAAGAAAATCTATGTGTCTTCTTTAATAGGTATATACTTGTCTTGTACCTAAGACAATCTATGTCTCTTCTTTAATAGGTATATACTTGTCTTGTACCTAAGAGAATCTATGTCTCTTTTTTAATAGGTATATACTTGTACCTAAGAGAATCTATGTCTCTTCTTTAATAGGTATATACTTGTCTTGTACCTAAGACAATATATGTCTCTTCTTTAATAGGTATATACTTGTCTTGTACCTAAGAGAATCTATGTCTCTTCTTTAATAGGTATATACTTGTACCTAAGAGAATCTATGTCTCTTCTTTAATAGGTATATACTTGTACCTAAGATAATCTATGTCTCTTCTTTAATAGGTATATACTTGTCTTGTACCTAAGACAATCTATGCCTCTTCTTTAATAGGTATATACTTGTACCTAAGACAATCTATGTCTCTTCTTTAATAGGTATATACTTGTCTTGTACCTAAGAGAATCTATGTCTCTTCTTTAATAGGTATATACTTGTACCTAAGAGAATCTATGTCTCTTCTTTAATAGGTATATACTTGTCTTGTACCAAAGACAATCTATGTCTCTTCTTTAATAGGTATATACTTGTCTTGTACCTAAGACAATCTATGTCTCTTGTTTAATAGGTATATACTTGTCTTGTACCTAAGACAATCTATGTCTCTTATTTAATAGGTATATACTTGTCTTGTACCTAAGACAATCTATGTCTCTTCTTTAATAGGTATATACTTGTCTTGTACCTAAGACAATCTATGTCTCTTCTTTAATAGGTATATACTTGTCTTGTACCTAAGACAATCTATGTCTCTTCTTTAATAGGTATATACTTGTCTTGTACCTAAGACAATCTATGTCTCTTCTTTAATAGGTATATACTTGTCTTGTACCTAAGACAACCTATGTCTCTTCTTTAATAGGTATATACTTGTCTTGTACCTAAGAGAATCTATGTCTCTTCTTTAATAGGTATATACTTGTCTTGTACCTAAGAGAATTTATGTCTCTTCTTTAATAGGTATATACTTGTCTTAGAGAATCTATGTCTCTTCTTTAATAGGTATATACTTGTCTTGTACCTAAGAGAATCTATGTCTCTTCTTTAACAGGTATATACTTGTCTTGTACCGAAGACAATCTATGTCTCTTCTTTAATAGGTATCTACTTGTCTTGTACCTAAGACAATCTATGTCTCTTCTTTAATAGGTATATACTTGTCTTGTACCTAAGAGAATCTATGTCTCTTCTTTAATAGGTATATACTTGTCTTGTACCTAAGACAATATATGTCTCTTCTTTAATAGGTATATACTTGTCTTGTACCTAAGAGAATCTATGTCTCTTCTTTAATAGGTATATACTTGTACCTAAGAGAATCTATGTCTCTTCTTTAATAGGTATATACTTGTACCTAAGAGAATCTATGTCTCTTCTTTAATAGGTATATACTTGTCTTGTACCTAAGACAATCTATGTCTCTTTTTTAATAGGTATATACTTGTCTTGTACCTAAGACAATCTATGCCTCTTCTTTAATAGGTATATACTTGTCTTGTACCTAAGACAATCTATGTCTCTTCTTTAATAGGTATATACTTGTCTTGTACCTAAGAGAATCTATGTCTCTTGTTTAATAGGTATATACTTGTCTTGTACCTAAGACAATCTATGTCTCTTATTTAATAGGTATATACTTGTCTTGTACCTAAGACAATCTATGTCTCTTCTTTAATAGGTATATACTTGTCTTGTACCTAAGACAATCTATGTCTCTTCTTTAATAGGTATATACTTGTCTTGTACCTAAGACAATCTATGTCTCTTCTTTAATAGGTATATACTTGTCTTGTACCTAAGACAATCTATGTCTCTTCTTTAATAGGTATATACTTGTCTTGTACCTAAGACAACCTATGTCTCTTCTTTAATAGGTATATACTTGTCTTGTACCTAAGAGAATCTATGTCTCTTCTTTAATAGGTATATACTTGTCTTGTACCTAAGAGAATCTATGTCTCTTCTTTAATAGGTATATACTTGTCTTGTACCTAAGAGAATCTATGTCTCTTCTTTAATAGGTATATACTTGTCTTGTACCTAAGAGAATCTATGTCTCTTCTTTAACAGGTATATACTTGTCTTGTACCTAAGACAATCTATGTCTCTTCTTTAATAGGTATATACTTGTCTTGTACCTAAGACAATCTATGTCTCTTCTTTAATAGGTATATACTTGTCTTGTACCTAAGACAATCTATGTCTCTTCTTTAATAGGTATATACTTGTCTTGTACCTAAGACAATCTATGTCTCTTCTTTAATAGGTATATACTTGTCTTGTACCTAAGAGAATCTATGTCTCTTCTTTAATAGGTATATACTTGTCTTGTACCTAAGAGAATGTATGTCTCTTCTTTAATAGGTATATACTTGTCTTGTACCTAAGAGAATCTATGTCTCTTCTTTAATAGGTATATACTTGTCTTGTACCCAAGACAATCTATGTCTCTTCTTTAATAGATATATACTTGTCTTGTACCTAAGACAATCTATGTCTCTTCTTTAATGGGTATATACTTGTCTTGTACCTAAGAGAATCTATGTCTCTTCTTTAATAGGTATATACTTGTCTTGTACCTAAGAGAATCTATGTCTCTTCTTTAATGGGTATATACTTGTACCTAAGAGAATCTAACTATATGTCTATTAATGCATATGGAATGTGGATTTTTTGCTCATTATTATACTGTCAGCTGAGCCAAGCATACATCTGTAGTTATTATCTTAAGTCCTGATCCTGATCCTAGGGTAGCATTAAATGCAATAGCAGCTTAGAAAAATTTACAAATAAACAATCTTTGACAAGAGATTTGGAAAGGAATATGATTTTTTAAATGCAATAAATGGATCAAACATAAAGTATCTATATATATAGACAATTTTAATCATGTTTTAACAAATGTTTAATAAACAAATTCATTTTGATGAAAATCAGAATCTTTTGATGTACAGACATGAATCAATGGTGGAAGAAAATACTTTGATTGGTTTGCATAAGATGTTGTTCCTTTGAAATAAAATAGATCAGTCTTCATAGTAAATGCTTTCACTGATATGAAATCAATTGTCTATGATTTTGAATGTCTTTACTTATCAATGAAAAAATGCTGTCACCTCAACTTCTTCCAAATGGGAAATTATTGATGATGAGAGCAACTGTTTCAAACCCTGACGACAAAATATTCCTTTTGGCAGTTTGGAAAAGTTTTTTTTCTCCCTTAGTCGTATTTTTCCTTTTTGATGATGTATCAGCCTCATTTCCCCCTTCATCTACAGTTAGTTTCCTAACTGATGTAACTGATGATGTTCCTGGGGATGCATGTACTCATACTTTGTGAAAGTCATTTTAACTGTGTTATAAAATTGAGAATGGAAATGGGGAATGTACCAAAGAGACAACAACCCGACCATAGAAAAAAAACAACAGCAGAAGGTCACCAACAGGTCTTCAATGTAGCGAGAAATTCCCGTACAGGGAGGCGACCTTCAACTGGCCCCTAAACAAATATTTACTAGTTCAGTGATAATAAACGCCATACTAATTTCCAAATTGTACACAAGAAACTAAAATTAAAATAATACAAGACTAACAAAGGCCAGAGGCTCCTGACTTGGGACAGGAGCAAAAATGCGGCGGGGTTAAACATGTTTGTGAGATCTCAACCCTCCCCCTATACCTCTAGCCAATGTAGAAAAGTAAACGCATAACAATATACATGACAATTACCTGAACAAGTAAAGCTGTTCTCAAGTTTGCCATAACATCTGCAAATAATTGCCATTTCTGAGATGGTACGGAATGATAATCTAATTCCAAATATAGATGTTGTACTGCAGGTTTTGTTGGAGCACAGGGCCAATCAACCTTCAAAAACTCATCAGTGTCTATAACTGGATTTACTTTTCCCTCATCAACTTTTTGAAAGCATATTCCAGTTATCTCCCCTGTAACATCGTTGTCCAAATAAGAATTTCCTAGTGACACACATGGTACTCTTCCTCCATTTCTAGATATAAAATAAATTAATTAACTTATATATTGGAAAGCAAAAGTCACAAGCAGACAATTTATTTCAGAAGATAGACTTGACAAGTCCATGCCAGGACACTTTTTATCACATTTTAGCGTATAATATTGAGTACAAAAAAGTTTTGCTCAATGTCGAAGGCAGTACAGCACGTAAAGAGCTATTGAAATCCATGTGGGATTTTTGTACTTGTAGCTGATACATTTTTTTCTCAGTTAAGGTAGATGGGGGTCTAAATTAAAATTGATAGAACTTTTCTACAAGCTACAGCTTCTAATTTGGTATAGATTATACATTTGTTCATGGAAAACCCAATTTTTTTGTGATAGAAAGAAAATTACAAAATAGATTTTTCAAGATAAAATATGAGAAGATAGCTGATAGAAACAAGAATGTGTCCTAAGTACACGGATGCCCCACTCGCACTATCATTTTTCATGTTTAATGGACTGTGCTGACTCCCGGATTGTTGTGCGTATCCGCACTGTTTGGTTTTTTATTAGTCGATATGTATTGATTTTTTATTTCCGCCAAATGTGTTTCAAAAGTTTCACTACAGAAATTCATTTTATTTCCTTTATAATGGTGCTGATACCACAGAGTAAGTTTTTATTACTTGTATTATGAACTTTGCTGATCACCGGATAAGTGATCTTTCTGTAATTTTTGTATTTTTTGTGTGAAGTGGTGAATTGTGTGCATTTTGACCGGTATTTGTTTACATCCTTGTAACTCCCGTTAACTGCTTATTTTGAGTATTCATGTATAAGTTAAGATAATTAAACTATCTGGTCTAACTTTGCCCATTAAATTTTTGATTTTAAATCTGCATTACTCAGTTTGTTTGAAGAAACTATTTCTATGGAACGCCATTTGTGTCATTTAATGAACGTACAGTTTTTTACATTTTTTACTTCACATTGATTAGAATAGATTTATATCATAAATGTTTGTGTGTATGAAGATATCTTTTGTTTGTAAGGTTTTATAAATGTTTATCTACATGTAGGTAACTGTTGGATCATTCACATGCAGTTTTCTATGGTTTACAAGTTATGGCTATCAGTTAGTGACATAATTGTAATTTTTAGGTAACACTTTGCCATTGTTTTGCAAACATGGTAATTTGTTTTATTTTGTATCTTTTCAGTTTTGTACCCTCCCCGGAGGTTCTGTGTATGAATAAAGACATAATTTACGATATTGGATTTGTCTTCCTTAAGACTGCACAGTACAAAATCTGCGACAATCAGCTAGACAACCAGTCATGAGTTCAGATCCAGGATCTTTAATGGCTTTTCAACGAGAAAGGAAATTGAACCCAAAAGGCCAAGAACAATACACATTACAGACAGAAAAATATTTAGACAAACTACGGAAACTTAAGCGGGACATCGATTCATATATATTCAGCATAGATGTTAACCACTTGCCTGATCAACAACAAGTGAGGCAAATTCGTCAGGATGTTATAGACAGATTTTACGCCTTCACACAGGAATCTACTCGCTTCATATTGTTTCTTCAAGGTACACGCACTAAAGAGAGCAATCAGGAAGAGTCTGGTCACCGTCTTATAGTGCAATCATTGAAAAGTAAAGTGGACAATTTCATTGCTATTATTGACGAACATTTACATTATCCAAATGTTAGCAAAAAAGAAAAGAAAAATAGTGTTAAGTCGAATCCTCAATTAGCATCAGCTATGAAGTTATCGAAGCAAGCCAGTGTGAAATCTAGTCCAACAGTCAAAAAAGAAAGAAAAAGTAGTGTCAAGTCTTATCGTGTTTCGAAGAAGTCTGATTTAGATTATCATAGTACTAAAACAAGGCGAAGTTCACTAGAATCTTTCACTTCACATGCATCGGAAATGCTTGTAAAGGAACAAGTAAAGTTAGAAGCTGCAAAGGTGCGGTTAAAATATACTGAACAAGAGCAAGAGCTAACACGTCAAAAAGCTGCTCTCGATGCAAACTTGGAAAAGCTTGTAAGGGAACGTGAGGTTGACGAAGCAGAGTCAAAGGTTCGAACTATTCAGGAGGCATTGCAAGGTAGTGGCGAGGACAGTTCAACAGAGAATTCTGATGTCAATGATGATTTTGTGTTTGATAGAACTGAACAATTTGTAATTCAAGATTCTTATGAACGTTTAAGTGGAAAAGATAAAATACTCGATACTGACAGCAAACTCAATGACGTGACAATTATTCAAACAGTTGCTGACGTGCATGCAACTCACGATGATTGTAACAACAACAAAGTCAACAAAATTGTTCAAGATATCAAACCTGTTCAAACTATCAATGTTGTCAAGTCAGGTCAAATGATGAAAACCGGACCAGAGCTAACTAAGAAGAATGTTCAAAATGTGCATTATGGTAAAATTATCGACACTGTGCAAGAAACAAATCACGACAAGACTTTGAATGCAGAAGCACCTGTCTTCATTCCGTCTACAAAAGAAGTAAACATGTGTGATGAATTTTCACGATTTATGGTTAGAAAGGAACTCGTGTTTTCACGTCTGACAAAGTATGACGATCAACCTGATATGTACATTGCATGGAAATCAATGTTCGAAAACATAGCCCATGAGTTGAGGCTTACAGCAGCAGAGGAAGTGGACCTCTTAGTGAAATGGCTTGGACCGACATCGTCCAAACAAGCTCTTAGAATTCGCTCTGCTAATGCTGACAATCCAGAGAAATGTCGCGATCGTATATGGGAAAGACTTGAGGATCGATTTGGTCGACCAGAAATGGTGGAAGATACCATCAAACGTAAAATTGCATCATTTACTAAAATAACAACTAAGGACTACCGACCACTATTCGACCTGTCAGATATTGTAGAGGAGATAAGTTCTATCATGGATAGTGTACGTTATCATTCAGTATTTTCACACTTCAACTCATCGTCAGGAGTCAATCAAATTGTGTTAAAACTTCCTTATAACTTACAAGAAAAATGGACTCAGGAAGCTAGCAGATATAAAACGAGGAATGATGTCATATATCCTCCATTCAGTGTTTTTGCCAACTTCATCGCCAACATGGCAAAACTTAGGAATGATCCTAGTTTTAAATATGAGTCTTCTACAGAACCGAACAGTCAGCAGAGGCCCCGTAAAACTGGTGACTCTCCAGTTCACGTGTCTACCAGGATAACGCAATCGGAGGACCTTCATAATGGTCCAAAAATTAACTCTTCATCTCATCAAAATCCGGAGAGTCACCTAGTTGATTCATTATCTTGTCCAATTCATGGAACAAGCCATACCCTAAACATGTGTCGTGGATTCCGTTTGAAACCAATTTCTGAGAGAAAAGACTTTCTAAAGAAAAATGGACTTTGCTACCGGTGTTGTGGACCAAAAAAGCATTTGAGCAAAAATTGTACAGAAACCGTAAAATGTATCATATGCAAAAGCAATCGACACCCATCAGCATTACACATTGACGTGTCAAAGTCTCATGATTCTTCAGATACCAGTAAGTCTCACGGAGGGGAGGAAACTGTGGAAAATAAGTGTACTCAGGTATGCGGAACGAACATTGGAACAAGTAAATCTTGTGCTAAAATCATACTTGTTAATGTCTTCCCAAAAGACAACCCGACCAATGTACGACAGGTTTACTGTTTAATAGACGATCAAAGTAATAGGTCACTTGCCACTGCGAAATTCTTCGATGAGTTTGAAGAAAACGGTAAAAACTCAGAATATGTGTTATCGACTTGCTCTGGTCAATTTACTGCCTCAGGTCGTCGAGCTAAGAACTATATCGTTGAGAGTGTCAACCATGAAAATCAATTGTTACTCCCTGAAATCATAGAATGTCAAGAGATACCGAACAACAGGCACGAAATACCGTCACAAGAGTTAGCTAGAAAATTTGATCATTTGAAAGATATTGCTCAGTTTATACAGCCAATTCAGTCTGACGTTAGCATAGAACTTTTGATCGGCAGAGATTTAATATCTTCGCATTATGTGTTAGATCATCGCATTGGGAAAGATGGACTTCCGTATGCGCAAAAACTCCCACTAGGATGGGTGATACTTGGAGAAACATGCCTTGGTAAAGTGCATTACCCTGACATCGTCCATGTCCACAAGACACACGTATTAGAAGATGGAAGAGCTACATTCTTTAAGCCTTGTGAGTATGAGTTGAAATTGAAATCAGATGTCATATTTACGAAGACGCCGTATGATGAAAACATTGGCTTAGCAGTTGAGGACAAGGATTTTCTTGACATTATGGATGCTAATTTTGAACAAGATAAAAACGGTCAATGGACAGTTCCGCTGCCCTTTAAGGTTAACAGACAACCTTTACAGAGCAATCATGGTCTTGCACTCAAACGAGCCAAATCATTTGACTATTCTCTCTCAAAAGATGAAAGAAAAGCAAAGCACGTGACCGACTTCATGCAAAGGATGATAGATAACAATCATGCTGAGGAGGCACCTACTCTTAAAAGTGGAAAAGAACACTGGTATTTACCAATTTTTGGGATATATCACCCACGTAAGCCTGATAGCATCCGCCTTGTATTTGATAGTAGTGCGAAATTTGAGAACCAGTCGCTCAATGATGTGTTATTGAAAGGTCCTGATCTTACCAATAAATTATTGGGAATTTTACTCAACTTCAGGAAGGAAACGATTGCAATTACATGTGATGTCGAACAGATGTTTTACAATTTTAAAGTCCGTGAAGACCATAGAGACTTTTTACGATTCTTGTGGCATAAACAGAATGATTTGTCAAAACCACTTACTGATTTTAGAATGAATGTGCATGTATTTGGGAACCGCCCATCTCCTGCCATAGCAACCTACGGCTTCCGTAAAACTGTCGAAAATGAAGATCAGGATGTAAGAGATTTTGTAAACGATCATTTCTATGTAGATGATGGACTGATATCATGTCAAAATATTAGTGAAGCTGTTAGTCTTATCAAGCGAACTCAGTCAGCTTTATGGGATCGTGGAAAGATGCGTCTCCACAAAATCACGTCAAATAGCACAGAACTTCTCGAACAATTTGACTCAGGCGACCTAGCGAAAGGTTTGAAGGATTTAGATTTAAGTTCAGATGAACTTCCGACTCAGCGCAGCTTAGGTGTGTCATGGGATATAGGAACTGACGAGATAACATTTCAAATATCCCCAGATGTGAAACCATTCACTCGACGTGGAGCACTCTCCACTATTAATAGCATTTACGACCCGGTTGGCTTTGCAGCCCCTGTGATAATTCGTGGAAAGTTGTTACTACGAGAGATGATAGGATCTAGTGTAGTTAACTGGGACGACATTCTGTCAGATTCGTATCTGGAACAGTGGGAAGCATGGGTAACTTCACTCAAAGGTCTTGAAACTTTGCGAATACCTCGTATGTATACCACAGTGTCATTTGCCACAGCAACTTTGCGTGAGATACATATTTTTTCTGATGCCTCGAAAGAAGCAATTGGTGCAGTAGCGTACCTAAAACTTAGTGATGGGAATTCTACTGAGATAAGTTTTGTCATGGGCAAAGCAAAGGTTGCACCATCCACAGGGCACACTATACCCCGTTTAGAATTGTGCGGCGCTGTACTTGCAGTAGAAATGACTGACATCATCAAAGAACACCTGAAAATAGAAACTGAAAACATGTATTTTTATACGGATAGTCAAGTTGTCCTTGGCTATATCAACAACAAAAGTCGTCGGTTTTACGTCTATGTCTGTAATAGGATAAGTAGAATCCGTGCTTCAAGCGACCCAGGACAGTGGCGTTATGTGTCTAGTGAAATGAATCCAGCTGATATCGCAACAAGAAGCGTACAGGCAGCAACTCTTCGGAATACTACATGGTTTCGCGGACCATCATTTCTTCTACAAGAAATTGACCTTACTTCGAAAACAGATCATAATTTAGTTGATCCTGAATTGGATCGAGAGGTCAGACCTGAAATAAAAACTCTCAAAACTACGTCTGTAGAAAGTAAGCCATTAGAATCAGTCTCTTCACGATTTGACAGATACTCTGAGTGGAGAAAACTCGTGTCAGCGATCAATTGTCTTAGAAGCAAAATTAAACATTACAAATCAGTAAAGACATTAAAGTCTAATACCATGAATGTTGTAGAACAACTACTGGAAACCGAACGTTTCATTGTCAAGGAAGTTCAAAAAGAAGGATTTCAAGAGGATATAGATTCTTTGATGGGATGCAACAAACGTCTCCCAAGAAATAGTTCACTTCTACCCTTAAACCCGTTTCTCGATTCAAATGGACTTCTTAGAGTAGGAGGACGTATCAAACATAGCGAGCTAAGTGACTCATGTAAACAACCTATTATTATTCCAAAAGGACATCATATTGCAATTCTACTCATATGCCACTATCCTGTAAGGGTTGCGCATCAAGGTAGATCGTTTACAGAAGCAGCGATTAGAAATGCAGGCTATTGGATTGTTGGTGTTAAACGTCTTATAAATTCAGTCATACGGAAGTGTGTGCAGTGTAAGAAATTACGAGGAAAACTTTGTACTCAGCAGATGGCTGATTTGCCGAAAGACAGGTTAACTCCAAGTCCCCCCTTTTCGTATGTAGGGGTTGATGCATTTGGCCCATGGCCAGTTACGTTTCGTCGTACACGAGGTGGTGTATCCCAATCAAAACGTTGGGCTCTGTTATTTGCTTGTCTGGTTACTAGAGCTATTCATCTGGAAGTTATTGAGGAACTGAGCAGCTCTTCGTTCATAAATGCTTGGCGTCGATTCATTGCACTTAGAGGACCAGTTCGACAAGTGAGATCCGATAGAGGTACAAACTTTGTGGGGGCAACTCAGGATCTTTCGATGATTGCTCAATTTGTTGAAGACCGTAATGTTCAGAACTTTTTAAATGACAATCGAATTACATGGCAGTTTAACCCGCCCCATGCCTCTCATTTCGGTGGAGCATGGGAACGACTTATCGGAGTGTCTAGGAGAATATTGGACTCATTGCTGTTAGAAAACCGTTTCAAAGACTTGACTCATGAGATGTTGACCACCTTTTTAGCAGAAGTTACTGCAATTGTCAACAACCGACCATTGACATGTGTATCGTATGACTCTGAGTCACCAAGTGTCATCACTCCGTCTCTTCTGCTCACTCAAAAAACAGCAGACGACACTTGTCCATTTCCCGATTTTGAGAAAAAAGACTCTATAAGACATCATTGGAAGTATGTGCAATTTCTCGCTCAACAATTCTGGGCAAAGTGGCGACAGGAATATTTACATTCATTGCAAGTACGACCTAAATGGCAAACGGAAGAACAAAATGTTAAAGTTGGAACAGTAGTACTCATGAAAGACAATAATTGTGCAAGAAATTACTGGCCAACTGGTATCGTTGAAAGAGTTTTCCCAAGTGAGGATGGAAAAATTCGTAAAGTTGAACTTAGAATCATTCGTGATGGTCAACCAGTGACTTATGTGAGACCAATATCTCAAATCGTTTTGCTTGTTGAGCCTGAATAAACACTGTAATCTTGATAACATTATTGATAATGTACATGGGTTTATCAACAGATAATACTGTGTGAACTTAAGAAGTTTTCATTTATTGTGTATATATGAATTGAACTTGATTATGTATGTAGTGATTTCTTATGAAATCAGGAGGGGAGTGTGCTGACTCCCGGATTGTTGTGCGTATCCGCACTGTTTGGTTTTTTATTAGTCGATATGTATTGATTTTTTATTTCCGCCAAATGTGTTTCAAAAGTTTCACTACAGAAATTCATTTTATTTCCTTTATAATGGTGCTGATACCACAGAGTAAGTTTTTATTACTTGTATTATGAACTTTGCTGATCACCGGATAAGTGATCTTTCTGTAATTTTTGTATTTTTTGTGTGAAGTGGTGAATTGTGTGCATTTTGACCGGTATTTGTTTACATCCTTGTAACTCCCGTTAACTGCTTATTTTGAGTATTCATGTATAAGTTAAGATAATTAAACTATCTGGTCTAACTTTGCCCATTAAATTTTTGATTTTAAATCTGCATTACTCAGTTTGTTTGAAGAAACTATTTCTATGGAACGCCATTTGTGTCATTTAATGAACGTACAGTTTTTTACATTTTTTACTTCACATTGATTAGAATAGATTTATATCATAAATGTTTGTGTGTATGAAGATATCTTTTGTTTGTAAGGTTTTATAAATGTTTATCTACATGTAGGTAACTGTTGGATCATTCACATGCAGTTTTCTATGGTTTACAAGTTATGGCTATCAGTTAGTGACATAATTGTAATTTTTAGGTAACACTTTGCCATTGTTTTGCAAACATGGTAATTTGTTTTATTTTGTATCTTTTCAGTTTTGTACCCTCCCCGGAGGTTCTGTGTATGAATAAAGACATAATTTACGATATTGGATTTGTCTTCCTTAAGACTGCACATGGACCGTAAAATTGGGTAAAAAATCTAATTTGGCATTAAAATTAGAAAGATCATACCATAGGGAATATGTGCACTAAGTTTCAAGTTGTTTGGACTTCAACTTCATCAAAAACTACCATGACCAAAAACTTTAACCTGAAACTTCCACTTTCATTTTCTATGTTCATTGGACCGTGAATTTGGGGTCAAAAGTCTATTTTGGCTTTAAAATTAGAAAGATCATATCATAATCAACAAGTGTACTAAGTTTCATGTTGATTGGACTTCAACTTCATCAAAAACTACCTTGACCAAAAACTTTAACCTGACGGACGGACGAACGGACGCACAGACCAGAAAACATAATGCCCATAAATGGGGCATAAAAATAAGAAGATGTGGTATGATTGTTATTGAGACCACAAGAGACTAAATGAAACAGAACTAACCACATTATCGATAAACTTGTCTGATAAGCAAACATTTTACCAACAGCAAATTAATTTGGTTAATGGAATTATTCAATATGATGATATCCCGATTCATTTGTGTATTGTCCGGTTTATCAAAGAAAAATCAAACGGTGATTGCAATCCAAGTTTTTATTTAGCTATGCAATCATTTTGGTCTTGACTTAGTGTTTTTGATATGCGAAGGTCTTTTAGTGGTCAAGTATGGGTTTTTATGCGTATGCTATAAGTTAATTATAAATTAATGTTCATATATGTATGTGTCTAAATTTGACCTTTAGCCATTTACCTTTGTTGTATTTTATTCTTGTGCAGCGACATCTGGATTGTTTGGAGATATCATTCGGTAATTTGCCATTTAGGTTATTGTACTTTCAACACGAAGAGGTGATCTCTATTGATGACTTTAAAACTAATTTGCTAGGGTTGATTTTAAAGTATAAAGCAAAACAGATGTCGGTAAACGCATATGAGACAGCAACCCTACGACTAAAATAACAAAAACAGACATCAAGAGGTGTACTATAGTTTTTACTCAAAATTCTTTGACATCGTGCCAAGCTCTAAATATCCACAATGTCTAAATTTTGTAATGACATAAAACATCAATTGTAAGATGGGTTATATTTCAACCACTGACGAGGTTCATGACTTTCTACAGTCACAATAACATGGTCGGGGATAAACTAGTTCTTTGATATACCCCCTTTTTTCCCTGGTAAAAATCTCGATCAGTGGCCTAATAACGATACATCAGAGAACATACAATATGATTATTAGTATATTAAAAAACACGTAACTCTAAATTAATGGTAAAAAATACAAGCACTAACAATAATTAAATATCATTTTAAAGAAAGCTCGCATATATTGGGGGTTCGAAGTTTTTTTCCTACTGATAAGACATCCATTCGTTCGTCATTCTAATATCAAAGTAACTGTAATTCAAAGTAAAGCTTAGATGGTATCGGAACACACGAATACCAACCTGATCAAAGTAAAGCTTAGACGGTATCGGAACACACGAAGACCAACCTGATCAAAGTAAAGCTTAGATGGTATCGAAACACACGAAGACCAACCTGATCAAAGTAAAGCTTAGACGGTATCGGAACACACGAAGACCAACCTGATCAAAGTAAAGCTTAGACGGTATCGGAACACACGAAGACCAACCTGATCAAAGTAAAGCTTAGACGGTATCGGAACACACGAAGACCAACCTGATCAAAGTAAAGCTTAGACGGTATCGGAACACACGAAGACCAACCTGATCAAAGTAAAGCTTGGACGGTATCGGAACACACGAAGACCAACCTGATCAAAGTAAAGCTTGGACGGTATCGGAACACACGAAGACCAACCTGATACATTTCCACAAACGATAATGTACAGAAGTTCAATGCTAAAAAAAACCTATATATGTCCATTCCCAAAAATATTAAACGCATGAATGAACAAGAACAGTATAAGTATATCTAATCATTTTATAATTGAAGGAAAAAATTCAGCAAGCTTATTTTGTGTAAAAAGAAGAAAGTTTAAAAGTACAATTTCTAAGCTTGTAACGGCTGGAATTTATTGAATGGCAGCTGACTGTTAGTGTTTACACGTTTATCGTTAGGGGCATTTGTGTTGATAAGTCTACACTTTATGATTGTCAACAATGTTGTGTGTGCCCTGTAGGTTCTTCACTGAACAATAACATATTATATTCTGTAATTAATACATCAATAATGATTTACGTAGCCTTATGGTACTACTACTAATCACAAAGTTTAGAACCATATTTCACATATGTATGAGTTGGTGACCATATCAGTCCGGAATACTGACCACCTTTTGAGAATTTATTTGTTTAAAATAACCTATACCGAATTAGAATAATGGAATCTTATTGATATCTTATAAGTGAATAAGAACTGTGCCATATTATAACAAGGAGTAACACACCTACATCTTATTGATATAGGTGTGCCATAAACGTTTATTTCGCCTATTACGGGAAAATAAGTTGCAGTTATATCTGCAAAAAACTGTATTTTATAATAATATCAGGTTTGAAGCCACGTTACCTGATATACTATGATGAGTTATTATGACAATTTTAGTGTGGACACAGATAAGATTTTACTGGACGTTTACAAAGCTGGTTATGTTATTTCTTATATAGCAATGACAATGAACGTTATCGTATTTGCTATACTTTGTCGTAAAACTTTGCTTTCGCCAGCTACAATTCTTATGCAAGGTTTAGCAGCCGCGGATTTTCTAACTGCGTTGTCCCACTATGGATTTGAACCATTGTTTCAGTCACAATACATTTGTGAGACAAAGAAGGATGTATTTCTATATAACAAGTGTTATTTACCTTACCCGTATTGTTCGATCGCTTTTCATCTCTCAGTTTTATCGTTTACATTCCACACAGTATCATTCTTGATCACAACATGTCTTGGCATACAGAAGGTCGTAGCCATTCTATTCCCAATTTGGACAAAATATCAACTGACAAACAGGAAGGCCGCCATCTGTTGTGTAGGATTCTTCCTTTTGTCCATTTCAATCAGTATTCCGCGTCATTTCAGCGCTTGGTTTCAGCAAGGCAATAGCCTAAACAACCAGTGTTCTTTTCACCCAATAGGAGACGGCGTACTGCAGTATTCGTCTATATATTACATGATGCTTCAGACCATTTTAGTCACGTGTTGTTGTCTTGTCATGCTGATGTCTACAGTATATATATTATACAAATTACTAACTAACAAGTTCCGGGGTCGGATTACGGAGCAGAGAAGGCAGGAAAGGAGATCAGTAATAATGGTGATTATGATTCTTGTGGTATTTCTTCTGACAGAAGTTCCAAAAGTAATTTTGTACTTGTGGTGGTGTTATGAATATATCACTGGTCATTTTAGCACCAAGATGACCAGAGGTAATGAAATGAGTTCTTTGTGGCTGATACGAAGGTATGAGAATGCGATGTCATGGTTACTGGTATATTTTACAGATATTGTACGAGGTAGTGACCAGTACAGATATATCATTTTTAAGTTTCCCATGGAGGTTATTAACTTAATTACTATAGTAGGATGTATGTCAAACTTCGTCATCTATTTCTTAATGTCGTCTAAAATGAGGAATGAAATTATTCTGCTCTTCAGGAAAATGTGTAACTATTGTGCATATGAGAGAGAATCGAAACAGATAAAGGACACGACAAATAGTACAGAAGAAGAAATAGAAATGAACCAAATAGACATAATAGGTAACAAACATGTGTACGATGTAGAAAGGAGTTGGACGAACAGAATGGGAAACAACTACACATATTCGATTGGAATTAATCCGACCCCAGGAATAAGAGACTGTACAAAAGAGTTAGAGAATAACCCGGTACAAGACACAGGAGATAATTGTACAAAAAAGAAAGAAAGGAACCAGATACAAGGCACAGGAGATGACTGTACAAAAGAGTGAGAAAGGAACCAGATACTAAAGACAGGAAATCACTGTCTAAAAGAGTTAGAAATAAACCAGATACAAGGAACAGGAAATTACTGAAATCACTGTACAAAAGAGATAGAAAGGAATCAGATACAAGAGACATGAATCACTGTACAAAAGAGATAGAAAGGAATCAGATACAAGAGACATGAAATCACTGTACAACAGAGCAAGAGAAGACTACGATATAATCAACAGGAAGGACCACCGTGTATATACAAGGAATCGAATCATGTAGACGGAACATAAGTCCGCCGTGCTCGTGCAGATGACATAAAAGGGCTCACATAAAAAGACTAATAAACCAGTACATACAAATGACATAAAAGGGCTCACATAAAAGACTAATAAACCCCTGTACAAATGAAGGAACAATGAACGAAGTACAAATGACATCATACGAACAATAACCGAAGTGCAAATGGCATAAAAGGAACATTAACCGAAGTGCAAATGACATAACACGAACAAAACACTGTACAAGTGACATAAAAGGAACAAAAACCAAAGTGCAATGACATAATAGGAACAATAACTGAAGTGCAAATGAGATACTAGTAAAATAAAAGGAATAGATTATATCTATCGAACAAATATCTAAGAATTATAGAATCGCTGAAAGGATCAGAACACGTAAATCAGATAGAAATGAATTAAATCGAAGTATAAATATAATACAATTGTTTAAATGAGGTTTATTATAAACAACGTAACATAAAAATTGATTAAAACCGTTACGATGAAATGCTCATTAGAGCTTATGTTGTAATATGTTTGTCAATATGCCGAATCAAAATGAAGTTTTACTTACTTACTTACCAAATTCTTTCATAGATACAAATATATGGTCGAAATGTTTGGATGTGCCTATGATTCTTATTAAAAACGGGATATCATTCACATCCTAATTTTTTATGGCGCGGTTATTTATAAAGCTAGTACATTTAGATACGATCCATGTTTACTAACTGATCCTTTAAGGTAGCACAATACAAAGATTTTTCATCTCCAATCAGACATCTTAAAACTGATGTAATTCCACTCATCCTTCTTTAATTTTATAAATGAGGTACCAAAAGAAAGAAGAATGATTAATCTTTCAAATTGTGATAATTTCATTATGACATAATTATTACATAATTTATTGTTATGTAATTAGTTGGTATATTGCGAAGTCCATACTTGAATGAATTTAGCTTCTTTGTTATTCATAGCATCCCGAAATATTTTATAGATTCTTGCACAACACAGTTTGACCTCCAAAACTGCATATATATTGTTTGTTCATATGTGTACTGTAACACCCGTATCCCAGGTAAGGGCTGGAATGGGCGCTCACAAAAATGCTTAACCCTGCCGTGCATATTATGAATGTGATTGTCCAGTAGGTCAATAACCTTACATACAGTGGTTGTTGTTAGTCCATGTATGTCATATTTGTTTTTCGTAAATTCGTATTTTATAAGTTAGGACAAGGTTTTAAATCCTGAGTTAGGGCGTTAGTTTAAGATGTTTGAGATGTTTCGCATTTTCAATTCGGGGCCTTTAATTATTCTGACAAAAGTATTTATACCAAAGTGTTCAAAGGATCAATTCACAAAAATCGTTTCCAGCGTAAAACCAAAACAAACACGATATAGGGTCAATTTCGCTAATATTGAAACTGACATCAAACTTTTTTCTTCTAATTCATGGAAAATACTAGACAGATACATAATTAAAACAAAAATTGAAAAAAATATACAAATTGAGAAAAGATACAATATTTAGAGGATTTTCAAAGAATTGAACTTCAACTATGACGTCTTTTTACATTGAAATAGTCCATGTAGGTTCTTTTGTGTCATCTATTAAAAAATATCAGGTTCATCTTGTAAGCTATTTTCCAGAACATGGATTATAGACTCGGTCTCGTAGGAAATTTTCCAATTTTTGGATCGCATTATAAAACATCAAACATAATAAAAACTCTTAATAAATTTGTACCAATCGGAACTACTCGGCTTTTCTGGTTGCACGAAGATTGTATTGCATAGCGAGAATGGCCGAGTAGTTACGATTGAAATTTGTACTTGTACAAATAAATTCTCCTGTTACCCCTCTTCCACGTTGAGCAAACGGTAATATAAATATTTCTGTTTCCTAACCAGTTCATTTTGGGGTCCTCTTCGCGGTCCGCGTTTCAACCGTCGATTTCTTTGAGAAATTAGAGACACCGATTTTGTTTTTTATAACTTAAGTTTCAAGTGTTGGGAGTAATTGCAGGATAAACACAACATATACATTGTCGGAAAATATATACTGTATTTGTACTCGCTACGAAACAGCAGAAAAAAATCGGCGGAGCCTCGCTTTTCGCCCCGTTTCTAAACCTCATACAAATAAATTATATTTTCCAACAACACACATATATATTGTATAATTTATACGTGTGATACTAAAGAAAATTTTGAAAGACATGTAGGATTTAAAGATCTTTGATAAATAAAGTATCGATATATTTGGATTTGAAATGAAAATCATGTCGTACATATAGAATTTAACATTATTTACACTGTCCGTTTAAATTTCAAAAGAAATCTTTTTTTTTCAAATTTTGACCCTCGTGTTTGTAGTCTTTAAAAAAGATCTCGTATTCATTGATCTTTATCAATCAGAGTTGAATCGATTTGTTATGTTTCACTGGTTACCTGTCGTTACAATCACTTCCGGTTACACCTGAGACAGACGACAGGTAAGGATAAATATAATATATTGTCAATTAATGCATGAACGTAATTAATAAATCAGTCATGTAAATAACATGGTCATTGACGATATAACATTATTTATTGGTTCATAACACAAATATCCTACTTAGAAAATTTGTTATCTTTTTACGAAGAACAATCATGGTAAATTGTTTATAATACTAGTACTAGAAAGGGATATATTGTAGTTTGTGCTATATAAAATGGATTTTATGGCTAAGTTTGTAAATTATAGTGGCGGATCCAGGGTGGGGGTGGTCTGGGGGTTGGAACCCCAGTTTTTTGGCCGATCAATGCATTTGAATGGAAGCATTTAGTTGGAACCCCCTTTTTTACTCTGGGTTGGGAACCCCCTTTTTAAAATGGCTGGATCCGCGCCTGAATTAGTCTACAATATTCTTGTATATGCACCTAACTTAATGTTTTGACGTGAAGGACAGGGGATTGCATGCAGTAGCACTACTTATTAGGCTATATATAGTATGAATACAGAGGCTATTTTATATTTAATTGTGAAGACTAGGCAATTTCGATAAGTAGCCGCATTACAGTGGCGGATCTAGAAATTTTGATAAGAGGGGGCCCACTGACTGCCTAAAAGGGGGGGGGCGATTCCGTCACGCTTCAGTGATTCCCTATATAACCAACCAAAATATTTCTGAAAAGGGGGGCCGGGCCCCCTGCCCCCCCCTAAATCCGCCTCTGCATTAGAGTTTTTCGCTATAAATGGGATCACTGATATTTTGGTAATTTAATTGGATACAATACAATACTAAACCGAGAGCTAGATGTATGAACTGCAACGTCTTATCTAGAAAGTTATGGAATATTTTATCATAAAATAAGATGAGATAAGAAAATTTATTTTAAGTTTGTAGTACTGATTTCATGTAACCCGACTTAAAATAAATTTTCGTATATTATCTTATCTTATGATAAAATATTCCATAACTTTCTAGATAATGCGTTGCAGTTTATACATAGCTCTCGGTTTAGTATTGTATTGTAGCCAATTAAGTTACCAATTTATAGCCTGGGATGTGAGTACCGCGACCTCTATAATAAGCAATTTTTCAAATACATTACATTATATGCAAAATATGCCACATATGTTCACCAAATTCAATTCCGGGATCAACATAATAGGTACACTCGAATATCTTCTTGAGAAGAATGCTTGACTGAACTATACAAATTTGTAATTTTGTATATTTATCCATCTACACACCAAGTTCACTCTTATACATCTCCGTTGTTGTTGTAAAGTTTATTTGAGCATGCAAAATATACAATTGGAAAGCAAACCTAAAGCTTGCAACAAATTGTCAGAAATCTAGGTTAAAAATTCATACTGAGAAGCATTAAATTCATGAACACGCATGCATAAAAATACATCTATAAGAAATATAAGCATTACATTCGAGCGTTTGGTAAATTAACTAAAAAGATAAAACAGATTTGAAGATATTGGCACTCATAGGCACTCATACCATACTCTTCTTATATCTATTATAAAATTATTACGAACTAAGTGTCCCACGCTTCATCTCCAGTCATATTGGAATCTGTTCTGTTTCATTGGTGTAGATTTGAGGAAATTAGCAGGACCGCCGAATAAGTTGGATTTGGAAATAGAAATATAGGATTCTCTTTCGTTATATTAGATTTTGGATCAGTTAATCTGCCCGTAGATCGCAAACACACAGGCGGATAAACCCAAAGACTGGTAGAGCTATTTCACTATGGAATTTTATTTTCAAGTTCAGATAACGGATGGTGTCAGTTCGAAAAGCTGGGTCCAGTCATTTTAAAAAGGGGGGTTCCTAACCCAGGACAAAGGGGGGTTCCAATTACATGTCCCCATTCAAATGCATTGATCGTCCAAAAAAAAAGGGGGGGGTTCCAACCTCCGGAACCCCCCTCTGGATCCGCGCCTGGTCATGCAGATAACGTTTTAAGTATTAAGATTATTAACAATAAAACTGAGAGAAAGTTTTAAGAGTAACAATAAACGATGATTGGAAAACGGATTTATGTCACTGGAATTATACAACAACAACAACAAACAATTGATAAGAGTTACATGCTCACCTCTTTAAAACATGTTCTGAACAAGAACTGATGAAAATATATAACATGTACATAATGAAAAGATTGTGACTCTACGACAAAAAATTTGATGGATTAACATAATCTCATTACAGATTTTTTTACACGCTTTAGAAACTAACAATAAAATGAAATTTAAAAAAGTATTCAAAAGACATCGGCTATTAAATTCTAATTCAACTGTCAGAAAAGTAAAAAGCATACATTTAGAAAATCTTTGAAAAGTCCGAAGGTTCGATATCAGAAAAACACAGATTTTGAACGAATTTTTACTGGGTCAAATCATCTCCAAAATTTTCCCTTTTATTTCGTTTCTAATTTTAAGGGAGAGACAAACAAAGTCACAAGTCACAGATAAAGGATTTAATTTCAGCATATACGAACAGTTTGGTTAAGGCAAACTTAAGGTAATACAGAAAAAAAACCAAAGAGAACGGAAACCAATTTACAGACGGACAAGGGTAGCACTGAATGCTATCTCCGCTCCACCCCATCCCAATATACATAATTCTAATTATACAGTTCATGAAAATAATTATATGTATCTTCATGAACTGTACAATTAAAAGGACAAAGGTGGCATAGTACTGCCACTTCTTAATACAGGATGATAATTATAAGGGGTTAGTCTTTGGAAAACAAGTTACCAATATCCAATGATACACTGTCCATATATGGTCTATTTGTAACGAGCGGTTACCAAGTTATTTTCTTTATCTTGACAGTAATTTTAACACATCTTATTTGATAAATACGTATATTTTGTAGGATGAGAAAAGTTGCAGTAGTTACGGGAGCGAACAGGGGTATTGGTCTCGCCATCGTTCGGCAGCTATGTAAACAATTTAGCGGTGATGTGTATTTAACAAGCCGAATGTCAGACAATGGTAAAAAGGCTATAGAAAGACTAAAACAGGAAGGTCTTAATCCTATATTCCATGAACTTGACGTCTCACAGCCAGACAGTATTCGCATGTTTGAGGAGTTCATTATCGAACGATATGGCGGAATAGACATACTTATTAACAACGCAGGCGTCAGTTTTGGAAAGGACAAAGTCCCAGTTTTCAGACAGGCACAGCTTTGCTACGAAGTTGATTTCATGGGAACGTTAAACATGTGTAAAATATTTCTTCCCTTAATAAGGCCGCATGGCAGAATTGTTAATCTCTCGAACAGTTACATCGGAAAGAAAAGTGCACTAGGTGAACATGCGCAGAATAAATTGGACGTTTCAACAATGTCGCTGTCAGATTTGTGGCTAGTAATGGACTTTTATATAAAAGCTTCGAAGACAGGAACGCATGCTAATGGTGGGTGGCCAGAATCCCCTAAGAAAATGACAAAAACCTTAATAGTTGCAATGACAAAAATTTTATCACGTGATTTAAAAGGCGACCCAAGAAAGAATATACTTATCAATGCTTGTTGTCCGGGATGGACTGATACCGATGGCAGTGTGGAGTTTCGGGATGGGGTCTGCAAGGATACAGTCTTACAGTCAGCCGACCAAGCCGCATCCGGTGTCGTCTGGGTGGCATCGATACGACCAGGTCAAAGTTCTCCAAACGGCGAAGTTGTACAGAAAAAAGAAATTATATCTTGCGACTTTTAGTGCAAAAGTGTCACACGGTAACTGTACTAAATGGATTTAGCCATAGTTTGCAGTTTTTAAGAAAGTGCAGGAACAAGATCAGTTATAACTGTTAATGAGTAGGCGAACATTGTGTACTAATTCTATTAAATACGAACACATACGATAACGAAAAACATGAGAACGTTAGAAAAAAGTAAGCCCACGGTCACACGATGTTCGCTCCATCTATTCGTAACATAACTTTAGTTTCACAAACTATAATTATAGATTATTATTAAGTGTACTACACTCTTTACGAACTAATTTTATGGAAACCGCCACGGAAACCATGGTTTTCTTCTTTTATGTTTCGAAATTACATGAATAAGGTGCACTCAATTAAATTGTTATGTCTAATTGAAAAAACTATGTGAATCCGTCCAGCAGACTTTGTGCATATATTGTAGAGATATGGAGGTAGATTCAATATCATTTTGTACAAATCACAAAGAAAGCCATAAATATATCGGGTAATTTAATAGTGAACTTATAGAATTAAATAGACTGAATTATTTTGTGTTTATTTACTTTGAGATATCGACTACATGCATAGAATAAAGTAAATATATGAGTGTATGACTACCATAGATAAATCCATCTGCTCTGAAAGTCTGTGTAAAGTAAATATATGAGTGAATGACTACCATAGATAAATCCATCTGCTCTGAAAGTCTGTGTAAAGTAAATATATGAGTGTATGACTACCATAGATAAATCCATCTGCTCTGAAAGTCTGTGTAAAGTAAATATATGAGTGTATGACTACCATAGATAAATCCATCTACTCTGAAAGTCTGTGTAAAGTAAATATATGAGTGTATGACTACCATAGATAAATCCATCTGCTCTGAAAGTCTGTGTAAGATATGCTTTACCTTTTCATCATTGTGACGATTTCCTGAAAAGTAAGCCTATAAACAAGAAGATGTGGTATGATTTTCAATGACACAACTCTCCACAAGAGACAAAAATAACACAAAAACTAACAACTATAGGTCACCGTACAGCCTTCAACAATGAGCAATGCCCATACCTCAAAAAATTACTATTTCTTCAAGGTTAAAATGGAGGGAAAAATACGACTTACTTTCTCCGTTCACAATGTTTACGATCGTCATCTGAATTGGTTGCTTGTTATTGTGACATGGATTTATTTATGTTCATCCGTACACACTTTCATGAAACAAGGAACAACATTTTCGTGGCAATTTGATTTCGTGTTTTTGACATTTTGTTATGTTGGCTATACAAGACTGCAGACATAGGTTGCTTGGCTGATCAATCCGTATCTTCTTCGTCTTTTGGTCTGACTCTAGTAGAGAGTTTGCCAACAAACTATTTTATTGTTTTTATTTAATTCTCTTCATACACCTACCTCTAGATTTCTCTTTGTGGTAATAACAACAATTTACATTCTTTAAACTAAAGTGTGGTAATTTTTTCCAGTGAAAAAGAGGTGTACAGACAATTAAGTAACATTTGTTTTGCGATACAAAAAAAAACCATATAGATTTCTGTATAAACGTGTTTTTTTTCAAAGCATTTATCTTTTGTCATAAAAAAAACATTACAGT
The DNA here is from genome assembly GCA_037788925.1 of Mytilus galloprovincialis. Classification (NCBI taxonomy): domain Eukaryota; kingdom Metazoa; phylum Mollusca; class Bivalvia; order Mytilida; family Mytilidae; genus Mytilus; species Mytilus galloprovincialis. Next base: position 1,702,935 of record CM075341.1, on the reverse strand, counting down.
CGTTAACAGAAACTACTCCTGTACAACTAACCATCTGCTCAACATGAGGATATAATGAAGATAATGTTTTTTTTCTTGAAATGTGAAGGGAATTTTAGCTGATTGCATTGAGTGTGTAGGGAAAGGTAGAATCCTTGCTTAGCTTGCTTGTTATCTGAATCGTGCAGTCATTATTAGGTAAGGTTTACTACCCTCCTTTCGAAGTAGTCTATTCTTACAAACAGATATATTGTACTAGTCTACTCTTTCAGGGTAGTTTACCTTTACCTTATAATGATTTCAAGGTTCAGCTACCAAGCAAGCTAGCCACGGATTCTACCTTTACCTACACACTCAATGCAATCGGCTGTAAATTTTAAATCTTTTTGTCCTAAAATTCAAATGCAGATGTACAATTCGATAATTAGATACAGTACTTTATATATTTGTTATTGTCATACAGGTTGGAGGCTTATTAAATAACATAGAACAAAAAATATACAAAAATGTATGTATTTTGTGAATGTAACTTAGCTGTCATATGATATCTTGACATTACCAACATATATATTTGAGTGTAAACGCTCATCTATAACTGACTCGATTACTAAATGACAAAAAAGGTGTTGATAAAATAAAGACGTATGAATAATTTCGTATAGCTGTGATTTCAGATTTTACTCAATCAGCTGATATCAAACTGTCTATCAAGTTAGAAGCATATTAAAACAGACGATCTCAAAAAATAGACTCATTACATTCGTGAATTGATTGCCCATTGGTATTACATCTATTTATAAAATCTTTTGCAACTACTTATTAACTTATGCGACCGATATCCAGGCGCATTAAAAAGACAAGAAAGATAGGAAGAGTTTTTTTAAAATAAAAAGCACAGAACATAGCATGGATTTCGTCAAAACAGCGCCATCTACCGTCAACGTTCGTCATCAGGCATACACGTAAACATCTCAATCTATAAATAACAATGACACACAAAAAGATGTACTAAATTAATCGAAAAGATTTGTGCTTTTAATATGCTGTTGTTTAAGTTTTATTTGAAGAGTTTAGTTGTTATGGCCATGATGGCAGCCCTTTGATATTTTATGTTTGAATATATATTTTTTTTGGTGTAAATGTAAAGCAAAGTTATATCCGAGTGAAATTTGATCCGGTGGAAAAATGTCACAGTAGTTGTTGATATTTTTTTATCTGGAGGAAAATATTTCACTGGGATATATTTTCCTTTGCCGTGAAATTCTATCTGGGTAGTCAAACTATTGAATAGTTTAAATTTTTTTTTTTTTACAAATACTATGAAATAATTGTAGTGTTTTTGAATTAAAGCTAAATTGTTAAAAAAATATATATTATAATTGGAAATAATTTCACATATGATCATTGAAAATAATATCCTGAAATAATGTTATTTTTTGGGGTTTGGTCGCTGTGGAATTATTGTATACTCTTAATTCGATAAATCGTTATTGGCGCTGTAGCATTTGCAGCTTTTATTTCTGTGGTATGATTGTATGATCGAATCAAAGAAAGATTTCAAGTGTCTTTTAGAACTCGTTTGGTATTTTGTATTTAAGTGCCGAAAGCACGAAAGCGGTTTCTGTGTTCTTTTATTTTAAGTTATCTATTGTTCTTCAAATCACAAATTATCTAGTTTATATTGGTATGGGTATAACAAAAGATTAGTTGTACCATACAAATCATATGAATATAAGTTTGACAATTTAGTCTTAGATGAATGATTTTGTATTAGTTGTTAGTGGCTTTGAACTATAGCTGTAAGTTAACTGCGAGTACTCTCAGATCTGTTCCTAGTGTCTTTTTGTTGTTAGGATGTACAAGTACCCGGCCGCGTCCACATATATATGTTTGTCCATCTAATGAGTTAAGCCTTTTTCAACTGATTTTTATAGTTCGTTCTTATGTTGTACTGTTATACCACGGTCCTAGGTTAGGGGAGGGTTGGAATCCCGCAAATATGTTTAACCCCGCCACATTATGTATCTATGTGCCTGTCCCAATTAAGTCAGAAGCCTGTAATTCAGTGGTTGTCGTTGGTTTATGTGTTACATATTTGTTTTTCGTTCATTTTTTCAAATAAATAAGGCAGTTAGTTTTCTCGTTTGAATTGTTTTACATTTTCATTTCGGGACCTTTTATAGCTGACTATGTGGTATGGGCTTTGATCATTGTTGAAGGCCGTACGATGACCTATAGTTGTTAATTTCTGTGTCATTTTGGTCTCTTGTGGAGAGTTGTCTCATTGGCAATCATACCACATCTTCTTTTTTTATATTGACGTTCATTTCCTGTCTGAACTATAACATATTTGTTCAGGGGCCAGCTAAAGCTTGCTGGATTTTCTCACTGTGTTAAAAACCCATTGATGGACCTTTTCCGCTCTTTTGGTTGTTGTCTCCTTGACACATCCCCCGTTTCTATCCTCAACTTTAAGTCAACTACATATGCAAGTGGCTGTCTTTGGGATGTTTGTTTATGGTTACTGTGCTCGCTCGTCAATGAAATATTATACCAATGAAATATAATACTGATTACAATCTGATGTTCGATCATTGCTTAGTTGATGGTACTATATTGTGAACTATACCAGGACTTTCAAATATTCATGTTCTTTTTAGATGTCTGACTTGCTTATTAATATGTATACATGCATCTATTTACTTGGTTTGAAAGTATCTACTTTAAAGAAAACAATGAAATTATTAGAGTACGTACGTCATCCATTTCGCCTTCAAAGTCATCCATTTCTTGTCCGTGACCAATCTGCAGTGCGCACGCTCGTCTTTCTATTGGACCTGAAGTAAAAATAATATATGATAAAAAATAGGTAACCTCCTTGATTGAAATAACAGTAAATATAAAAAAAAAGTAAAGACTGCTTCATATCTGGACATCTCGATATTTACAATGTGGTCCAATTGATACTTAACTTTGCGGAAAAAAAGGGATGATCGAGTTCTTTATTTTCTTGTAATGTATTTTCCACACAAGTGTCCATAATGGCAAGTTTAAGTAATCTCTTACCCTTACGACAATGGTTGAATTATTGAATATCTGTGACAATACATTACACACATTTCCTGTCGGACAATACATTATACACCTGCCTACTTTAGGTCACTTTACCTGAACCATCAAGGAACTTTGAATATTTGACGTTATTTACTTCTCCTTCTAATTTTCCATCCGAGTATTTATAAACAATGTTCTTCCAGTCATCACCCTATTAAAAAAAGATTAAACAATTAGCAAAAATACGCTACAATTAAGAAACTTTTGGGTATAGCTACGACTTGATATAGGATCGCAAGTATAACTAGACATTCAAGAACAAATTCAAGCTAACGTTGGTAAGATTTCGAATTATTGTTCGAGATAAAGGAATTTCGGGTTAAAGATTGAGTTATGATTGAAGTTAGAGTCAAAGCTTAATTTAAAATTTAAGTTAAATTTTGAGTTACCCTTGCGTTATTTTTCGAGTTAAATTTCGATTTAGAATCATTATTATTTCGGATTTCTTTTTATACTAGTAGTTTCGATTTATTTAAGCGGCTTTGTTTATTTTGTCCATTAAACTGATAGAACTTACTGGTGTAGGAATTTCAAAACTAGTAAAATGTCCACCATCTGCCTGCGCACCAAATATAATGGCGTCTTCTTCTTTTGCCACTAACAGTGAAGCATTGTTTCCACAATCGCCATTACTAACGATAGCTTGTGGACGTGTTGATCTTTTATCCAGCTTCTTCCTGCGAGTGTCTTTAATGCGCAGACGTAGAACAACAGTGCCACCTAGATCAACATTGGATAGCTGTGGTACACGGAGTAAGCTTTTACCATCAAACTTAGCAATACCATTCGTGACGTTGACATTCTGGTTCACAACATAAATAGGATTTCGTGCCTCTTCAAATGATTTTCCAAAATCTAATTTAACTTTTGATTTACATCCTCCTAAAACAAATTTACAAATATTAAAATAAAATTGAGAATGGAAATGGGGAATGTGTCAAAGAGACAATCCGACCAAAGAGCAGAAAACAGCCGAAGGTGTTCAATGGGTCTTCAATGCAGCGAGAAAATCCCACACCCAGAAACGTGCTTCAACTGACCCCTTAAGTATTCAAAGTCCCCGGTGTTACTATCATCTCAGTAGTCAGTGCTTATGTACACTGACTTGGTTAAAACATACATTTCTAAAAAAAACATTTATTTTATTAAGAAATTTGAAAAAAACGCAAGGTGTCAGGCAACTCCCTTCTTTAAATGGATTTGGCTATTCTGTAAAGGCCCCTTTTTGTTTTCTCCGAACGTGTACTTAAATACTCGTGGTTTCCCAAGTTTAAGGTTTGAACATTCCTGGTGGTAGTAAAAAAAGGAAAAGTACTTTAGGTGTACACAATGTATAAAAAGCTGTATTAATTAAACAAATGATTAAATATATTTCCTAATCATGGATTCATATTAATACTCATTGTTTGGTACTTGTTGTGAAGGAACTATACCTACATTTAAAGAGTCAATCTAGAATTTTAGCTGGTTCATTTATCTAGTTTCAGCCCAGTTATTAGGGAATTTTCTGTACTCATGTTCAAAAGAGTTTTGAAGATCAGCATTTGGTCTTTCCTTGTTATCTATATTTGTAAATATTTTCAAATTAATTTAGCCATGAAAGTAATGGTATACTTCTACGATTTGACAAATTGATGTATAAAGATTTAAACAGTAATCAACAGTACCATTACCTGTAGTCGTATTAAAGACCGCCATTACAGTACAATGACAATCTTCGGCATTGAAATGAGTACCAGGTGCGCACGGCATCTTCACCCAACCATTAAATTCTACATATTGTTCGAAGAAATCTGGGTCATCCTTCACTGGTTTTTTGTCGCAAACTAAAGCATAAAAGAATTGACAGTTTTTATGAATATGTTTCAATTAGATATATGTATCAATATAAAAAAAATACCATTGTATTCCACAGAGTAAAGAAATAATTGCAAAGTTGACGATCAAAATCCATTACAATATTGGTTTAGTCTTTCATCTTTTAACTTCAAAATTCGGTATACCTAATGTTTTTCCTCCTACTTTAATATGATATATAGGATGTCTGACTTACGTTTTTTTACAGCTTTAACCACTGGCATCTTCTCAAGCTTATTATTGATCGTGTCAGCATCTGGAATACGTTCTTTTACGACTTTATCGGAAGCCAAGAAAGAGGCTTGTCTGGGTGGACAAGGTTCCTTGCAACTTTCATCTGGAACGCACCCAATGCCCTTTTTGTATCTATAATTTACAGGACAGCACATAGGGTATGACTGGTTCCCTTCGCATGCCCAAAAGGAGCGACAGTTACCAGAACTTGCCTCGTATGTGTAGAGTGTTTGATCGATGAGACACCTGTCTGCAAGAATTAAAAAGACAGTTTTCCTTTACCAAGATATTTTTACTTAATAATTTTGAGTTATACTATTAGAATCCATAAATTTCATTTTATACGTAAAAATGGGTGTTCTGATTCGATATTCCATATTGATTCGACAAAGTTTACTTTGAAATGAATTTCGTTTTTGTTACGAAAGACAAAGTGAACTTTTATTTAATGGCCGTCGAAGCATTTAGTGCGCACTATATGGAATATTGATGAAACACTAAAGTGTATTTGAAATGTTCAATTTAGACGTACATTGGAAATTGTACCAAATTCCGTCTTTTTAATTCTTGCTAATTGATATCTCCGATCCAAAAGAAGAAATGCGTAAACTGTATTATATTTTATTGAAGTAAAGTCATTATTGTACAAAAATGTTTCTATTTCATCATCGTAAAGAGAAAACTGATTGAACATTTCAAATTATAACTTTGATACACATAATATAGTATAATAATTATGTTTGAAACTTTAAAATAACTGAGGTAGATATTGTATGAAATAAAAAAAAAATACAAACAATCGAATACATATCTGTCAAAATAATAAAAATATTGAACAAGAAATTAAAACGAGAACAAATAAATTCCCCCACATAAAATAAAAAAAGGAGAACGAACTAGAAAGAAGCACCATACAAATACATAAAAAAAGCAAAACCTAATAAATGAAAACAAACAAAATACACATTTAAAACATTCGTTAAACCCCAAATAACATAATACCGCAAAACAAACAAAATAGAAACATAACACGGATTGTCATTTGTAGAATGAAGTTCACACTATACTATGCCCTCTAATAACCAGTGTTTATTCTCGTTCACTAATCTGAAATATTAATCATCGGATCCGTAGTCATCAGAATCCGAGTCATTCATATCATATCTATATGGATTTCTTGAATAAAATTTTACATTAAATGATGGATGTATTCTTTTTGTGTTCAGAAAGCGCATGCGTATTATGCGGTACAACAATTTCATTAAAAGCTGCTGCCTACCGTTCGGACACTTGACCATACCAGCCGGTTGACAAGTTAATGATTCCTGACTCCAGAAATTTCCCCATGGGCATTCCTGTATCACAGCTGCTTTTATTCCGGCATTTCCAAAATAACACTGGACGAATTTGCCACAGTCGTTAGGATGTCCATTAAATCCTGCTCCGTTCCTCATTTTACATCCGTCACATGGATCTGTAATGCAAATATCATGAATTTAAAAATAGAGAAATGTTGTATGATACACAATGAGACAACTATTCATCAAGTAGCAAAGGATGAAGTTGAAATTAACTACAATTATCAATATCATTCAAACTGTCTTTTTAAAGTCTTCTCCGTGACAGTAATTTTTCTACTGATTTATACTCTTTCTTTTTTTTTAACTCGTATACAGTCATCAGCGGATTTATAAGATTCAGTGATGTGGGAAACTGCTGCTTGACACCTATTTCCTAATCTGATGTTTTTGTAATTATCGGATGAATATGATACCATAAAGTAAAGTAAGACATATTCCCGATTTCCATTCTCAATTTAAAGATACTACTAGTAATGAATACTTACCCCAGTCTGCTGTTGTTGTCATCATTGTTGTTGTTGTTGGAGTAGTCGTAGAAGTTGTTGTAGATGTTGTTGTAGTCGGCGCTGGAGTCGTCGTCGTTGTTGTCGTAGTTGTTGTGGTCGTTGTGGTTGATGTGGTGGTTGTAGGACATACCTCTTTCACAAGTGTTGAAACTACAGATTTTAACTGGTCGAAAGTACTTATAGATAAAACCTTGTCGGCACCCGATGCTATTGAGATTAATTCGATTTTATCGATTAATTGGGATACTCCTACAGCAAATATTGTCACACCGGAAGTCTTTGTAATTAGAGATTGTTGTGCAGTTTTCTCTGGGTCTTTCGATATGCCATCGGTGATAACAATTCCCACCTTAGGAACGTCTTTACGGCCTTGCTTCTGAAACATCTCTCTCATAGCTTTTATTCCTGTCAACGAAAGATTTACGGTCCAATTATTAAAGAAACGCAATAAAAACAATTTATGAAATTTATGTTTCAACTTGTAATGTTGTTGAAAATCTGGACATTGTGATTTTTCCACACGGTTGTCAAGATAAGGAAAAAGTGTTTATATGTTTTACATTTTACTATTTGTTTCTTTGTTCACGATACAAAGGACAAATGTTCATTGAATTGCCAAAAATTTATAGCACAAAAAAGATATTAAATTAGCGATATTATTTTGAATTTACAAAAGAAGAGCTAAATTACCCAGATCAGTTCTTGTTCCATCTCTAGGATGGCGTAAAGCAAGGATGTCCTTTCTTAACTGCTCTTTATTAGATGATAATGAAATGGTTGCAGATACATCACTGCTGTACAATACAAGGCCAAACTTGGCTTGATCATCTGCTAAATGTAATGCTTCTTGATAATCCGCTAATGACTTTTTCAGAATAATAAAATCTTTAGCTGTGATACTATCCGAACCATCAACCACGACGATCAGGTCCAAAAGTGAACGGCATTCTGCAATAAAAAAGGGCGATTATCAATTATGTACGAATGATAAGATACGAAGACGTAAAAAAAGAAAGAAAAAAAGAAAGAAAAACACATGTATGTAAAGGACATAATTTTCATGGGGAAAGAAAACACAATTGTGCAAAGGACATAATTTTAATGAAAGAAAACACTATTTGTTTAAGGAAGACAATTCTCAAACAACATCGAATGCGATTTTTCACTTTTCATATGTAGATATATGCATATGTGCATATTTAATTGATTGTCGGTTGCTTTACATCCAGTGAAAAATATTTCATACAAGTTCAGGGCGATGCAAATAAAGTATCAATGATTTCCAATAGTGAACTTAAAGAGACGATTATGTATTTAGGTCATGAACACTGAGCAACCCATTGACAAAAATAACAAACAGATATCTAGTTGGCAACATAGAACAATTTATGATATTGTCCTGTATGTGATCTATTTGACATACATTTTTAATTTATCACTTTAAATAGATTGTAGGTATCGCTCCCCTTAATGATATGACATGGCATGTTGTACATGGAAAGTAATGGACCTTAATTGGTAATGACAAGTTTTCTAAATACTAGTTGATGTCTTATATTTGTAGCTGAGTATCGCGGTCATACGGAATCAATCTTACAGTTGTACTGAATTAAGGTGAAGTTTATTTATAAAAAGCTAAAGATGTCAGTTGTATTATTGGTTCTCGCCATGTATGCTCGGGCTGATATATAATGACTTAGCGTTGATAATAAACCAGATTTTAAAAATGTCGTGCAATATAAATCTGAAATTCTTAAATAAAAGACAGGTTAACATGGTTAAGTAGTGGAGTTTCCATTAAAGACAGGTTAACATGGTTAAGTAGTGGAATTTTCATTAAAGACAGGTTAACATGGTTAAGTAGCGTTTTCATTAAAGACAGGTTAACATGGTTAAGTAGTGGAGTTTCCAGTCACACTCAAATAATCAAAGAGTTTTAAAATAAGGAGACATCAACAATCCCACCTCGTATAGAATACATTGACTGTCCTAAAACAGATAGAATGAGATTTTATAAAATGTATTTTTTTCAGGCTTAAAATTCTTGCATACTAGGAATGCCTTTAGGCAACGCTAATATAAAAAATATAATTGTATTAACATTTTTTTACAGCGAAAGTAGTTGTCCAGGAAGGACATGTCATTTTGACACGAAAAATATGTTCAGCGAAAAAACTAACAAGAAACGATACAATGAAATACTGTTGTTTTTGACCGTGTTGATACTTGAGATATGGGTATGGTTACAAACAATAGTTCCTTCAATTTAACGCCTTTTTAGTTCTGTTTCAATAGATTATTTAATTGTTATGTCAACAGGTATCATGTAGGGAGTGATATTTTACATCCGACAGCATAAATATGATTTCGTAGTCTTTCGTAATATCTGTTATTACTTTCTAGTAAACACGTCCACCCAATGGTCTAACTTATGGGAACATTTTTCACACTCTATAACTGACACTCATTTTGGCTTTTGATATTAAAATAAGGAGATGTGGTATGATTGCCAATGATGCAACTATCCACCAAAGATCATTGAAAGGAATATGAATTAGCAACGACTCATAATTGACAACCGTACGACCTTCAACAATTGGAAAAACCTTTACCTATGGCAAGCCGTTCTCGTCAAAACTATGTTTAAACCATTTTTCGAAAAATTTACACACTGAGAATTACAACAAAGCACACTGAGATTTAAAAACTTCAAAACGCACACTGAGAATTGAAAATTACACACTGAGAATTGAAAATTACACACTGAGAATTACAAATTACACACTGAGATTTCATAAAGACGCACTGAGATTACAGAAATGAAAAACGCACACTGAGAATTGAAAATTACACACTGAGAATTGAAAATTACACACTGAGATTTCAAAAAGACACACTGAGAATAAATTAACTGAAAACACACACTGAGAATTTGAAATTACACACTGAGAATTTAAAATTACACACTGAGATTTGTGCGCACTTTTTATGCGCACATATCTAATTAGCATACTTAATCTGAATCTATTACAAGCTTAAAACAACAAGGGAACAGAACTCGTTAGTCCTTCGATTTGGTTCCAAATTATTAATAAAAAAAACTTTAGAAATACAAGAACAAGAAAAATACCCACTTACTCTTATTACAAAATATAACCAAATGGTGAAAAACTTTATTAAAATTATAAGAAAACATTGGAACAATCTACAAAAGAAACCAGGGAAACAGTTGGAAGACTTTTGAAAAGGGACCCACGGTTTTAAGTAAAAAAAATCATCCCGATACACTGGTAGTAATGATCTGAATTATAGGCAATAAACTTATGAATATGAGCGATGTTAAGTCTTGAAGTTTATTACGAATGTTGGTTGAAGGAATCGCATTTCATTATAATGACAAGAGTTCTTGAGATCAAGATATTAATCTGTTGAATTATTCATCTCATGAATATTCATTAGTAATTTGCATATTAATCTCAGTGTGTATTTTTGAAATCTCAGTGTGTAATTAACAATTCTCAGTGTGTGTTTTTCAATTTATATCATCTCAGTGTGTCTTTTTAAAATCTCAGTGTGTAATTTTCAATTCTCAGTGTGCGTTTTTCATTTCTGTAATCTCAGAGCGTCTTTATGAAATCTCAGTGTGTAATTTGTAATTCTCAGTGTGTAATTTTCAATTCTCAGTGTGTAATTTTCAATTCTCAGTGTGCGTTTTGAAGTTTTTAAATCTCAGTGTGCTTTGTTGTAATTCTCAGTGTGTAAATTTTTCGAAAAATGGTTTAAACATAGTTTTGACGAGAACGGCTTGCCATATTTACCGGCTATATAAGGCCTCGACATGAAAAATACAGAATAATTCAATTAAAAAAAACGAAGGGCCTAATTTATAACGAAACAAAAAAAGATATAACAGACATGAACAAACTACAACTACTGAACTGCATGCTCCGGAATTGTGACAGACACACACAGAATATGACACTGTTACACATGTTTGTAAGCGCTCACCCCTCCAATGTAAACTGGAACAGGGGTGTTACAGCATAACATAAGAACAAACTATAAAAACCATGCATTTGAAAAGGGCTTAACTTGTTAACAAAGCAGAAAAACATATCTAACAAAAACACAGACGAACATTGCAGGGTATTTATACATCCTTCACAACAAAGACACAAAGTATACAGAGAGTACTCGCAGTTATTGACAGCTATCGTTTAAAACCAATAACAACTGATAATGTATATATAAGACCAAAATATCAATCAATACACATCCATCATCCAATGGATTTAGTGTAAAGACGTAATTTGAAATCACACAAAACATGACCTTTTACAGTGCCAAAATATAGGTATCGACAGATTGTAGTATCGTTAAAGTGCATATGAGTATAACAAAAATATTCTGTATGGTTATAATTTCCTAATTAACAAAATCAATATTTATACCAATAAAACGATCTTCAAAGATTTGATAACACGGCTGATTTAAACCTCATAGAATAATTTAAGTTTACCCGGATCGAATATAAATTTCCTGTTTTTCTAATGCATGCATAGCAAGAGATGCCTATTTTAGAAAAGATAAAGACGCTATCTCTGACATACTATAGTCGCAGCGATTTTTTTTAATCTAAATTTATTCCAAACAATGAAAATATAAATATCTTAATAATTATCAATTAGAAAGTTTTATATATTTTGTATATGTCATTATGTGTGTTTTTATTGAATGTTATTCGATTTGAATAGAACATTTCAACTAATCAGAAATATAATTTTGGTTCGTAATTCTAATAATCTTGAAACCCATATACTTACTTAAGCTGCGTGTAAATCTTCCAGGCGCACTATTTGAAATTGAAAATATTGAAAACAGTATCGAATAAATTAAAACCAGGCAGCTATTCCATTCCATGCTTAGATCCGGTGTGTTCGTGAGAAAATTATCAGCAAGTTTTTTGCATGTTATTTTAGAAAGAAAAAAATGTGCATTAGCCCGATAATTAGTTTTTATAGTATGTTTAATGAATACACAAACAAGAGTTGTCCATTTCTTCTTGTCATCACTAGGGTCAATCAATTAATACCTGGTGTTTAATATCAGCTTTTGGGGGTCCTAAAGGGAAACACATGATATATACTTTATGTATTAGAAGAATACTTTTTCGATAGTACTGTTACTATTTGTAATTGTTATTTAAATAACGTGCAAAATATAGAAAAAAATATTTCTACGATATATTTAAATCGAATTGCCGACAGAGTACACAAATGTTTGTTGTTGTATAAATGCTACCTAGCAGCAAAAAGAATGGATTAGGTGAATACACAATAATCAAACAATCTCAAGAAATACATAGAAATGAACAAATTACTTTTCTATAAACTGACATTTTCCATATCAGAAATATTTATATAACTGCATTAAGATTACGGAAACGTATTTCAAATGATGTTTTTTTTTTTTTATATATATATATATATATAGATTTAGACCAAGACCTCTCAGTAATATGCCTACGATATATACCAAACCATATGGGGCCTCAATAAAAAAAAATCCCTTACATGAAAATACTCGATTTGTTTTCGCTATTAAGCTCACTTAAAACCTGATAATTGATACGAATTTTACATGGTGTCAAATTATGTTTGTTTGTCAAGTAATGTGCATTCTGACATTGGTCATAGCTGTCATTATCATTGTCTCTAATACATATCTGATTAATAAGCATTCAATTAGAGGAATTTTGTACAAGATTCGACTTATGCGGGGGTTTGATAGAGCCTCGGTTGAGACAAAGAGAGAGCTGAAATAAAGAGGGTGGATTCTAATTAAAAAATAGAGAAATTAAACAATTTTATATGCAGAAAAAAAATCAGACAAATTTTATACTCTTAATAAGCACATCCTACAAGAGGTACAAGTGAACCCATACTTAGGACTCCAAAATATCAAACGATCTGAAATGGAGTATCCACATAAACAACATCAGCAAGAAAGCCGGCTTACTTCTTCTTCTTTAGGTTTTCAGTAGTCCTTCAATGATCTGAAGATTATTTACTGTTCGCGCGCGCAGCGTGGCCTATATATATATTTACAAAAACAAAGACAAAAATATATGGAAATAAATTTGAGGTGCGTAATTTAACTTTTTTTTTTTTTAAAGGTGATTAAAACTATGTACATAGGCTAATAATGAGTTAGATGAATTTGTGGAGAACAGCTGGTGTGAGCTGTTCTCTAAAAGTGTCGACTGTGGCGACAGCGACTGTTTGCATTGGCAATAAGTTCCACTGAGTTATGGTATATGGAAAAAATGAATATTTATATGTATCTTTTTTGGTTGAAATGTGTCTAAAAGTATAATTATGGTTTTTGCGGGTTCTACTGTCTGATGGTATGAGAATAGCAGATGGTATAGCTACGATTTGATGTATTATTTTGTAGAACATTATTAATCTTGTGCGTGTTCTTCTTTCCTGTAGAGTTGGCCAGTTTAGGGTGTTTATCATATCTGTCGGGCTACTGATGTTATGGTATCTGTTACAGACATATCTGGCAGCTCGCCTTTGGACCATCTCGATTTTGGAGGTTTGTTCAACTGTGTGAGGGTCCCACACTGAACATGAATATTCCAGTTTTGGACGGACTAGTGCCAGATATGCCTGAGTTAGGAGGAACTTGAGAAATGTATCAGAGACATGTAGGAAAGTAGCATACATATCCCTTATAAGATCGACAATGGAATAGGGCGCAATAATATGGAACTCATTCATGCAAGGAGATATAGACAAAGTTGAAACTGGAACGTATCCAAACCAAAGGTAGACGATTCATAAAGAAAAAAATACAGTAGCCCTTTTCACGAAAAATCTTTTAAAGTGTAAAATTTATCGTGAGTCTAAAATATTCCTTCAGAATTAAACAATTCAACTAAATATTTTTATCGTAAGATTAATTCTACACTTAAGATTTTTTGTGAAAAGGGCTACAGGAATCGAGTAAACCAATACAGATAGACAGTTGTAGTGCTTCCACCGAGTGTTGAGTTCTTAATCAAAGAGCAGATTGCTCTGAGGGATACGATTGCCGTTGTTTCATTGACACATGTATACATGGAATTTCTCGCTACATTGAAGACCTGTTGGTGACCCTCTGCTGTTGTTTTTTATTTGGTCGGGTTGTTTTCTCTTTGACACATTCCCCATTTCCATTCTCAATTTTATGTAGCTGGATAATATTATTTTCAAAACTAATTCAACTGCACATTTAAAATAGTTACAAAATAGCCAATCACGGATAAAAGTGTATGAACAATGTAATCAAGCCTATGTTCTATTTTTGTAGTTTACTTTCCACAGCAGTCACTGAGACTCAGACTAAGACGTATCTTATCACCTATTTTCCTACGTTAATTCTAGGAGGAACCCCATTCCTAACTCTTTAAATATTTAATTTCCTTTGGGTCAGTGATCATGACTCCTTTCCGTACACATTTATCGGTGTAAAATGCGATCGTTTTTAATATAATACGACGTTTATTGACAGAACGAGCTAATACTAGACGTGTTGTTATTCAGAATTCACGGAAGGAGTCTCCCATATTATCGTTTCGAGTTGTCTCCCTTCCGGGGGAGACAACTCGAAACGATAATATGGAAGACTCCATTTCGCCTGAAGGGGTGTTCTACCATAAGGATTCCTTTTTTTTTTAATTTAAATGATGCATACGATTTAAAATTATGCAACAACAATAACCTTCAATAGCAGACATACATAGAAAAAATCCCATGAGTTATAAATTAATTAACTGAGTGGAGAATCCAGAGCAACCATTCAATCTAAAAACCCTTGAAGACAAGAAAACTATACGCATGCGCATAATTTCCAAAACAAACCCTGGAGCAAGAACGTATATCAAATGTTTATTAAACGACCTAGATGGTTCTCTATTTCTTTATGGAAGTACAATCTCAAATATCAGTTTCATAACGATAACATATAAGAAAAACTCCACTTCAGTTCTTAAATGACAGAAATAGATTTATCGGAATTCAGAGAACTCTTGCATTTTATCAAAACTGGGAATTCCCTCTGACGTGTTTCTAAATTTATAAAAATACTAAATATAAATACTGCTTAATTCTGATTTTCCGTGTTGTTTAAAACACGCATATAAGTCAAGGGAATTATCAAACATGAAGATTATGAAAAGAACATTATAGGAAAGTTGATTAAGTTCAATCCCTTTGTTTGTTTTTACCTTTTAAAGCAAGACAATCATAAGAATCTCAGATGTTCCTTAATGTTTAGAATAAAACGATTGACGTGAGAGCAATGCTCTGAGCCACCGGTATTAGTCTACAGATTGCTGGAAAGCAATCGTATCCCAAAAACTGCAGTGCTGTCCCGCAACGTCAGTGAATCGACTGCGTTTACTGTATCTGTATTGGTACGTGTAGAATCCTGTTTAGGCTTTAATACACCTATTATACGAGGTTTCAACCCCTACGAGATTTTGTCAGAACTACACTTTTCTCTATCCACACTCCCATATTGCAGTAGAATAGCTTATTCGTAGTTATAATTCAGAGAAAATAATATTGTTTTACTGTTATACCAGTATATCCACTAATATTGCCGTAAAACATTTATCTTTGAAGTACTATATATAATTATATATGCTCAAACTTTTGCATGGTGTGAACTTAATCAATTACAAATTCTTAGCAAATCCAGCACCCATAATTGGGGATAGTCGCCCCCCCCCCCCCCTTACTTTTTCTTGGAAAATTTTGGTTGATTATATGGGGAGGAATCACTGAAACCCTGTCTTAGGGCAATCAGTGCTCCACCACCCCCTCTTTAAGCAAACTTCTAGATCCGCCACTGATTGCTAAAACATATATATATGGTACATCTCCAATAGAAATATAGGGATAAAACTACTAAACAAGCATAATGTATGAAGTGCTCCATCTCCAAAAAGATATGTACACCACAACTATCATTCCATGCACCAAATATAGTTTGACCTAAAGGTAATAAAATATGAAAAAGACAATCATGAAACTTCACATGATCAGAGAAAAATAAATGCGATGTTATGGCCAGATGAAACTTATGCAACTAATATCAACATGTTAGATTCTTAATTAAAAGACAAAACCACAAACACTTTACATTGTCCAATGGCAATGGAACAATAAATTAAGGAGTCAGATGAAACCAACCAGAGGGTACACTTTGCAATAATTTCATCAAATGGTTATAGTACCCGAAGGCAGACAATACGATGAAAAAGTAAAATCACAAAAATATCAAACTCCAAGGAAAGTCCCTAATCAAGACAAAATCAAAGGCACACACAACAAAAGAATGGATAACAATTGTCAAATTCATGACCTAATACAGGCATTTTCTTATGTACAAAATAGTAGATTTAAGGCGAAGTGTACATAATTAAACTACACAATGGATTGTTTCAAAATTTTACATGTAGATTCTGCTTGTAAAAATAAATCGGAAAATAAAATAAAAAAAGGGGGTAACCGTTTTCGTTTTTGAGATACGAGCTGTTGAAGTTAACAGCATCATACACCAAAATTACAAAGGATATATAGGGAAAATCGTGAAATTCGGCAGGAATTGTTACATTTCCAAGATTTTCTATTATATTAGACAATCGATTTTTTTTTAAATTTATGAGACGATTCTAAAATGTCTGAGGAATCGATTGGTGCAAAGAAAGTCCTTAGCAACCGTGCTACTTTTCAAGCTATACCCTGTTAGAGGTTGAATCTTCAGTGTAAAAAACAAAAAAACAACGACAACGTTATTGACGTCGCCGCATCAGTTACGGCGCTTCATATAGTCCTATACTTGTATGAAATGTATACCGTTTTGTTGGAGTTCGTGTTTCTCGGTCTTTAGTTCTTTAGGTTACGTTTTGTGTCCTATTGTATTGTATTTGTCTATTATATTCGGGTGCGTGCGGAGATCTCCAAGCTAGAAAACGGTTGACATTTTCTTCATTACGAACTAGAACTATTTTCGACCTTGGTGCCTTATTTTTTGTTAAAATCTAAACACTGCGACGTGTTTTCAAAATCTTTGTTCCCATAAAACTTCATTTCATCAAAGTCTCTTCTCAGAATATCAGCCATCTGTCTGGCACAGGATAACAAACCAATAGTTAAGTAAATTTAAGTTGCGTGGTAATTCTTAGTACATTTGGGTAAATTAATCTTATCTTTGTGCCGCATAAAGCATCTTTATAATTCAACACATCCCTGAGGCACGACATTATATATTTTATGCATTGCATGCGCTTCTTTTTATCACAATCCAGACCGGCCGTTGTATAACTTTACACGTCTGAAGACGAATATTTGCGTGAAACATTTTTGTATGATTTTTATTTCTGGAAATCAATCTGAAATCTACAACAGTACATTTCCGAAAGTCGGGCTGGACCTTTACTTTTATGTGCATTCGGGATTTACACAAATTGTAACCCGAATAATTCAGCCGTTTTATTCAGCTGATGTACGAATGCTACATTTCTCAGTCGTGTGGGAGAAAATCGGACATGGAAAGGGCTTGAATTATTCGAGTCACTCAAATTGAAACTTGGGAATATATTTCTAGCTGTTCAGAATTCGCGGAAACAAATGATCATTGTTTTTCGGCATTACGGTATTGAATCAATAGAGATACCAATTATTTCTTTTAACAAATTCGAATACCAGTCAGTTTATAGGACTTAAGTTTGAAATAGGGGCGGCAATCCATTCATTTTATCCAATCGATTGGAAAGGGGGGGAGGGGGGTTCAACATTGACAGTCAAAAAGCCTTGAAATATTCGATAAAAAACGTTTAATGTAAATTATATGAACTCCAAAGTCTCATATTATAAGACTAGTAAAACACAGTCTTCTCAATTCTTGTATGATCATGAACTAGGTGAAAACCTAGAGATGACCGAGTGCGAGACCCTCATGGATAATCATCGAGGTCGTTAAACACCCCTTGCAGTAAACTTTGGTTAAATTTAAAAAAGAATCGAAATGTAATAGTCTGAACACATTTCACCTCTCATTCCACTAAATATTAAATTGCAGTTACAAGTATCACAAAACTTTCCTGACCTCTTTTCTTTAACCATAATAGAGGGAGGAGGGAAGGAGGGATCCAGATCCCGAAATCCCTGGCTTAAAAACACGAAATCCGGCGAGGTCCCCAATTAAAAAAAAAAAAAAATAGAATTCCCGGATCCCGAAAGGGTCAATCCCGAAATCCCGAGCTTAAAAACACCCGATCTCGGAGTTCCGATAAAGGTCCTACCCCCACCCCGTTATTATAAATTCTATTCATTCATAATCTTGAATTGAGACTTGATACTTCAAAATTACATTCTCTTATTTTGAATGATGCACACAGGCACAATAAAATAAAACAGATTTCGCTATATATCTCTTCGAAATTGGAATTTGTGAAAGAAGAAATGACATGTTATATTTTATCTTACATGTGTACTTTCAATT
Source organism: Mytilus galloprovincialis (assembly GCA_037788925.1). Taxonomy (NCBI): domain Eukaryota; kingdom Metazoa; phylum Mollusca; class Bivalvia; order Mytilida; family Mytilidae; genus Mytilus; species Mytilus galloprovincialis. The sequence goes on along the minus strand of CM075341.1, from coordinate 1,684,328 downwards.
TAACATATGGTTCTAAATTTAGATTTAGTTTTCCCATAAATTGCGGACGGAATAGAAGACACCTGTTTATTTTCTGCACATGTAGAAAAAGTTGAAAACTGGGAGTTGAATGACATAATTTTTACTTATTTTAAGATAAATGTTAGAGTGAGACAAATTTTAAGTTACTGAGTAATTTTTGGGGCATAATTTGTTTATTTTTTGTTTGTTTTCCGTCTTTGTTCTTCCGACTGGTAAGTTTTGCACTAGTGGTCAAATTATTCTCTTGGTATCGTCTGATTTCTTATATGAATATAAATCATGTCCTTAAATTTTCAATTGCACAAAATACGAACATTTCAACGTCTTTTTAATTAAACAATTAAATTCACACGTCTTTCATTAATTATTTGTAACCTATTATAAAACTTTACGTTGAGTACTGTGTTTTTCGTTCAAGACTACGGCTTTTTAAAACAATATTGTTGGGTCAGGTTTCATTTTAATTAATTTGATATCAATAGAAGAAAATTGTTACATGTTTATTTGTTTATAATTTTGTTGTGAGGCGTTTTTTCTTTCTGTTGATATCATAAACACGAAATGCCTTCTCCTACGCGTCTAAAACAAAAAACAAAAAAACCCAGTGTTTTTAAGTCAGGCTGCAGCCAGAACAACGTACAGAATGCTGTGATTTCTAATTGGAGTTATTTAGATAATTTCTATGAGGTTTAAGACAGCACAGGCGTGTTTGTTGGATTCATTATAGACCGCAGAAAGTAGTTTCTCTTTCGTGTGTCCTTTCTTGGAGTAAGGGAGATAACTTGCGTAACTAACGACGAACGTTTTTAATCCCGTATTCCGCTAGAGGCGTGCAATTACGTACACTGTGAGTTCGTGGTCTAGTGGTTAAGACCGATGGCTACAGTGCTGAAGGTCCCGAGTTCGATTCTCACTCGGGGTGCTAAAAAAAAAATATCAGCACATCAGAAGGGTAATTTTCACCCTCTCACACATCTCTGGTACCCAGACCGGAGTTTAAACTAGCTTGGGTACTTTGGGGGCCTCGGTTGGTCAAAGTTGTCCCCTACTTTGACCTGGAGATCAATCGTCTGATATCTCTCTGGTTTGTCTGTTTCCACCGAGTGACCCGGTGGTTCTCTCCGAGTACTTCGGCTTCCTCCACCATAATAACAGACTTCCCGGTGTCCTAGCACTCCCTTTGTGTTGGGTGGGGATTGAATTGTCCTTTAAAAATAATTGTCGTATAAATATACGTTAGTGACACATCTCCATTAATCCCGATAGGGAGTGTACATGGATGCCACTGTACCCTCGCAGCTTTCGAGGGGTTCTTCGGATATCGGAGGCATTTACCAGTACATACATACACTTCGCCTTAACCTGGTTTTAGCTAAATCTTTCACTTATACGACAGTCGCATAAAATTCCATATATTGACGATGAAACTATACATTGAAACAGTGATCCATGAAATGATGCTGAGGTTACTAAGGTGATCCCTGGCGAATGGACATGCAGAACTTGGAAGGATTTCATATACAAATAATGCAAATATAGGAAGGATTTCATATATACAAATAATGCAAATATAGGAAGGATTTCATATATACAAATAATGCAAATATAGTTATCTATTACTGATTAGAATTGAGAATTTCCCATGCTCACTTTTTTCAAGCAGTAGCTGAACCATGAAAATGATAGACATGACAGAGAAACTTAACATGAGGTATCTGTGTACCAATACGCTATCCTTTCAAGTGAGAATAAAAGTAGTTAAATCACTGAACAATGAAAATGATAGACATGACAGAGAAACTTAACATGAGGTATCTGTGTACCAATACGCTATCCTTTCAAGTGAGAATAAAAGTAGTTAAATCACTGAACCATGAAAATGATAGACATGACAGAGAAACTTAACATGAGGTATCTGTATACCAATACGCTATCCTTTCAAGTGAGAATAAAAGTAGTTAAATCACTGAACCATGAAAATGATAGACATGACAGAGAAACTTAACATGAGGTATCTGTATACTAATACGCTATCCTTTCAAGTGAGAATAAAAGTAGTTAAATCACTGAACCATGAAAATGATAGACATGACAGAGAAACTTAACATGAGGTATCTGTGTACCAATACGCTATCCTTTCAAGTGAGAATAAAAGTAGTTAAATCCCTGAACCATGAAAATGATAGACATGACAGAGAAACTTAACATGAGGTATCTGTGTACTAATAAACTATCCTTTCAAGTGAGAATAAAAGTAGTTAAATCACTGAACCATGAAAATGATAGACATGACAGAGAAACTTAACATGAGGTATCTGTATACTAATACGCTATCCTTTCAAGTGAGAATAAAAGTAGTTAAATCCCTGAACCATGAAAATGATAGACATGACAGAGAAACTTAACATGAGGTATCTGTGTACCAATAAGCTATCCTTTCAAGTGAGAATAAAAGTAGTTAAATCACTGAACAATGAAAATGATAGACATGACAGAGAAACTTAACATGAGGTATCTGTATACTAATACGCTATCCTTTCAAGTGAGAATAAAAGTAGTTAAATCACTGAACCATGAAAATGATAGACATGACAGAGAAACTTAACATGAGGTATCTGTGTACCAATAAGCTATCCTTTCAAGTGAGAATAAAAGTAGTTAAATCACTGAACAATGAAAATGATAGACATGACAGAGAAACTTAACATGAGGTATCTGTATACTAATACGCTATCCTTTCAAGTGAGAATAAAAGTAGTTAAATCCCTGAACAATGAAAATGATAGACATGACAGAGAAACTTAACATGAGGTATCTGTGTACCAATACGCTATCCTTTCAAGTGAGAATAAAAGTAGTTAAATCCCTGAACAATGAAAATGATAGACATGACAGAGAAACTTAACATGAGGTATCTGTATACTAATACGCTATCCTTTCAAGTGAGAATAAAAGTAGTTAAATCACTGAACAATGAAAATGATAGACATGACAGAGAAACTTAACATGAGGTATCTGTGTACCAATACGCTATCCTTTCAAGTGAGAATAAAAGTAGTTAAATCCCTGAACAATGAAAATGATAGACATGACAGAGAAACTTAACATGAGGTATCTGTGTACCAATACGCTATCCTTTCAAGTGAGAATAAAAGTAGTTAAATCACTGAACCATGAAAATGATAGACATGACAGAGAAACTTAACATGAGGTATCTGTATACTAATACGCTATCCTTTCAAGTGAGAATAAAAGTAGTTAAATCACTGAACCATGAAAATGATAGACATGACAGAGAAACTTAACATGAGGTATCTGTATACTAATACGCTATCCTTTCAAGTGAGAATAAAAGTAGTTAAATCCCTGAACCATGAAAATGATAGACATGACAGAGAAACTTAACATGAGGTATCTGTGTACCAATACGCTATCCTTTCAAGTGAGAATAAAAGTAGTTAAATCACTGAACCATGAAAATGATAGACATGACAGAGAAACTTAACATGAGGTATCTGTGTACCAATACGCTATCCTTTCAAGTGAGAATAAAAGTAGTTAAATCACTGAACCATGAAAATGATAGACATGACAGAGAAACTTAACATGAGGTATCTGTGTACCAATACGCTATCCTTTCAAGTGAGAATAAAAGTAGTTAAATCACTGAACCATGAAAATGATAGACATGACAGAGAAACTTAACATGAGGTATCTGTGTACCAATAAGCTATCCTTTCAAGTGAGAATAAAAGTAGTTAAATCACTGAACCATGAAAATGATAGACATGACAGAGAAACTTAACATGAGGTATCTGTATACTAATACGCTATCCTTTCAAGTGAGAATAAAAGTAGTTAAATCACTGAACAATGAAAATGATAGACATGACAGAGAAACTTAACATGAGGTATCTGTGTACCAATACGCTATCCTTTTAAGTGAGAATAAAAGTAGTTAAATCCCTGAACCATGAAAATGATAGACATGACAGAGAAACTTAACATGAGGTATCTGTGTACTAATAAACTATCCTTTCAAGTGAGAATAAAAGTAGTTAAATCCCTGAACAATGAAAATGATAGACATGACAGAGAAACTTAACATGAGGTATCTGTATACTAATACGCTATCCTTTCAAGTGAGAATAAAAGTAGTTAAATCCCTGAACAATGAAAATGATAGACATGACAGAGAAACTTAACATGAGGTATCTGTGTACCAATACGCTATCCTTTCAAGTGAGAATAAAAGTAGTTAAATCACTGAACCATGAAAATGATAGACATGACAGAGAAACTTAACATGAGGTATCTGTATACTAATACGCTATCCTTTCAAGTGAGAATAAAAGTAGTTAAATCACTGAACCATGAAAATGATAGACATGACAGAGAAACTTAACATGAGGTATCTGTGTACCAATACGCTATCCTTTCAAGTGAGAATAAAAGTAGTTAAATCCCTGAACAATGAAAATGATAGACATGACAGAGAAACTTAACATGAGGTATCTGTATACTAATACGCTATCCTTTCAAGTGAGAATAAAAGTAGTTAAATCACTGAACCATGAAAATGATAGACATGACAGAGAAACTTAACATGAGGTATCTGTGTACCAATACGCTATCCTTTCAAGTGAGAATAAAAGTAGTTAAATCCCTGAACAATGAAAATGATAGACATGACAGAGAAACTTAACATGAGGTATCTGTATACTAATACGCTATCCTTTCAAGTGAGAATAAAAGTAGTTAAATCCCTGAACAATGAAAATGATAGACATGACAGAGAAACTTAACATGAGGTATCTGTGTACCAATACGCTATCCTTTCAAGTGAGAATAAAAGTAGTTAAATCACTGAACCATGAAAATGATAGACATGACAGAGAAACTTAACATGAGGTATCTGTATACTAATACGCTATCCTTTCAAGTGAGAATAAAAGTAGTTAAATCACTGAACCATGAAAATGATAGACATGACAGAGAAACTTAACATGAGGTATCTGTGTACCAATACGCTATCCTTTCAAGTGAGAATAAAAGTAGTTAAATCACTGAACCATGAAAATGATAGACATGACAGAGAAACTTAACATGAGGTATCTGTGTACCAATACGCTATCCTTTCAAGTGAGAATAAAAGTAGTTAAATCACTGAACCATGAAAATGATAGACATGACAGAGAAACTTAACATGAGGTATCTGTGTACCAATAAGCTATCCTTTCAAGTGAGAATAAAAGTAGTTAAATCACTGAACAATGAAAATTATACAGCTATGAGCATAATAGTTTGGTGGTCAGTTGATGATTTCTTTCATATTATAGTCGCCGTCATGTAAAATTGGCACCATGTTTTTTGTTAAAAAATTTTTAAATATCAGCCGCGTTTACTCAAGATGATGTTTTTCTTTTAGCGGAAGTAAAATCCTCTCCAAATATCCACTACTGTCCTACCTTTTATTGTGTTTGCACTGTATAATCCCGACCTTCACATTTTTCAAGATTATTTACATTGTATAACCGCCATCTTGGTTTCTATGAGGGTCCCTTATTCCATAACATTCGTTACTCTCCGGTAATATCATTGTCATTGATGATACAATTTCCCGCGCTTTTTACGTAAAGATGACGAAAAGCTCCGAGAGACACAAGAAAATTGAGAGCACGTGGAACTCCACGGCAACACTTCCGGTAATAACAATGTCGGATTCCACCATACAAATTAATCTTGGATTATGTGAAGGTCAGGATTATACAGTGCAAACACAATAAAAGGTAGGACAGTAGTTGATTTTTGGAATGATATTTGATTCCGCTAATTGAAAAACATGATCTTTAGTAAACGCGGTCGATATTTAAGAAAATTTTGACAAAAAACATGGTGCCAATTTTACGTGACGGCGACTATAGTATTTCTTTACAAATTGTAGTGCTGACATGATTTGCACTTTTTAGTTTATCTTGACAACACCGAGTGGTTTTTTTTTAACGACATTGACTATCTAGATGGGTTATAATTTTCATTCTAGGACATTAACTTATTCGAGAAGTTACTGATAAAATTCTATATAAATGAAGGATAAATAGATCATAACAACATGTTTTGTCACGGCTATTCCAGAAAAAAATGTATGGGGGGGGGGGGGGGGGGGGGGGTTGGAAGGCAGTTTTTGTCAGCACCCGCCACCCAGACAATTGTAATTGAGAATTATAGTGCGTTAAAGTGTGAAAAGTTGATATCCATCACCCTATTATTAATATAATGTGCCTTCCAACCCCGGGGCGGCGGCCCCCCATACATTTTTTTCTGGAATAGCCCTCAGATAATCTGTTCAGATTGTACTTTTTAAGAAATTTGACTTTTTTGTATTAGTATGATCTATTCTTAGTCATGGTGGCTATAGTTGTTGTAAGACCAAAATCAGTTACAACCTGTGAACTAGACAGTTAAAAGACAAAACGCTATGTTGGTTAATATTAATTGGTTTAGCTAATTAAGGGATCTCTGAAATAGTTGACAAGGATTGGAAGATAAAAGCCAACAAGGTGATGCACATACTGGTCTGTCTGATTTAAGTTAAGGTGGCTCATGGGTACAAAAATTTTAGCAAAAAATTAAACCTTTATTTTTTCATTACAAATTTTATTTATTACACTATTAGTTGTAACTTTATGATATGGTACAAAAAACAACTCAAAAAATTGATTTGGTTTGGCCCCAAATGACTTTAAAAATTGAAAAAGCTCCAAATTATCTCCCTTTGGTGCAAACATGCCATTTTTTGGCCTTAAATTTGAAATATCTTTTTTAACTCATCGGTGACCTATATTTTTTATTATTATTTTCAAATAAGCTGTACATAAACTAAATAATTGTAAAATTTAAGTGATTTCTTATATTAGGTTATTTTTTTATTTCGATATTTCCTCTTTTTCTCCTATTAGTTCAACAGAAAAAAAGGACATTAACAAAAATGTATGCTTCTTCCAGAGGCAGATTTTAGCTTAAATGAAAGGTGACCCCATTTTTTTATTTCATTTTTCTTTTAAGTATATGATAAAGTTCATTTATGAAAAAATATAGCGAAATCCTATATTAGAAAAAAAAATTCATTTATACACAGGAGCCCCCTTAATAACAAGGAACAACTTTTATAAGCCTCACAAAATCACAACTAATATAGTTTTTTTCCTTTTTATTAACACAATCGGAACGCATTTAATACAATTGCCTACAATAAAACATAAAACCATGATGAAAGTAAAATCATTGTTCGTTAATTACATTGTGATTAAATATAGCCATGTCTAACACATTATTTCTAAGGTCCAGAACCCTAAAAACAAACATCTTGATGTCTTCTTCTAAATCCTGAATGTATATTCTGACATTAGTTGGATGGATTTGTTAATGTTGGTTTAAGTCAAAAAGATTTTACTTTTTAGAGATTCATTCTTAAGGTTGTAACATGACTTGTACTTGTCTAGTGGCTTACTACCCTTAAGGTGGATTAAGTGTACAAATAATTGTCCTATTACTTAACAAATAATTGTCCTATTACTTAACAAATAATTGTCCTATTTTATTTTGACAAATATTAGTTTTGTTTAGTTTTAGTATTTTAAGCTCCTACAGCATCAGTTAGTGATTTGATGGTCACAAATACTTGTATAATGGATACGCTAACCGCCACCAATAAACTGATTTACAACCATCAAATCACCAATTGAAGCCATCGGATATAAGATAATTAAAACTTGACTATTTGGATGTATGAAATTAATCTTTTTATCAAATGGATGTCATATTTTGCAAAGTTCCTGATGTTTATGAATGAATGATTGAGAGATGTAAGCGGATTCTCAGATGTTTAAATGTACATAAAAGAAACTTTGTTCACGTTTAGGGAATATTTTCCACTAAATAAAATCCAATGTCATGAAAAAGAACAATATATATACATACAACACACAAGATTGTGAAATAGCACTTGTGTAACGATGGATTTTAGATTTGAAGCAATGAGTAAAAAACAATATAGTAATAAATGATTTCATCTAGTCTTTTCTTTGATCTGTTCATGGACTTGGACTTCTGCTCTTAGATCTGGCAACTGGTGACCTATAATTAAAAGGCAATAGGTCAAATAAAAATCTTTCAATCAATAAGAGGCAAAAAGTGAAGAATGGTTATATTGTCATGATAAGTGTAAATTACGAAAACAAGCTCTCACACATAAAATATGAAGATTTTCTGATCAGTTGAACTAATGACATATGTCACTAAAATCAAAATACATTGTCAACAGCTACATTTTTTGTTACTATAAATCAGAATAAATTTAATTTATAGGTTTTCTCAATAGAATTATTTCCTACTTTTAAGATTTGAATGTCCAGGCCTTTTCTACCCTACACTAACGTATGGGTTTTTCATACAGTTGTCTATAGTTGTTAATATCCACTTTATTTGAGCTTTAGTGGAGAGTTGTGCCATTGGCAATCCTACCATATCTTCTTATTTTCTTACTGGTAAATCCAGCAAGTGCTTACACTTTGCAACATGTCAAACTACAGACCAAATAGAGTAAATATGTTTTCAGTCAGATAAGTGTAATAAAAACATTTGTTGGACTCAAGTACAAGGGGATTGCAATATTGCTACGAACCAGTGTGATAATTTAACACAGCTTAATTATATATATATATAATTTTTCATATCTAAATCGATCTTGATATTCACTTCTATATATCTGGACCAAGCTGGTTAAAATGCTTACCTGCTACGAGATCTTGAGTAAGATCTTGCCTTGCCCCTGCTATTACTCCTGGATCTGGATCTTGAGTATGATCTAGACCTATGAAAGAGACATCCAAACAAATTAACAGTAAGCCTAACTATTACCCATCACTAAGGATTACCACCTGTGTACTGTTTTCACTTAGGTTAGAAATAATATAATTTTCTGTTAATGTTTACCTACAACTAACATGTTTACATTTTTTTGTGGCCTAGTTCATATAAATTGCCTTTTAATTTTTAGACTTTCAATGAAATTGTCTCCTCAAAAAACATCCTTTTATTTTCAGTAAAATAACAAAACCACAAGTACAGGCATGGCATTTTGAATTTTGATGAAATTTCTGTCCATCAGCAAGTTAAAGCACCATCTCAAGATACAATTTTAAACTTTTGAAATAATTCTGAATTCATAGACTAATTCTATTTGTTGTATTTAATTTCATAGAAAATTATTAATTATGTGTATGTGTATGTTGTGCCATCTGTTCCAAAATGGTGTAACTGGGGGAAAATTACATCTTGAGATGGTCCCTGGTTATCCACCCCCTCCAAAAGAGTGCTCTTTTCGAATTTCTCCTTTAAAAATCCCCTGAATTTATAGAAGATATACTTAATATGATACAACTTTTAAAATCCAGCAAATTTCAAGTTTTAAATCTGCACTCTTTCATATTCAGAAATTCCCCACTTACTCACACATCTGTCATATGCAATTGTTAAGATGATATCAAAAATATGTAGTGCTGTTAAAAATCTGTTGAAGAAGAAAAGATGAGTAGAAATCGTTCTCAATGTGTTTGGGTTGTGAAGAAATCATTCTCATAGGGCGAGGATCTGCTGGGATGACATTCTCAGTGTATGTAGAAGAGAATTGCCGAAGAGGGTTCTATAGTCGTTCTGACAGTCCTAGTACATGAGGGCTGAAGCAGATTCTCATAGGCTGACTGATTCTCCTGTAGGAGTGAAGAGAACTGAAGAATGACGATCTCTCTCGGTAGATTGAAGGGTTGTCTCTCGGTAGATTGATTTAAAGGTGTGAACACTAAGCATGTTGCCTTATCATGTGATCAAACTTTTGATGAGGAGGATCACTGCTATCAAATGACGGTGTTCTGCAATGCATGGATAGGAAAAACTATTATTTTATCATGTCGACAGAGAAGACAAGCACACACCATAGCCAGCATGCATGCAAAAATAATAGAAAAGTCAAATTCTTTCTATACAATAAAACATAAATGACAAAAAACATCATTTTTGAAGTAGTGATGTCTTAAAATGTGATCACTTTCAAAGACAAGAAATAAAATATAAACATGTCTATTTCTATGAATCTTCAATAAACTATTTTTTCTTTTTTTCTTTAACATTTACGATTCATATTAAAAATAATTCAACAAAAACCTGAAATCAGAATGCAGTGTAAAAATAATCAAGTTAAAATATCTTGTTTATAAAAAAACGTCTAGTACAAAAGTGTTACATTTTGCTTACACACTGAAAATAAGAAAATTCTGATCTTGAACAAGGAGCAATTCAATTGCTTTAGCTTAAATTTAATGGTAATTTTGTATGTGTGTGCGTGTATATTATCTTTTTTCTTCACATCTTTTTCCTTAACAAAACAAAAGATTTTTGAACCAAATCTTTATCCAACTAAAATGAAACAATGTTGACTGAAATTCAGAGCATAACATATATGTAAGACTCAGATCGACGTCCGGTCTCTAATCGACGTCCGTTCCTCAAATCGACGTCCAAATGAGACGTCATAATAAAATAACATTCCAAATCGACGGCCAATTTTATGCCTATCTAATCGACGTCCATTTCTTGGCATTCTCTAATCGACGTCCATTTCTTGGCATTCTCTAATCGACGTCCGATTTTGAGCCTTTCTAATCAACGTCCGTTTTGGACACAGAATACAAAACTGAACTGAACAGCTCGTGTTTATCTTTTAAAACAAAAAAGTTATGTTTTTCTATAGAAAGGAAAAATATGTCCACAAATCCGTATTTTGAGAAAATATCCGAAATTTCAACCTCAATTTTAATACTTAAAAAGTAGCACATGAAGGTATATTTTTTATAACATATTTTATTTAATCAGGTAAAAAATAGCCTACATGCAAATTTTCATCAAAATTTCAATATGAGATCAAAACTGTATCGTATGCCCTTAAAAAGAAATGTGTGTGTGTGTTTTTTTAAATTTGTTACATACTACACTAAGTATGTAAACAGGTTGTGATATCAATTTTTAAATTTTAGAGATTGGTATGATTTCCAGAGGGACAACTATACACCAGAGTTGAAATAAAATGGATGTGAGCAAATTGAATTATAAACCATACGGCTTTCAACAATGATAAAAACCCATAACGCAAAGGCTATAAAAGGCCACAACATAAAAAGTGTAAACAATTCAAATAAGATACTTAAAGGTCTTATTTATAATAAAAAACAATTCCGAAAAAAAAATATGACAGACATAAACCATCGAAACCAATGCACTGCAGGCCCATAAATAATATGTCGGGGTTAAACATGTGCGTGAGCACTTAACCTAGAACAGTGGTGTAACCGCACAAGATAAAAACATTATGCCAATTTCTTGCGTTCACGTGTGTAAAACTCAGAAATTTGTAGAAAAAAAACTTACAGAGTCCGAATTATAATACTCTCAAAACAATTGGCTGTTCTTCTTTATTTTGCATATTTATGAAAACTGAATAAAGCTCCTAGATGTCGTTTGGTTTTCTTTGTCGTTGGGTTGATTACTCATTTCATACACTTACATGCAGTCACATTGGACGTCGATTTAAGAATGTGACGTCAGATTTGGACGTCGATTTGAGGAATGGACGTCCAAATCGACACTATTTCTATACATGTATGACAAATGTCATTTGTATTTATAATATATACATTTAAAATTTTTTTTTTAAACGTTTGACCAAATGTGCAAACTTTTAAGTCAATTTTTATGCAGTGATATTGTTTGCCTTAAATTACCGTAGAATAAAGGCTTTTCTCCCTGGAAAAGAACTTCAGTTTGAAAAAAATAGCTTAAAATTATTCCCAAAAAGACAACTTTTTTCCCCAATAGTGCATTCTCAGTAGTAATGTAATTGTGCATGAATACAAACTGGAAAACATTCGTTTGAATATTTACATGCCTAAAATGACTATATGTGCGGATTTAAGGGTCTATCTATGTATCATTACTGACAATAAGGGGTCTTATTTCAAATGAGGGTTAACCTCTTGAAAAGGGGTCTGCAAATTGAAGTTCCAGTCAAATTCATGGTTTATTATAAATCTCCCAATTTGATGAAAATGACGCATATTTTCCAAATAAAAAAGGGTACAGGTAGTTTTGAAAAAGCCAACAAAATCACTGTTATGGGATTGCGAATATCATGTGTTCAGATAGGTGACAGCATTTTGTATTGATGATTTTTTTACTTTGAACTCTTAGACTATTCCCACAAAGTATCATTAAACAAAACAGCTTCAAAATGTCACAGCAGACAAAAAAGATTCACAGAAACATCTGAAATTCAATTTCTAAGGTTAAGTTTGGAACATACCTTGATCTTTTTGAATAACTGCTGCTCTTTCTAGCTCTATCTTTGCCTCTGTAACGTGAACAGTCGTAGGCATAATGTCCTTTGTCTCCACACTCGTAACATCTGTCTGCTGGATCAAAAGGTTTACGTCCCCCTGCTCCACCATCTCCTCCTCTGCCACCACCTCCACTTCTTTCTCCTCCGCCTCGGTCATCTCTACCTCCACCACGGCGGTCATCTCTTCCTCCACGTCCACCTCCCCCGCCTCCCCTTAACCATGGTTTAGGTCGAACTTTGCCAGTCGAATGTTCAACACGGATTCTAGATCCACATAGATTTCTGAAAAAGACATACAAGCTATATAAAGTTTGACAATGAATGCTTTCCCTTCTTCAACAAACTTCTGATTAAAAAAGACTACACTTGAAAAAGGCTTAATGTTTGTTAAAATTGATGCATTCTGATTCAGATTAAATCATGCTTTTCTATTCAAGTTAACAAATTTGGAAACAATGTATGACATCCAGTTGTTACTGAGTTGCTATTTGATTGAAGAGACATGCAACTACATATCGCCTTTTGATCTATAATTAATAAACATTTAAAGTATATGTAGTAACAGGTCTTGTGAATCCTGATTCTTATATCATGTATATATGACTTCATGAACATTAATCTGTAACAGTTTTATAACCTTATTTGTCTAGTTGTGTTTGATTAATAAAATCTTTTTTTCTCCCTAAGGCAATACAGCATACATGTATATGAGGTTTGTGTTTCTATTTGTCTAGTTGTTCCTGAATAATTAAATCTTGTTTTTTCTCACTATGGTAAAACAGCATATATGAGTTTTGTTGCAAGGTGTTCAACTCTGATCATCTCTAATAGTATTAACATAAATGTCTGTAAAATGACTGCTTACGTTCCATCTAAAGCTCTAACAGCGTCATCAGCATCCCTTGGATCTTCAAACTCAACAAAGGCAAATCCGGCTGGATTTCTTGCAACCCAAACATTGCGTAGCCTTCCATAATAACTGAATGCTCTTTCTAGGTCTCTTTCATGCGCATCTCTGGCAAGATCACCAACATATAACTTTGTGTCTGGGTCCCCACCGCCTCCTCCTCTTCCCCGATCACGATCTGAATCACGACTGGAATATCTGGACATCTGTAAATAGATCATTCAAAATAATAAATTAAACATCAAAACTAACTAAATTAAAGAAGTTTGTCAATGGTAGTCTAATATAGATTTATAGTTCTTATTCATATTTAGTAAATTACCTCTGTTTAGTATTTAGATAATTCAACACTTAGTCTAACTAGCAATCAGTAAAAGGTCAAATGTTACTTTCAAGTACGGCAGTCTGTGACGTAAAGCGGTAGCCCGAAGCGTGTGTGAGTGTGTCTAGTTTAAATTAGCTCGGACTAGTTAACGTACACTGCCGATAGTCCGACCGGTCTTGTGCATATCTGTGTGCACTTTTTTAATCGTTACCGTAAGTTATATTAACGCAGAATGTCACCCAACGCCATCGATATTAATAAACTGATACTCTCTTCCTTGCAAAAATTCCGTAAACCAGTTTTGACGGTCTCCCTAATAACCGATTGTTCAAAATAAAAAAAAAAGCGCGAAAACGGTCAGTACCACGTGTTTTGAAAATGTCAAATTTTGGTAATTATTGATTGATTTATGTTGAATAGACTAAATAAAATATAATCATAACAGAAAATAAAAAAACATTGAACATTTTTGTGTCGGAAGATATTAATTCCTAACTGCCCGCTTGACATCGTGTGTATTTTAGACGATAGGTTATTAGGACGACTTCAGTGACTGGTTACCGTTAATTTTATGAAGAAGTGGAACCAGTTTTGTTTTCACTTTTAAAATTATCAGTTTGTAGGGTTTCACCCTCAAGATTTTGTGTAATGTGTGTCCAAAATTGGGAAAACCCCGGTTCTGAGAGTTCCTCCAGTGTCCGGTGAACTTCACACATGCCAAAAATAGCTTATTTTAAATAGAGGAAAGATCTGCTGCTACGAAATATAGCTTTATTCAAACCAAGCACACTGCCAAGGATCCAGAGCAAAAATTATTTCAATCTGATAAAAATTTTACTTAAGTAAAACAAGTTTTATCTGATGCTGTATTTTTTTTTAAATGGACATTGGCTAAATATTGTTAATCACAGGATTGCAGTTATTATTTCAATCTGGAACTTATCAATTGTATTCTTTTTAATCCCTTTGGAATGCTAAAACAATAACAATTTTATTTGTGTTACGGTGTTGACATAACGAAATAAGCTAATGTGCGATATCACCAGCCGCATGGACACTGGGGACTCCACTCAGGGGCGGATCCAGCCATTTTAAAAAGGGGGGTTCCAACTATATGCTCCCATTCAAAAGCATTGATCGTCAAAAAAAAATATCAATGAGACTGCCCGTTCATTCATTTACAATAAGCTTGTCATGTTTTTGTTTGTAAAAGTAGTCAAAGCAGGTTTTATTTTTGATGAAAAATTGATTGGTAAGTTTTGTTTAGGGTTTGAAATCAAACAAAAATGAGAAAGGAGTAGGTCCGGTAAGGACTCATTTTGGCCTCAAATTTCAGTTTCATCTGACGAAAGATTTTGCCCACTTTTTAAAGACTTAAGTGTCTATTTCACTTGATTTAATTAGTATAAGTAAAAGATTTTAACTGATTTAGTCATCAGTCAGGGGACTTACTTAAATAAGTGATTTTCTAAATCACTGATTCAAGTAACATTATTTCCACAAAGGTTGGAAGTTAGAGTTGTCTTTCTTTAATAATCACCTATTTAGGTAGTACATATTAATCACTAGAAGAAGTGATTTAATTTTATTGTACTTTAAATATAGAATACTAATGATCCAGGGACTAATTATGTTTCTAAACTTATCAGAACCAGATCTGTGTTGTCTAGGATGACCAGGTCATTTCAGGTGATGACCTTGTACTGAATCTAGGATAATGACATAAAAATCACTTGTTTAAGTATCAGACCTCAATTTACTTCCCAAAAATCACTTCTTTAAGTATCATTCTTTTAATAACCCCCACTAATTTCAACACCCCTGAACAGTGAAATTTTTATCACGAACAGTAGAATTTTATTACATAATCTGAAAGATGAAACCTTGAACTTCACAGGAAAAATACTCCCACTGCTGGGAAAAATCTTTTAAGAAAGTATCAGTTCATTATGTAAAGCCATTATTATAGCATTTTTTCAACTAAAATAGAATTTTCAGCTAAATGATAGCATCAAAGGCATAAACCTTGCTACTTAAAAGAAGCAAAAAGTTCATTTTTTTTAAATTTTACTAATTAAAAGATATTGTTTAAACCTATGTGTTTAAAATTTTGAAAAAACTACATAATCCCAATTTGTGACAAAACCTCGAATTTGCTAGTCAAATAAGTGATTTAAAAATCACTTATTTCAGTAAGTCCCCTGACTGGTCATTAAAAACGATATGATTCAAGCTCAAATATGAACCAGATGCTCCGCAGGGCGCAGCTTTATACGATCGCAGAGGTTGAACCCTGAACGGTTGGGGCAAGTATGGACACAACATTCAAGCTGGATTCAGCTCTAAATTTGGATTGTGATTAAATAGTTGACACAGCATAGCTTTCTGACACAGAATGAATGTGGTCTAATGAACTTAAAAAAATTTTTTTGCCTTTGAGCAATTCACTATGCTGTTGAATATTAATCCTCTCAAAAAAATGTTTGAAGAAATTTTCTTTTTATTTATGAAATCTGAAATGAAAAAAATTGACCCCCCAATTTTTTTTTCACATCCCCCTTTCCCTTATTTCAAAACTGATCTCAATTCAAATTTCTAATGAAGTTTGCAACAATAACTACTCATTTAAATACATCATAAAATATTAAAATGTAAAAAAAGTGCTTGTTATCACTGAATGGTAAAGATTGTTTTAATCTATCAGTTGGTAGTAAAAGTGAATATACATTGTATATTGTATAAAACAATGATTTAAGTTGATTCAACTACTATTCTGGACAAAGAAAGATAACTCCAATTGAAATCCAATTGGAATTTCTTGCTATTGCACATATTGTGCAATTAGATATTTCTTGCTATTGTGCAATACTGTGCAATTGAAAATATTTGCTATTGCACAATACTGTGCAATTGAAGATTTCTTGCTATTGCACAATACTGTGCAATTAAATATTTCTTGCTATTGCTGAATACTGTGCAATTGAAAATTTCTTGCTATTGCACAATACTTAATATAATAATTTTGGATCCTGATTTGGACCAACTTGAAAACTGGGCCCATAATCAAAAATCTAAGTACATGTTTAGATTCAGCATATCAAAGAGGCCCAAGAATTCAATTTTTGTTAAAATCAAACTTAGTTTAATTTTGGACCCTTTGGACTTTAATGTAGACCAATTTTAAAACGGGACCAAAAATTAAGAATCTACATACACAGTTAAATTTGGCATATCAAAGAACCTCAATTATTCAATTTTTGATGAAATCAAACAAAGTTTAATTTTGGACCCCGATTTGGACCAACTTGAAAACTGGGCCAATAATAAAAAATCTAAGTACATTTTTAGATTCAGCATATCAAAGAACCCCAAGGATTCAATTTTTGTTAAAATCAAACTAAGTTTAATTTTGGACCCTTTGGACCTAAATGTAGACCAATTTGAAAACGGGACCAAAAATTAAGAATCTACATACACAGTTAGATTTGGCATATCAAAGAACCCCAATTATTCAATTTTTGATGAAATCAAACAAAGTTTAATTTTGGACCCTTTGGGCTCTTTATTCCTAAACTGTTGGGACCAAAACTCCCAAAATCTATACCAACCTTCCTTTTATGGTCATAAACCTTGTGTTTAAATTTCATAGATTTCTATTTCTTTATACTAAAGTTATGGTGTGAAAACCAAGAAAAATGCTTATTTGGGTCCCTTTTTGGCCCCTAATTCCTAAACTGTTGGGACCTAAACTCCCAAAATCAATACCAACCTTCCTTTTGTGGTCATAAACATTGTGTTTAAATTTCATTGATTTCTATTTACCTAAACTAAAGTTATTGTGCGAAAACCAAGAATAATGCTTATTTGGGCCCTTTTTGGCCCCTAATTCCTAAAATGTTGGGACCAAAACTCCCAAAATCAATCCCAACCTTCCTTTTGCAGTCATAAACCTTGTGTTAAAATTTCATAGATTTCTATTCACTTTTACTAAAGTTAGAGTGCGAAAACTAAAAGTATTCGGACGACGCCGACGCCGACGCCAACGTGATAGCAATATACGACGAAAAATTTTTCAAATTTTGCGGTCGTATAAAAATCTCTCAAATATGCCAAAAAACGTCACTTTTGAGATGGTTTTTGTCAAAAATGAAAGTGGCCGCATCAGTGTTCATCCACAACCTTTATACATGTTATGTACTATCATAAAATACAACTTACATTTCAATATTAAGGAAGAACACGAATGTGGCCACTTTCGTTTTACAAGGAAACCGTCTAAAATTTAACTAAAATGAAAGAATTTTGAAGATTTCAGTAATTTAGCATGACTTAATGGTGCTACAACCAGATATATGTGAATTGTATTGTCAAAAACAGCCCATATTTATGTAGCAGAAGCATTCAACTGTCTAATAAAAAACTAAAAGTTTACATTTTAACAATTTTGTAAAACTGTTATATTTTGGGGCCAAAAAGGGGTCTTACGGGACCTACTCCTTTATGGCTTGGATTAAAAATAAAAGTAACCATTGTCATATTTTACCCGAAATTCTAATATGACGTGCTTCTTTAGCTTTGTAAACAACACTGTGATAAAATTCTCGATAAAATATACTTAGCGCAGACTCAGAGATATGCATAATAATTGCTGTTACAATATACTTTCCACGTAAATCTACATGTATTGGAACCTATTTGCAGATCCTTTGCCGATTTTATTGTTTTAAAAAGTGCAATTAAAAAAGACAAAATAACGGGTTACACTAATGACTGGACCGAATGACAGGACCGAATGACAGGACCAAATGAAAAATGCTAATAACTTTTTCATTTCTCGAAGGATTGATCCCAAATTTGAAATATAATAAGATTTCATCATTTGATAAACGGATTTAAGAAAAAAAAATTAAAAAGTTTTGTAACAAACTTTAGAAAACGTGACATGACCAACTCTGATAATGACAGGACCAACATCGAGAATGACAGGACCAAATAAAAATGCTAATTACTTTTTTATTTTTTAAAGGAATTATCTCAGATTTGAAATATAAAATGGTATGTCATATTTTGAAACCAAAATGTTATAAAAAATATAAATTTATTTTCAAAAACTTTCGAAAACGTGACATGACCATCGCTGACTGCCAGGACAAACCTCGACAATGATCGGACCAGATGAAATTGCTAATTTCTCTTTTATTTCTCAAAATATTTTTCTGAAATTTGAAATATAATAAGATTTCATAATTTGATAAATAGATTTAAGAAAAAAGAAATACAAAAATTTGTCAGAAACTTTAGAAAACGTGACATGACCAACCCTGATAATGACTGACCAACATCGACTATGACAGGACCAAATAAAAATGCTAATAACTTTTTTTTATTTTTCAAAGGAATTCTCTCAGATTTGAAATATAAAATAATATGTCATATTTTGAAAAATAAATGTTATAAAAAATATAGAAAGTTTAAACGTGACATGACCATCGCTGACTGACAGGACCAACCTCGACAATGACAGGACCAGATAATATTTCCAATTACTTTTTATTTCTGAAAAATATTTTTTCTGAAATTTGAGATATATAAGATTTAACCATTTTATCAGAAGATAGGAATAATATACAAAAAAAAATATTAAAAGCTTGCTGTAATGTGACCTGACCAACATTGACAATGACAGGACAAACCTCGACAAGGACAGGGCCAAATAAAAATGCTATTCACTTTTTAATTTTGAAAAGGAATTATGTCAGATTTAAAAGATATGTAAAATATATATTAATTAAAGAAAAACATCTAGATTTTTTTTATTGCGAAAACGTGAAATGACCATAGTTCTTACTATAGAAATCCTGGTTGAAATTAACAATAATAATGAAAAAACACACATTAAGATTGAATGATATAAAAGTTTTTAGAAAATAAGGGAAAAAAAGCTAACTTGGGTAAAACGTTAGGTCTGCGAACGCCCAACGCGTTATTTGAACTTTTTATTGGTATATTGTATTAATTTAACCCGAGTTGTAGAAACATTGCACTTGAGCCTGAGAAACTTTGTAGATTTATTAAATCTATTTCTGCGAAAGTCTATCCTCCTGGTTAGTACAACTATATGTTTATTTATCTTTGTGTTTATATATATCATCATTGTAATATCTTCTCTGTTACTATGTATTTGGTTTGATGAGAATAAAGATCATTCATTCATTCATTCAAAATATTTTGTATATTAATTACCGGTCATAATCTGACACGTCTGAAAACAATTATAAGGTAACAAACAAAAGGTGTGACATAAGCCATAAATAAGTTAATAACTCCAATAAAGATTGTGATGACAGTAATTAAAATCACATAATAGTTCATGTGGTTGTTTTATTAATATTTTCAGAACAGTTAATAATTATTTCCATGTATGTTTGAGTATATGCAGGGTATATCTTGATAGTAATTATAAATAAACAAATGAACAATTTCAGTAAAATAAGAAAGAAATTATGATTTTTTTCATCGTCCAGATCATCAGTAGCCGATGTTGGTACGTTTTTTTTTCTATATTTTTCTTATATGATGTGCAAAATGGTCTAAATTGTCATTATTTCAAATTTTAGAGGAATATTCTGACAAATGTTATGCATGATTAGCTTTTTTATTTGGTCCTGTCATTAATTGTCGAGGATTGTCCTGTTATTGACACATTTCAGCAAGCTTTTTATACCTTTTTCTATATTTATGTATAAAATGGTAATTTAAAATTTCAGGGAAATATTCTGCGAAATAAAAGAATAATTAGCAATTTCATTTGTTCCGGTCATTGTCGAGTTTTTTGTTCCGGTCATTGTCGAGGCTGGTCATGTCACGTTTTTGAAAGTTTTTGAAAATAAATCTATACTTTTTATAAATAAATGTTTCAAAATGTGACATATCATTTTATGTTTCAAATCTGAGATAATTCTTTTGAAAAATAAAAAAGTTATTAGCATTTTTATTTGGTCCTGTCATTGTCGATGTTCGTCATGTCATTATCAGAGTTGGTCATGTCACGTTTTCTAAAGTTTCTGACAAATTTTTGTATTTTTTTTTCTTAAATCTATTTATCTAATGATGAAATCTTATTATATTTCAAATTTCAGAAAAATATTTTGAGAAATAAAAGAGAAATTAGCAATTTCATCTGGTCCGGTCATTGTCGAGGTTTGTCCTGGCAGTCAGCGATGGTCATGTCACGTTTTCGAAAGTTTTTGAAAATAAATTTATATTTTTTATAACATTTTGGTTTCAAAATATGACATACCATTTTATATTTCAAATCTGAGATAATTCCTTTAAAAAATAAAAAAGTAATTAGCATTTTTATTTGGTCCTGTCATTCTCGATGTTGGTCCTGTCATTATCAGAGTTGGTCATGTCACGTTTTCTAAAGTTTGTTACAAAACTTTTTAATTTTTTTTCTTAAATCCATTTATCAAATGATGAAATCTTATTATATTTCAAATTTGGGATCAATCCTTTGAGAAATGAAAAAGTTATTAGCATTTTTCATTTGGTCATGTCATTCGGTCCTGTCATTCGGTCCAGTCATTAGTGTAACCCCAAAATAACTTTTATTCTTATTCGTATGTACATGTATAATAAAAAGAAGAAATGCACAAGAGCTCGGAGAAATCAACAAAATAAAAATTAAATAAAATTCCGCGAAAGTCTATTAATCTTTTTGTCATTTCAAAACATGACGTCATACAAATGAAATCGCTAAACTTGAAAGTTTTCTGTTACGTGAACCATCGAAATTCGTATGATGTTGTATTAAAACTGATTTTTTTTAGGTAGGTTTTGTTTTGTTTTCTATTCTATTGCATTATTCCCATATTTACCCATTTCAGCAAGTCAACATGGCGTCTCCTTAGTTACTAAATGTCAACTTTTGATTTGACGGAAGCTTACGAGAAAAACATGTAAATTAAAAATGACAAATGTTGGGTTTGAGAACTTAAAGAATTAAAAAGTTTTTTTCTAGCAGTTATTCTCAAAATAACCTACACAAGTTGCATATTTATAAAGATATAACACTCAGGATAAAATTCGAATATCACGGTCCAGGCCATGTGTAAATTTCCAACAATCTAGACTATGGCTTCCATGAATTATTTCTTAATTACCGTTTTAAATTAAGTGGAGCGAGTTGGCAGGAGTAATATTAACGGGATCATCTATTGTCCTTTAAATATTTTTTTTGCCATATCAATGGTCAGCAAATATTAGAATCATCAAAAGAACCTTAAGAGCTACGTATTCGTAGCGTCTCGAAAGCTATTTTTTTTAAATTTTGATAGAATGGCTTTGTTATTACGAGATATTCAGACAAGTAACATTGTTAAAAGTATACAGACAGTTGCTTTCAAATGTATTTTTAAAATAACAAAAACATTACAGCTATTTTAAGACACTTCAATGCGGTGTTAGCCTAGTGGGTTTTCTGTTCACACACAGCGAACTCTAGTCAAATCTTGAAACAAAATGGCGTCTGGCGGTTTAACATTATCCCATAATGCAACATTTTTTTTTAAGTTAAAACAATTAAAAAAATATTTTATTCCATAAAAAGTATTTTTCTTCTAAAATCCTTTTTTTTATGATTCTAGATATAAAAAAAAAATGTAAATTTTATACAACAACTTATTTTGAAGATACTATCATCGTTAAAACGTTTATAGAGATACGACTATTATCGTTTAATTCAAGCGTGCCATAGATAAAGACAAGTGCGTGTGGCGAAAGCATTGGACATTTTAATCAGTAAGAATTAATCGCTATCGACTGATTTGCACCAAAGAATATAGAACCATCAGTAAGTTTTTATATGCATGGCCTTATACTGTTTGTTATGAGTCCAGCATTATGATATTCTGTGATCACACAGTCTTTGGTTGAGTTTGTGGCAAGTATGAAAATTTATCCTCAATCCGCAAGGCTGATGATAAACTAGTCCAAATAATTATGACGTCTTGAAAGGCTATTATAATTTTTTTCTTTGACGCCTTACATCGACGTAAGGCGTCAAAGAAAAAAATTATAATAGCCTTTCAAGACGTCATAATTATTTGGACTAATGATAAACATGATAAAGCATAAAAGATTTATTTAAAGTCGGTTATACATATAACAATACAACATAAGCTCTGTAGAGCTTTTATCCGACATCAAATAATATGTTACCCTATGATAAACCATGTTTTTTTCGTGTGTTTTATGATGCATCTTGATGTTGTTATTGTGTTTTATTCTTTATTTTCGGTTAAAAGTTAACCCCTTAATGATAGACTGTCAAATTAAAAGAGGGTCGAAAGACACCAGAGGGACTCTTCAAAATGATGATGTCTTGAACATTTTTTTTCTTTGACGCCTTAATACATCGACAGGAAGCAGTTGAAGCAAAAATTTGAAATAACCTTCCGAGATATCAACATTATTTGGTCTACAGAGGGACATAGATCGAAAGCAAACTGACAATGCCTTGTCTAAAAATAAAAAAAGATGAACAGCCAAATAATAGTAGATAGTACACAAGACACAACATAGAAAACTTAAGAATTCTAGTCAAATCGGCACTTGGTTAAATTGGCACCTGGTCAAATTGGCACAGGGTATAGTCAAATTGGCACCTCCTCACAAAATACCCACAGTGATCGGTAAGGACGTGCGCCCTTCGCCTATAGCGCATATTGACAAGAAATTGCGCATACAGTGACAAATGTAAGCGCCCACATTGTGCACAATATTTTTCACTTCGTTTTGAAACGTTTAGATATCGTATAATGGATTTCCGATCGTGTTCCGTGCCGCCATGTGTGTGGACACAACTGTGTTATGTTCCTCCAATAATAGGAGCACCAATATATTTTGGACGTCTCAGGTGTTTTCCTATGATAATAGAACCATTCGGTTTAACGTCTCTGGAGTTTTCCTATGGTAATAATATAGAACCATGCTGTTTAACTGATAACCCAAAAAACGTAATTAACCATCATTCATGATATAATTTTTTATAAACAACTTGAAATTTGTGAAATTTGGCTAGTACAGACGAATTTAAATCTAATAATAATCTCATTTAGTTTAGCTTGCTATTATTTCGATTAAAAAAAACCAAGCCTTTTTATGAATATAGTTTTTGTCTCCACTGTCTTTGTCATTTTTTGGTCTTTGGCTCGTTTTGACATTTTGTTAACATGACTTCAGCAAATTGTTGTTTTGTTCTATGAATTAATGGTACTCTCTACTGTTATTCTTGTCACCGTGATGAAGTTATAATAATACAAGAAGTGCAGAGGAAATGCCTGAAATGTCCTTTGATACCGAGCATCTGGAATAAGTATAGTATAGACGAAGACCCAAATTTAATGTACAAAAAAAACATGAACATGAACAAGGCAACAGTACCAGTTTAAACATTGTAAATAAAGGTTAACTTAAATATTGTTCGGTTTGGAAGAAGTTATTGTATATTCATTGAAATTGAAATTACAAAATCACAGGAACAATATTCATGATATTATAATATTTAAAATCATAAACATGATAAAGGTAAGTACCAACACCTCTTTGCCAAAATATACTGATACTTTTTTGTTTTTTTGTTTTTACAGAAGTCAACTCAAATGGCCCACTCATTTTACAACATGGCCCATTATTTTTTTAAATGGCCCATTGAATTTATTTTTGAGGGGCCCTGGGCCCATAGTGAAAAAAAACCTTCCAGATCACTGTACCCACTTTAATTGCTACTTAGCATGCTTAGTTCGATTAGTGATGAAAGGGACTCATGGTTTTCCTTTGTATTGTTCTTACATTCTCGTAATTAAACAACAGCTTGATTATTTAAGGGCTAATTCATTGTTTTATTAAGTTTTTAACCCTTTCGCCGATGAGTCCCGGTTTACCGGGATTCACGCTTCAGACGGCTGACGATGAGTCCCGTTTTACCGGGATCGGAATACCTCTTTTATGTTTCCCGCTCAAAACAGTGCAAACATGAGTTATCTTTCTTTGATAATTACCCGGATGAAAGTGTAAACATGGCGCTTCCGTTTGTGTCAAAATCAGATGAAATTTACGGAGTTTACGAGAATTTGAAATGAGGGAACATTTTTTTTGAAAGAATATGGAAGAATTGAAGCCAAACTAGTATACTTTTTTGACATAAAATGTCGTTTTAAGTACAAAACACTTGGAATGGACATCGTTCAGTGTGAGGAATTTGTACAGCCTCATAAAATTTTTCAAAATTTTGCCGTTTTGGGTAAAAAAAATTACGATTTGGGGTCAATTTTGAGAATTTAACCTAGAAAATGCCGAAAATTTGAAAATTTGAATATTTAAAGAAGAAAAAATTATTAAAACATGAACAAAACTGTGAACATGGTGTTAGTGAATGAAATAAATACACAAATAACTACAAACAAGCTTTTATTGACATTTATTATGAAGATCTCCCACTTGAGATTTATAGTAGCCAGGGAAGCCATCTCAGAGTAGCTTCTGTCTGGGCAGCAATCGGTGAAAGGGTTAAAGAAAAAAATAGCAATGGCTACCTGTAAATAGAACAACAAAAATGTTAATTATGTAACTGATAAATTAAATATAAAACTTTTTAAAAACAATAAATTTAGGAATTCGTTTTTAACAATGGATCTAATTATTTAATCCAACCCCAAAATAATTAAAAATAGAAAGACCATTAATACATTTTTAGAATTAATTATATATAAATATCATATAAAATATTATTGGATGCGGAATTGACTTTAAATGGGTGCCGATTTGACTAGATGCCAATTTAACCAGGTGCCGATTTGACTTTTTCTATGGGTGCGGA
The DNA here is from genome assembly GCA_037788925.1 of Mytilus galloprovincialis. Taxonomy (NCBI): domain Eukaryota; kingdom Metazoa; phylum Mollusca; class Bivalvia; order Mytilida; family Mytilidae; genus Mytilus; species Mytilus galloprovincialis. The sequence goes on along the minus strand of CM075341.1, from coordinate 1,658,746 downwards.
TTTGACCAGGTGCCGATTTGACTTGTACCCAAAACTTAAGGCTTAGCAACACTAAACCTAACTAAAAGTGTGGGTGATCTTGGGTGCTCCAGAAGGGTAAGCAGATCCTGCACCACATGTTGCACCCTTCGTCATGTCTGTGTTGCTCATGTTATTACAAACTTTAGTAGTCTAATTCGGTAGGTCACATTCATGAAAACGGAAGGGACTGGTCGTATATATATTGGTATCACGTTGGCGTCGTCGCCGTCCGAATACTTTTAGTTTTCACACTCTAACTTTAGTAAAAGTAAATAGAAATCATTAAAATTTTAACACAAGGTTTATGACCAAAAAAGGAAGGTGGGGATTGATTTTGGAAGTTTTGGTCCCAACACTTTAGGAGCCAAAAAGGGCCCAAATAAGCATTTTCTTGGTTTTCACACTATAACTTTAGTTAAAGTAAATAGAAATCTATGAAATTTTGATACAAGGTTTATGACCACAAAAGGAAGGTTGGGATTGATTTTGGGAGTTTTGGTTTCAACAGTTTAGGAATTAGGGGCCAAAAAAGGGCCCAAATAAGCATTATTCTTGTTTTTTGCACAATAACTTTAGTATAAGTAAATAGAAATCAATGAAATTTAAACACAAGGTTTATGACCAAAAAAGGAAAGTTGGGATTGATTTTGGGAGTTGAGGTCCAAACAGTTTAGGAATTAGGGGCCAAAAAGGGGCCAAAATAAGCATTTTTATTGGTTTTAGCACCATAACTTTAGAATAAGTAAATAGAAATCTATGAAATTTAGACACAAGGTTTATGACCATAAAAGGAAGGTTGGGTTTGATTTTGGGAGTTTTGGTCTTAAAACAATCTTTACCATTCAGTGATAACAAGCACTTTATTTTACATTTTTATACGACCCCAAAAAAATTTTGGGTTCGTATAATGGTATGATGTCGTCGTCTGCGTCATCGTCGTCCGAAGACACTTTGGTTTCCGGATAATAACTTTAGTTTAAGTGAATAGATCTTTATGAAATTTCAGAAGGTTCAATACCACAAAAGGAAGGTTGGGATTTATTTTGGAGATGATGGTCCGAACCGTTTAGGAATTAGGGGCCCAAAAGGGCCCAAAACAAGCATTTTTCTAGTTTCAGGATAATAACTTGTTTACCAGTATTTCAATTGCTCTGAAAGTATACTGCAATGTTTAAAATCACAAGTAGAAGGTTTGGATTCATTTAAGGGGTTAAGGGGCCAAAACAAGCATTTTTCTAGTTTCCAGACAATACCTTGTGTGTAATTGCATGGATCTTTCTGAAATTGTACCACAGTTTTGGAAAAAGGGAAAGGGGGGAAATAAAAATGGGGGGGGGGGGGGAATTTTTCTCATTTTAGATTTCATAAATGAAAAGAAAATTTCTTCAAACATTTTTTTGAGAGGATTAATATTCAACAGCATAGTGAATTGCTCCAAGGCAAAAAAAATATTTTAAGTTCATTAGACCACATTCATTCTGTGTCAGAAACCTATGCTGTCTCAACTATTTAATCACAATCAAAATTTAAAGCTGAATCCAGCTTGAATGTTGTGTCCATACTTGCCCCAACCGTTCAGGGTTCAACCTCGGCTGTATTTTTAAAGCTGCGCCCTGTGGAGCATCTGGTGTAACTTAAAAATGGGAAAATTCATTATTATTATATTTGGAAAAACTTTTCTAAATGAGGGGTCCAATTATTTTGAATAATAAAGAAAATATAAGTCTATGAACATTTCAAAATTATTGTACATGTGTTGACCATATATAATACCAGATAGATCATAAGATGTATACATTTGTAGTTCTTTGTGAAAATTTCTTCAGATAGTATGAATATGTGCTAATTTGTAAAAAAGTGGGTTTTAATATCCTTACATTGAGGGGTTACCCCTAGGTGTTGTTCCCAACTTGATAAAGGTCCTTCTTTGTGCATAACTTTATATTGGAAAAGCCAACAATCATTTAATATCCTTACACATGAAAATAAATCCTGGTCTTATAGCTACATGTTCATCTTTTCTACTAATATACTAACTACAATCATGCAAATAAACTTAAGAAAAAGGCTTGTAAGCTCATCATACAAATAGGACACTTTTTATAGACCACAAAACAGCACACGCAAAATACGTCGCAAAGAATTTAACCTTTCAGGGCCGTAACTACATTGAGGCAAATGAGGCAAATGCCTCATGTTTTAAATTTCAAAAAAAAAAAAAAAAACTAAAACAAAAGATTGTCTTCATATGATTGTCTTCATATCAAATTGTTTTCACTGAAAATGTCTTGCAAGAAGCAAGTTCTCTTCACTCTTTGATGTCGCCCCTGCATATTTTTCGTAATCCATGTTTATATTTTACTTTTGGTTTTCAGAGTTGATGGTCTATTGTTTGTACTTCTGTGTCCCGGGTTTGTCTTTTGTTCATTTATTGTCCTACTTAATGACTAGTCTAAGTGTTGATTTTCATTTGTAAACGTGTCACACTGTGTAATATTGCATGTCCACCGATGTCCAGGCATTATGCGAGAAATATTTTAAGAATATACGATGCTACTGGACACAGAAAAAAGTGGTCGTTTCTGCATGGAGAATTGAACTTGATATCAAAGAATACGAAACTGCCTTTCTTGTATATAAAACCATACCCAATTTTTCTTAGTATGGATTGCAAAATTAGGTATTTTCTGTAGGTGAGATATGCACAGAAGTGATAGATATGTATTAGAATGAAATTCAAAACAGTGTGGCTGTGGCCATTGATTGACACATTAAATTCATCCATTGACTGGGACAATTTACGTGAACGTTTGTCTGTAACGACCACTGTTCACGACGTACCTACGATAGACATTTAAACTGGGGGGTCACCAAAGGTTTCTTAACGCCTTTAATTATAAAATAATTCGAAAAATTAATCAGGAATAACCTTTATGTTTTGATTTATATAATTGATATAAATCAAAACATCGTGTTATTTCTGATTAATTTTTCGAATTACTTTATTAAGGTGTTGAGAACCTTTGGTGACCCCATAGTTTAAGTGTCTTTAAAAAGTACATAGTGAGCAGTGGTCGTTACATACAAACGTTCACCTAAATTGTCCCAGTCAATGGATGAATTTATGTGTCAATCAATGGCCACAGCCACACTGTTTTGAATTTCATTCTATAAATATAGAAAATTGAATATCTTAATCAACAAAAAAATTTAAAAAAATATACCCAAGCGCCTGTGGATAAAACTAGATAGCTGACATGGTTTAAATTAAAGTAAGACCACCAATTTCCCGGTATCAAATCATTTGTTGAAAAAAACATCAATGTATTGCCATATGACCTTTTACATTCAAGGGTTAAATTTGCATTAAGTCGTGTTCAGACCCTTTAACAGAAAATAAAGGAATATGAAGTACACGTGCACGGGAGCTAATCGCACACAATGTCAATGTATAGAAAAAAATACAAATGATCAATGGTCAAAGTTTTTATTCCTGTTCTTCATCTTGATAGTTGCTGGAGAGTCTTCAATAATGAAAGAATCATAAATACCGTAAAACAAGGTCAATATGGTCCCTAGTGTCGACTTGACTGCAGTACTAGTATTTAACGTATATTACTGCACTAATGACTGTCACTATATTTAAATCTAGTCATAAAAAATCTCAAGTCAGCACAATTCAAGACAAGAACAGACAGACAGATCCGGTATTAATGATTATGAGAATTACGATTTTTGCTTTATCCTACATATCGGTCTTTTAATGTTTTGAATTTCCCTAAATCTTGTAAGTCTTAAATAACAATGAATCTATGTTTTTGCTTTGAGACCAGAATATTGTCGAAAAAATAGCTTAAAATGATTTGCGTTTCTATGTAAGAAAGAATCTGGGAAACGCTCAGAATGCAAGATTTTGCGTTATATTTCTCAGAGCTTCTGGGGGCCTTAAGCGGCCCGACCCCTCGCCAAAAATTTTTCGCCTCGCTACGCTCGGCAAATATATTTTGCCTCAGTATTAAAAGGGGCTAGTTACGGCCCTGCCTTTGAAATTGTTGTTGTACACTAAAAAACCCATGGGCACTTTCAAAAGTTGGCAGGTATGCATTATAAAGTGCAGCTACAAAGCAAATTTCCTTGAGTAACCTCATTAAGGTTATAAGTCCAAAGTGTGTACCTGACGTAATAATTGTGTCAATGAATAGACAATAGACAGCATTAATACTTGATTTAAGATTTTGCACTTAGGATTCATGCAACTTTGCAAGTTAGTACCTATGACTCAGTTTTCAATGGTTTAGAAGGCATTTTCATTCAAGTTGCTGCAAATAGACAGGTTAAAATATTAAAATGTAGAGACCTAAAATACTTACATTTTTATTTTGAAGGAGGAGATTGAAATGAGATTAATTAGTATAGGGAAGTTAAACTTGGTGACTACTTAAACTGGAAAGTTGAAACCTTTTTGCAGTCCTGCAAATGAGACATACAGAATAAAAATAAAAGATAGATCATCATACCAAGTCATTGTGTTTAATTTATAATTTTTTATGGTAAACATAGTCAAGCGAGGGCATTATTTGTGTCTTGCAGGCAACACAACAATATAAAGTTATACATTTGTTATACTTCAGCTTCACTGTTTGTCAAATCACAAGCATGTGTAACTATACTCATGCATGTGACAAAGCAGAGAGGGCATTGTCTATATCTAGTTTATAACTTGATTATAAAAAATTAATGTTTGATAGAATACTTCCAAGAACATGCAAGTCAAATTAGTTAATGTCAGCTTTTTAAAAAGCTAAAACTTTATCAAAATTTAAGTCAAGGGCGACTTTTACCTTTATTTACCTTGTACTTTTATGACATGTAAAATTTGAATAAAAACTGAATCAAAATACTTTTAACATTTTTTTGCATTGAAAGTTTACAAGTTGGCATCATGCATGATAGTTTCCACCATGTTAGTACGGACATGTTACAATGATTGAACGTCAGGTAACTTGTTCTTCTGAGTGATTAATGTGTTTGTCAGTATATATATACAATACACAAAGGAATTTAAATTTTATAAAGACAACTTCTACAGTTCAAGGAAGTAATTCCAAACATGTCTTCCAGGTAATTGTAGTCTTTATTATAATTTCATTTTAGAATTAACATTTTATGAAAGGGGGAAAAGGGGATATTATATAAATAGAAGTTCTTCACTTTATCATGGTAAACACATTTTTGAAATAGCTATTTTTGGATAAAGCTATTATGCCATATGGGATCATATACTAGGTCTTGCCAAACAAGTGTGTCTTTTATTTTAAGGAGTTGAACAAAATCATTAATGTATAAAGAAATGGTTTTTAAATATGAATGCAAATTGTTGAACAAATGACATTTTATAATTGATATTTAATGTCATTGAGAAATATATGTTTCTTTATAGTATGAAAGAAAACTAAAAACACAAAAAAAAATAGAATGTTGTTTACCTCCCCCTTGAAATGTCTCTTGAAAGGTTAACTTTTTTTATCAATTTACATGACAAAAGGGTTAAAAGTGCCGTTTGCTTGTTTATATCTTTTTTAATTGTTCAATACAAAAGATTTGGTAGGATTAATGACGTGTACGGCAGGTGTTTAAGTCCAACATCTCAAATGTTAGGGGGACAGTGCACGTGGAGTTCAAATTTTGTGAACTCAAGACTACATTATTTATCTTGTATTATTTGTGATGTAGACACCTGCTTTAAATGCTTTTAAATAGTGGGGCATACTGTTTTACCTCTCTCTGTCTGTCAGTCTGTTCATCCATCTATCAGTCAGTCCAATGAATATATACTGCATCTTTCTCAGGAACTACATGTATATTACAAGGATTTCAGAAAATTTTGTTTTAATAAGTCTGTTATATGGTTTGATGCATTTCAGATTCATCACTTATCAACTTCCTGTTTACCGAAAACACTTGTATCATTTTACACATGATAGCCAAGTTGAAAATTTTCGTCACATTTTTCTAAGGAACTACATACACTACACGAATTTCTGAAATTTAGTTTCAGGGTTTATATAAGTAAGCTATATGTGATGTTTTTTCAGATTCATCAGTCAACAACTTCCTGTTTACAGTAATATTTGGACGGGGTATCATCATTGAGCAGTAGTTCGCGCTTTCACTTGTTATTTATATATATAATTAGGTTTTGGTTAAACATTCTTCCAATGAACAAAGAAAAAGGACAGGACATACATAATATAAGGCTTGTTATTAAATGTTTGGCTCAGATTGATCATTCCAATGACATTTTTAAAAGTCTGACTCTAGTAGCATCTGCAAACTTGCGTGTCATACGAGTTCAGAAAAGTATACTCCATATTTGGGTGAGGTTGGTCTATTAATTGCTGCTAATGTGAGAAAATATATACGTAGCTTCAAAATTGAAATTGTCTCGTTTGTCTCAGATTTTAGTACCTAGATGATTTCTCTTAGTTTGTTCCATTATTTTTGTACTGTTTATAAGATCCCTCAATTTAATGACTTTTTTTAGTAACTATATATAAGATGGTATTCATATAAATATTTTGCATTGCAGATCTTCAACTAAGGATAAAACACGTAGAGAAAGTAAAGAAAAAAAGAGGACCAAAGAAGCAGAGAAGAGTCAAAAAAAAGAAGTTGCAAAAATGCCACGATCCAGATCAAGGAGTCGGAGCAGAAGTTTCAGCAGGGGACGCAACAGGGGGAGACAACAGAGCCGTAGTAGAAGTCACAGCAGAAGTTACTCCCCGGAGGAGGGATACAGAATACATGTGGCTGATCTAGGAATGGATCCATCCAAATCAGAGTTAGACAGAGCATTTGAAAAATTTGGACCAATACTTGAAGTTTGGGTTGCCAGAAATCCACCATGTTTTGCTTTTATTGTTTACAAGTACAGGGAAGATGCAGAAAGAGCTGTCCAGGACATGGATGGAAGGTAAGAAGGGGAGATAATCACATATAAAGAGAATACATAAATAGCTTTCAAGGACATGGATGGAAGGTAAGAAGGGGAGATAATCACATATAAAGGGAATACATAGATAGCTTTCAAGGACATGAATGGAAGGTAAGAAGGGGAGATAATCACATATAAAGGGAATACAGATAGCTTTCAAGGACATGGATGGAAGGTAAGAAGGGGAGATAATCACATATAAAGGGAATACATAGATCGCTTTCAAGGACAAGGATGGTAGGTAAAACGGGTGAAAATTCTTTAATTTGTCCTCATTTAGAAAAAGTTTACTCTTTTTAATTGCTTGCTTCCAGGAAGCAATTCACTGACACATTTTCCATATATGCAAGTGACCTTAGTGTGACCCTTCTTGTAAAAATCAGGTGATCACAGTACTCATGGGTCTGTCATTAAAAAAAACTATTGTCTGATTATATATTTTATGCACTTAATATCCATGCTTTTTTAGGCAGTTAAGCTGCCTTATGCGAGCGCCCTGGATTTGTGTGCTACCCAATAAATGCTGAAATACGTGCCATTGTTATCATCTAGCTGGCTACTATATTATTTATAACTTATTGGACAGTTTTTTAATACTTTTCATTCTGGATTACAAAAAATATGACCAGAAAAACCTTAAATGATCGTCGATTTTCCCAAAGGTTTTGAAGTTGCACATAGGAAGTAGAGCACATTATGAATCCTTATGTAGTTTATTATCCCCTGAGCTTTTGGCTAAGATGTCAAAGAACAAATGTATGAAATATTTAATCGCCGAAAATCTATTAAGACAAGTAGTTAAGATTTCCCAAATTACAAAAGTCGTAGGAATATTGTTTGTCGTCAATACGTAGTCAACTACGTATATATACGTCAGTAGTCTATTAATATAAGTTCAACTGATCACGCTGTTGGCGGCAATTTTGAATTAGAAGACGAAATTTTCGTATCTTTTCAATTTGGACGCAGTGGTTCAAATTAGCGGTGGTACGAGGTCTGCGACCTTCCACTTTTGCAGTCGGACTTCCTACGTGGTTACTAGCTACGCCCGACGGACCTTGAAAGAAAATAAAAAAAATAACTTTGCAAACATTTTTACCGAAGTTTCCTAATAAACGATCTCAAACTTATTTTCATCATTACCATACATGACAGCGATGTTCAATTTGTTCAACCGCTAGCTTTATACAGAAAATCGCCGGTAAATAATGTGTAAATCCGAGTAAAATCATATCTCACTATCTGTCAAAAACAACATTGAAAACAAAATGGCTGCCGCGAGATTACAATATCGGATCCGATTCCGGAAGCGGATAAGGGTAATCCCGGGTTTTGGCTATCAACTAAAAAAATCCAGACAGGTGACAAAATACATCTATGCCTGGTAAATAAATGTAAACACTAGAATTTAAAACCAAAAGATATATGTAAAAGAAAGAAAAAGCAGAAAATATTTTGTACACCAATTTTAATGTCAAAATCCAATACAATTCTAACAATATATATGTTCCTGGTAACAGTATAATTTTTTTTTTATCAGTGATAAATGTTGGTAATGAATGTTAAATACTTTTCAAGTTAAACATATTACTGCAATTTCAAGGGATATTTTTTTCTTCTCAATTTTGATAGGTCAGTTAAAATAGCTGGAAGTTTCTTATATATGAAAAAAAAGATGTGGTATGATTGCCAATGAGACAACTATCCACAAGAGACCAAAATGACAAAAACTTGGTAATTAATGGTCAAGATCCCCAACCCTAAAACATATATATTCATGTATGGGACAATATAACAAATCATATGAAATATAGGTGGAGTTCGTTGGGCCACTCTGACTACCCCTTTCTGTTTGAGAATTTATAACGGTCGAGATCCACAATCTTAAACAATATATATTTATGTATGGGACAATATTACAAATCAAATGAATTATAAGGGGGTCCCTATGGTCACTGTACACCCTCCTGTTTGAGAACTTGGAAAAATTCGAGATCATCACCCCTTAACCATATAAATGTAAAATGATATATACTCATGTATAAGACTATATAACAAATCAAATGTATGAAATATAGGGGAAGTCCCTGTGGTCACCCTACTCCTCATGTTTAAGAATTTTGAAACAGTTGGGATCCCCAACTCTAAATTAAATGAAATATAGGGGGAGTCCCTGCAGTCACCTGATTGAGAAATTGGAAACAGTTGAGATCCCCACCTTTAAATTAAACCATATATATTCATGTATGAGAACTAATCAAATGAAATATAGGGAGAGTCCTTAGGGTCACCCTACCCACTCCTGTTTGATAACTTAGAAACAGATGAGATCCCCACCCCTCAACAATACATATTCATGTATTGGACAATATAACAAATCAAATGAAATATAGGGGAAGTCACTGGGGTCCCCCACCCCCTCCTGTTTGAAAACTTGATAACGGTCGAGATCCCCACCCATAAACCCTATATATTCATGTATGGGACAATATAAAAAATCAAATGAAAAATAGGGATAGTCCCTAGGGTCACCCCACACCCTCTTGTGTGTGTTTTGAGAACTTGTAAAAGATTGAGATGCATTTTCTCATGAACCGTGCATCCAAAGCTAATATGTTGTTACTGACAACAAAATGAAGGTCAAGTTCAAGAATAACGATTTTGACTTTTACTGTTAAGGAGTTATGGTTCTTGAAAGATTGAAAAATGGCGTTTCCAGTCGTGTTGTTGCATTTACTAATGAACTGTTCAACCAAAGCTTTTCAAATTTTAATATGTTGTTACTGATGACAAAATGGAGGTCAAGTTTCATAATGTGGATTTTGACTTTTACCGTCCATGAGTTATGGTTCTTGAAAGATAAAAAAAAATGGCGTTTCCATTCATGTTGTTGCATTTACTCATGAATCATTCAACCTAAGCTCTTTCAAATTTTAATATGTTGATACTGATGATAAAATGCAGGTCAAATTTGATATTGACGATTTTCACTTTCATCGTTCATCAGTTATGGTTCTTGTGATATTGCCAGGAGACAAATAAATGATAATAAATCCGGTTTGCTGTCGTTGTGACAGCCTCTTGTTATGTTTGCCTTGGTTTTTGGTTAACTGCCTACAGTGCTTACAGCGCTTTGATTGTTGATTGTTTACTATAAGGTGACAATTGGTAAACTACGGCGTCAAGACACAACAAGTAATTACCCACCATGTTTTCACATAACAACAGACAGAGAGAAAAACATTGAGGATTCATTACGATATGTTTGTGTAATTATTAAATCGTGCACAGAAGACTAAGTTTATGATATATACATGGATTGGTTCAAGAATTAGATACTTTTCACCAGTCACTCGTTTCATATGACTTTAAGTTTTCAAAAGCTATTAAAAAATAATAAAATTTTCTAAGGCTTTTACAGATGACTTATCATTCATTATACGTCTAAAAGATTTGTAAAAAGAAAACTGGGGGTCAATGGGCAAAATATTTTTAAGCATTCAAATGGGTAAAACCAGAGGATTCTGAAAATCTGACAAAAACCCCAAAACTTCCTTAAAGGGAATATTGATAAATCGGTAATTGTTGAGTGAGAACATAAATGGAAGGTAATTATATAATAAGGGGAGGTAATCATACAGAAAGTTGTACAGGAAAATAATGTGAGAGAAAGCTGTTCATGGTATAAATGAAAGGTTAAGAAGTGAGATAATCACATGATTTACTGTACAATCCCCTAGTTAACAATTAATGAGTATCACCAGTACTACTAAGCACACTGTTACAGTTTATTATTATATTTAGATTGAGTTCAAGATTTCAATGTAATTTATTGGAAATCATTACAAGGTACAAATAAGAAAAACCTATAAAGTAATTCTGTTTAATAAACTAATGTAACATCTGTGATCATCCATTGGTATACATTCATCTATAATGGTGTAAGTATAGGATAGGAATTATTTCTATATGTTAATAGTTGAACTTTTTTTTAATGGGTACAAAATTAAAATGTATTTATTTTTAGACATGTAAGACAGCAACTTTGTGTGCAAAATTTTTATCTTCGTTTTAAAGAATTGAGAATGTTAAGTTTTTATTTTCAGAAATTCATCAATGTTGTATAGATTGATACAACATGTCCAATAAAACATGATAAAACATTTAATTTAGTGAAAAAAATAATTATAAAAATGTGTTTATGTATATAAAACAGTAATCTAATGGCACTTATTAAATGGAATCAACACATACATGTAGTCCTTGGTAATCTCATTATGGCTATTTTATCAAATTTTCCTTTGATCTTGCTGACTGATAATTTTCTTTCTCAGCGGAGTTGAATGGTATGAAAATTATCGCCCGTTGTCAGGAAATTAACAATGTTGTCATGGGTAAAATAGCAATAAACAGATTATCATTGGTGATCTCGTTGAGATAATCTACGATAATCTATAAATACATTCAAATAATAGTATGATTGTATCAAAATATAAAGAATTAAACACAAATGAAGACCCCCCCCCCCCCCCCCCCCCCCCCCTTATTGCTATTGCAGGTTATGATCCAGAGACTGAACTCAGACTGAATGTGTACAATGTATATCTATGTGTTACATGTTTTATTGCTTTCTATGTATAGAAGTGTTGAGGTTATATTTTTGATTGATTACAGAGTTTTGAGTGGTGGAAGAATTCGGGTATCGTTTGCCAGACCCAGGACCAGGGGAAGGAGAAGACGAGGGTTTGATCCAAACCTACGCTGTTATACCTGTGGGGAGAAGGGACACTTCTCACGAGACTGTGTAGAAATATGGAGACAAAGACGTAGGAATAGAAGCAGGTGTGTACACGTAGATGACCTTCATAGAAGGTCAATTTGACCTTGTCGTGTGAATAATGTATATTATATTTATTGATAATAGATAAGTTTGGAAGTAAAAAGTATTAAGATTTGGTCCAGTCAGCAATGGTAAGGAAATTTGTTTGATTTCAGATTTTAATAGTAGAACTAGTCATTCTGTGTATTTCAGTTTCAGGAGTTAGTTAGTATATTTTTCTACTTAATCCAAATGGCGTCATATTTTCCTTCATGCCTCTATTTGTGGAATGAATTATAACAGTAACATGATAATTATATATTATTTACATACAAATACAACAATTTAAGCTCTGTTCATTGAAACAAACTGAACAACAAAATCCTGAACATTTGCTATTATAAATACATGAGAAATTTTGCAATCTTCACAATCTGCCAATTAATCCAAAGATAAAATATTGATTGAAGCCACTTTTAACTATTTTGTCTCCTACTTTTGTAGATAATACTCAAACAATAAAGATTAAATAAGTCTTTTAAGTCACATACTGCCTTTATGTTCCTTCTTGAACATCACCAATTCTTTTGCAACTTTTTCTTTATTGTTTATGTTGTTTTCTTTATCTAAATTTTGATGTTTTCTATGTATGTAGCTAGCTTCTAAAATTCTTGAAAAAAATTCCTTTAATTACCACAAGTGCAGTAGTATTTCCCCTCCCCCTTATGTTAGCACTGCTTTAAAACATGATTCATTACTACAGCTTTATTAGCCATTATCTTCCAGTAGACACAGTAATGAAAAAAGTCATATATGCTATTAACAGACATTTTATAACCTACATTGTACATGTATCACTACAGACATTTTATAACCTACATTGTACATGTATCACTACAGGCATTTTATAACCTACATTGTACATGTATCACTACAGACATTTTATAAACTACATTGTACATGTATCACTACAGACATTTTATAACCTACATTGTACATGTATCACTACAGACATTTTATAACGTACATTGTACATGTATCACTACAGACATTTATAACCTACATTGTACATGTATCACTACAGACATTTTATAACCTACATTGTACATGTATCACTACAGACATTTTATAACCTACATTGTACATGTATCGCTACAGACATTTTATAACCTACATTGTACATGTATCACTACAGACATTTTATAACCTACATTGTACATGTATCACTACAGACATTTTATAACCTACATTGTACATGTATCACTACAGACATGTTATAACCTACATTGTACATGTATCGCTAGCCAATATATTCAATGAGACTTGCTTTTGAGTTGACACATAGTAAGACATATCCTTCAAAGCATCTATATCAATAATCTGATTGCTGTCCAACATTTTAGTAACAAATTTCTCATTTTATGGGGATTTATACATATAGCATCCTTACTATTAAACTTATAGCCCACACATAACAGCTTTCCTTTCAGTTCATAGGTTATAAACTGTCCACACCTTTATTTCTTTACATTCTTGTTGGGTTTTGGTCAAGAAGTAAGTTTGCACACATCAAGTATAATATTTTCTACTTTAAAAATAAAACCAAGGAAGCAATACCTCTACTTGTCTTGTAGACTGTCGGAGCTTTAATTTATTTTGAAAATCTTTGACCTGATTTCATTATTTCAGGGATCTCCATGGCCTGTTTAACGATGGAGCCCCGCCATCGTTCAAATGTCTTGCGCCATCGTCAAATGACTCGCGCCATCGTTAAATTGTCTTGCGCCATCGTTAAATTGTCTTCCGCCATCGTTCAAAACTTCATCGTTTTTTGTAGCACGACGCCATTTTTTTTATCAATTATAATCAAATGCATGTAATTGCATAACCCTTAGGCTTTTTATGTTATAATCCAATACAGTTCTAACGCCTGAGGGATATCCGGATTAAGATCGCTAATTACTTGTACCTGAGCTTGTACAGGTAGATCAACAAACCAGACAGGAGAATACTATCTGAGGATAGACGATCCATTGTCGAAGTAATCAACTAAGTTTCAGCAAATGATTATGATCATTTAGATTAAATAAATAAATTAATAAATTAATCCAGTTACAAAGAAAACAGTTTAACAAGTCGAACACGTGCTTTATTTTGACTTACGCAATCAGCATCCCCCTTTTTTAAGAAGTACAAAATAAGACGCAAAACAGTAAATATTATTACATCGCAAATAACTCGAGTACTGCTGTAACGATAATTTAGAATTACTTTAACAGTTTAAAAGTAAAAACTTAAATATTTCCTGTAAAGAAATATCGTATCTAAATTCCGAATTCATTTCGTATATTACAATCAAATTGATACATCCGCGTTTCCGGTTTCTATTCAGACTCGAAAGATGCATGTTGCACAGCATCAATTTTTCCAGATAAAGTCATTAAAAACATTTTCATTTGTCAACGTTTGCTTTACAAATCTCTTTAACCTTTTACATAACCCGTACGAATTGTTTTGTTGTTGCTGCAAATCAGCCATACCGGTAATGGGCTATGAATTTGACAGTGTCCACGAAAAATAAGCTCCACATCAGATGATTTTTAACCCCCATAACAATTACCAAAAATAAAAGAAATCTGCTTGGGGACCTTCATGACAGCTTTTGGTTATTCTCGACTAAGGGGGGACCATGAAGACTTGGCATTTGAATGGTTAAAAACGGCAATAAATGAAAATATTGATACTTCTAATTCTATAACATGTATAATGAAAATTCAAATAAATATAATTTAAATAAGCAATGAATTAGCATGTTCACCATCTTTAAATGGAGGGATAAAATACTTCCGATCGCGCTACACTGTACAGCGTAGACAAGGTTTGTAATGGTGAAAGTTCCTCCATGGTTCAATTTTCATCCATGGAGATCCCTGTATTTTTACAACCAAGTACAACTTACACAACTTTCCCATTTTAGTTACAGTAAGTCAGTTCCAAGATATTTGTACATTTCAAGCTCTTTGCTCAGGAGCATTCCCAGTTTGCTTGCTTTTTCTTACATTAATTAAATTTTAATGGTTGAAATGGTACCAAAATAATGCACTGATTAAACTCCTGAATTTTTGTAAAGAGGTATCGGAACAACTGATAATAGTATAATAACAAATGATAAACAGATTTTATCCAACATTTAACAATACTGTTTTGATTAAATTATCCACTTATATTTTGAAACACCAATACATACCTATTGTAACTTCAGATATAGCTATGCTTTTATTATTTAATTGCATTACAAAAATGTATTAACTTGCACTTTAAAATACTTTATATGATTTAAACAGGATTTTTTCTCAATATTGCAAAATTAAGAATCGCATTTTAGTCTAAAATGACAAAATCCCAATAATAAATACACACAATAATTTCTGAATTAACAGTATTCAAAATATAATGCAAATCTTTACACTTGTAAAATGTATAATTTACATAAAAACCTTGTAGATACAAGCTGCTGACATTTGTTTTAAAGAAAGCTTGTTTTCAATATACATTACATACATGATAATGAACTTTTATACTGCATGGTTTCAAAATTCTACATTATACTGTACTACCAAATTATTATCTTTGATTTAAAGAGTAAATCATGCATGTTACTTAATATGAATGGAAAGACCTCTGGTTTTTATGTAGCAAATGAATAAAATATAATCTAAAACTCTGATATTTCTACCAGTGATATTTTATTTTTTGCATGGGTAACAGATAGCTGCTAGATTCTGCTTTATATACAAAATTTATCCTTACAGAATACTAAATATGGTTATAAAAACAAATAAAATCTATAAAACCACAATATTCATCTAAAGGTGTTCTTTTCATCAATTTTTGTGGGAAGGAAATTTAATGAAAAGGTTTTCTTAAAATAATCAGTATATTTTACAATTTACTCTAATTTTATTTTCTACAGTTCAGAGAACTAATCTTTTGGACCCTCTTTCTGTAGACATTTAACAATTAAGTACAATTATTTTAGTTATAAACTGTCTATTCCCCTTTTGGGCCCTCTTTCTGTAGACATTTAACAATTGAGTACAATTATTTTAGTTATAAACTGTCTATTCCCCTTTTGAACCCTCTTTCCGTAGACATTTAACAATTAAGTACAATTATTTTAGTTATAAACTGTATTCCCCTTTTGGACCCTCTTTCTGTAGACATTTAACAATTAAGTACAATTATTTTAGTTATAAACTGTCTATTCCCCTTTTGGGCCCTCTTTCTGTAGACATTTTACAATTAAGTACAATTATTTTAGTTATAAACTGTCTATTCCCCTTTTGGACCCTCTTTCTGTAGACATTTAAGAATTAAGTACAATTATTTTAGTTATAAACTATCTATTCCCCTTTTGGACCCTCTTTCTGTAGACATTTAAGAATTAAGTACAATTATTTTAGTTATAAACTGTCTATTCCCCTTTTGGGCCCTCTTTCTGTAGACATTTAACAATTAAGTACAATTATTTTAGTTATAAACTGTCTATTCCCCTTTTGGGCCCTCTTTCTGTAGACATTTTACAATTAAGTACAATTATTTTAGTTATAAACTGTCTATTCCCCTTTTGGGCCCTCTTTCTGTAGACATTTTACAATTAAGTACAATTATTTTAGTTATAAACTGTCTATTCCCCTTTTGGGCCCTCTTTCTGTAGACATTTTACAATTAAGTACAATTATTTTAGTTATAAACTGTCTATTCCCCTTTTGGGCCCTCTTTCTGTAGACATTTTACAATTAAGTACAATTATTTTAGTTATAAACTGTCTATTCCCCTTTTGGGCCCTCTTTCTGTAGACATTTTACAATTAAGTACAATTATTTTAGTTATAAACTGTCTATTCCCCTTTTGGGCCCTCTTTCTGTAGACATTTTACAATTAAGTACAATTATTTTAGTTATAAACTGTCTATTCCCCTTTATAAACAATGACAAAGATATGTTTTGTCTAGTCTGTTGTGGATTAAGGATGACATTATGGGCTATAGTGAATTTAAGGTATTTTTGATTTGTTTGACCTAACATTAATCTCTTGGTTTAAAATACAGATAAATAATGTAAAAGTCAAATTCATTTCTGGATCATATGTTGAACTTTACTCTAAGAGTTGCTGCTTTATTAATATATCACTGTTTATTTTATACCTATCAAATAGATGATTTGTGAATTTTAGATTTTAATATAGCGTAATTGTTTTACATTTACTGTGTCTTTTAGAAGGTTTGTATAAAGTTTATGTATCAGATACTAAATATTTGTTGGTTCTTGTTTCAGAAGCCATTTCTTCTGAAGGGATTTTTTGTTTACGATATCCCAGTTTTCAAAGTACAATAAATTCAAACTTTAGGTTGATATGCTTAAAGACCAGTTATTGCCATCATTAAGGCCACACTATTGCCATCATTAAGGCCACATTGTTGCCATCATTAAGGCCACACTATTGCCATCATTAAGGCCACACTATTGCCATCATTAAGGCCACACTTAATATTTAATTATTAGTTGTTTGCTGTATACTGCTATTAATTCCTTATACATGTATTAGTGGGTAAGTATACAATAACTTTGTTCTGATCTTAAAGTAAGGTAGCTATACAGAAAACACATTTTATATTTTCTTTTTGAAAAATTGTGTCAATCAGAAAACTATATTTCTTAATAATATGGTATAAATTTGAATTTGATCAATTATTTGTATAGTGTTTAATTACATATACCAGACATCATACATAATATACTTGGATCAAATTGTTCCCTGCAGAAATTACTAACATCCTCCACAACCTAACCAACAATCATGGAATGTTATTTTGAAGAAAATTAATGGGCAAACAGCCAATTTGAATAAATTTGACTGACTTTTTAAATATTTTTGTCAGGAATGTGGTACTGGTAAAATGTGTCAGATCAAAGAGTGGTCATGTGATAATGGTATTGGTGATGATTGGTCAAAATTTGAATTTGAAATGACATGGTTTATGATTGGTTCCTCTGTGTGAAGGAGCCTTTTGATTGGTTGGGATAACCATTGTAATGGTTGTAAGTGATGTGATGAGAGAGAATGTGTCATTGATTTGTGTCATATTGGTTGCGTTTGTGTTTATTTATAGCAGGTAACAGGTAAGTAGAGACAAAATGTGTGAACAAAATTAAAAAATGTAAAATATACAAATAAGTAAATCAATAATGAAAGAATAATAATGGTGATTTTGAGTGAGTTACTGTGAAATATATCATAATATCAGCAGTGAACATGGTATGGTCTTTCGCCAACAGAGGTCATGGTATGGTAATTCATTAGCAGTGCACATGGTATGTTCTTTGATCAGCAGTGGTGTCATGGAATAGTGATAGATCAGCTTTGAACATCTTTACATGGTATGTTCACTGATCATGGTATGTTCATTGTTAGCAGAGGTCATGGAATGGTAATCCTTCGCATTGGAGATGGTCTTCCATCAAAGATCAGCAGCAGTGTTTCACAGTGACTCACTCATTTCTACCAAATTCCATTTTAACTGAAGCACTATAAAATCAATTTTAGTTGCAGATAAGTATTGTTATCCAATCTCCTTCCAAGTATGACTTTGAGGTTCGCAAACAGGGACAACATTCAAATTAAAAAGATCTTTCTATGTATTGTAAAAGTCTTTTGGCAATCTATGCATCCTTAAAGTTATAAAGTGCAAATTTTGAAGATGAAATTTGGAGTAATAAGAGATAATATCAAGTATTTGTCCCTGTGTGAACCTCTGTTGCCATATTAACCATTTAGCTTCGTCCTCCTGGTAGCTATATCTTCCAAAATAATCAGAAATACACCTACAAGTTAAGAGTATGGATAACAAAAGTATTTTATGATTGTGTGTTTTATAAGTATATAATAATATATGATTTAGTGTGACCGTATACAATGCAGTCGCATTAGATAATTGACATGTTATGTAAATGGTGCATTTTACTTTTATTATTTCTCTTGTCTCATTTCAATCATCAATCATTCAAAAATAAAATGTAAAATCAAGGAATATGTCAATAATCATGATAATATTCAATCTTCAATAAGAAATAGGAGAAACTTTGAAAGCCCTGCTATTCATTTGAAATTGTTTTTATTATGGATTGAAAGAAAGGATAGGAACCAAAAACATTTGACAGATAATGGCTCTCATATTTCCTTAAGGTGGTACCTAACACTACAGGGAGATAACTCTGTAAAGTCAGCTAAATGTTTTAATTACGTAGTGTTGTAAAAGGAATATTAAGCTTCTCAATAATCAAAATTGGTGGTTGTCAAATAGCTATATAACCAGTGTAATTTTCTGACAAAACAGTTGGTTCAAAATTTTTAATTTTTTTATATTTTTGTTAAAGTGTCAAAGTATTTACTTAGACAAAATTTTATGAAAATTAAACGAGCCAAATTAATTTTAGTGAAAGTGTTGGGTACCACCTTAAGTCAAAACACCAAATCTACTGCAAATTGACTTTAAATTGTATGAGTGACATTGATTGAACATAAATAAGGATACAAGAAATTGGAGTCTGGGCACATTAGACCCTTTCCATTTGAAATGAAAGAAATACTGATAAATACAAATAGAGAAAAGATATAAGGGCCTACTATGTCTTAAGTGTCTTTCTAAGACTCCTTGATTTTACAGTTTATTTAAAAAAAAAATCATATGTAAACAAACCATTCTCAGTCTTTTGCATGGAGCTTGACTGTATAAACATGGTGTAGGGAAAAATGTCAAACTTGATAAAAAATGCATTTATTTGCTGAAAAATTGACTTATTTTGGAGTTAAGTATCAACTTTTGTCCTAATAGTGTGAACCAGGCAACTGCCAACCTATAATGATGAATAATGATTCTCATAACAATTTGGTAGTTTATACAGCAGCAAATGGATTAGTGTTTTAAGAAAGGCCTCATTATTATTAAGTATAAACATGGATTTTTTTTCTTAAATGTAGTATT
Organism: Mytilus galloprovincialis; assembly: GCA_037788925.1. Taxonomy (NCBI): domain Eukaryota; kingdom Metazoa; phylum Mollusca; class Bivalvia; order Mytilida; family Mytilidae; genus Mytilus; species Mytilus galloprovincialis. Next base: position 1,638,868 of record CM075341.1, on the reverse strand, counting down.
AAAAACAGATATATACAAACTGAACAGAATTAAAGCAGAGAACTCAAAATTATTTAACTATTAATATTCATGATATTAGGTGCCTATGCTTAGTTAAAATTAAGTGTTGACAAAGCTGTTTGATAGAATTAAATTACTTCTACCTCCAGTATTGGACTTTTAAGAAGTTAACCACATGCAGAATAAAACATATTTTTCCAGATTTTTACAATATTTTTACAAATTTCTTGAAAATTTGAGAATACCTTTTGTCTTGGCCTATAATTCTTTTTATTTATATCCTTTTTAATCGGTAAACAATTGTTTCATATATTTTTAGAGCACTAAAGACTGAAACCTTTTTCTTGTACATCCCCCCTCAAATAATCTGAATAAGAGTTTTTGATTTGTTTGTGGCAATTGTGGGTTTACTGAGAAAGTTTATAAAACTTGCATTTATGATTTAGATATATATTAAAATGTAGTTATCCTTTGCTGTACTCACTGTAATAGGAAAATAATTCATGTTTATACATTGGCCTGCTAAATCTGACATGTTACATGAATGTTTTTATTGTTTATTTTCAGGGACAGGGGAGATAATAATTTCACAGCAAGAAAACGCAGAAGTTACTCACGCTCTAAATCCAGATCCAAATCTCGATCACCGAAGAGATCCAAGAATCGCAGGTTGGTAAATTAGTATTTTATCATGCTATAGGTATTTTGAGGTCAACATCAGAAACAATTAATTAAATGCAGTTGTCAACTATGACAATGGAGATATTTTGGCAAAGATGTGGTGATGAAGTGTTATGAGTACCAGTAGGCTAGCTTGTTCAGAATTTAAAGAGAACCTTACCAGGATTTAGATTTCAGAATTTCATATGGTAGACAGAGATTTATATGATTTATTCTGTTTTAGAATATTTTTAGATCATCAAGTAAAGTATAAATGAACCAAAGTTACTTACTGTGATTTGATAGGAAAGATTGTTAATCAGCATCATCTCATATGCTCTTTGAAATCATAAAAATGTCTGTTGTCATTTGTTCAGGTCAAGGTCACGTTCAAACAGACGCAAAAGCAGAAGTCCCAGGTATGTATATGATAGCAGTCAATGGATCTAACAACTTCACTATCCCCTTCTAATTTCCACTCATTAATCAGAGTTAACTCCCTTGTAAATCTGTGTCTTTGACAGTTGTCTCCCTTCACTTTCTCACATTGCAATTTAGATAAACGATAGTCCAGGAAGAAATTATGATATTTGTAAAATTTTTTTGAATAATAGCAAACTAAATTTGATAATCAATTTATTCTAATGGTTTAGAAATCAGATGTTCAGCAAAAATAATTATGCTTTCTGAGAGGAACATTAATAAAAAAGGGAGCTAACTCTTTAAAACAGAAGTGCACTTCAAGCACTACTGCCACAGTTTATAGTTTGTAAAGTAGCTCTTATAGGTTGCACTTTGTAAATACAGCTGTTTCTCAAACCACGCCTCTTTTGGGGAGATTTAGAATATTCATAGAAAATTAATGTTGTTTACATACTGGTTCCCAGTTATGCTCTCTGTGTCCCATCTCATAGTCATAACTTGGGAATGTTACCAGTAGATAAACATGTGTATATTGTTTACATTGAAATCTGTGGTAACCCTTCATTCGAGGAAGGGGTAGTTAAGAAAATTAGTGTTAGTTTAAACTCTGAAAAGTTCAGGGCATATAAACGTTGAAAATATGCCGCACAGCCCTATATTTTGACCTTTGAAAAAAATTGTAGTGCATATGAACTTTATTTTTTTAGCTCACCTGGCCCGAAGGGCCAAGTGAGCTTTTCCCATCACTTGGCGTCCGGCGTCCAGCGTCGTCGTCGTCCGTCGTCGTTAACTTTTACAAAAATCTTCTCCTCTGAAACTACTGGGCCAAATTAAACCAAACTTGGCCACAATCATCATTGGGGTATCTAGTATAAAAAATGTGTGGCGTGACCCGGCCAACCAACCAAGATGGCCGCCATGGCTAAAAATAGAACATAGGGGTAAAATGCATTTTTTGGCTTATAACTCAAAAACCAAAGCATTTAGAGCAAATCTGACATGGGGTAAAATTGTTTATCAGGTCAAGATCTATCTGCCCTCAAATTTTCAGATGAATCCGACAACCCGTTATTGGGTTGCTGCCCCTGAACTGGTAATTTTAGGGAATTTTTGCTGTTTTTGGCTATTATCTTGAATATTATTATAGATAGAGATAAACTGTAAACAGCAATAATGTTCAGCAAAGTAAGATTTACAAATAAGTCAACATGACCAAAATGGTCAGTTGACCCCTTTAGGAGTTATTGACCTTTATAGTCAATTTTTAACCATTTTTCGTAAATCTTAGTAATCTTTTACAAAAATCTTCTCCTCTGAAACTACTGGGCCAAATTAATCCAAACTTGGCCACAATCATCTTTGGGATATCTAGTTTAAAAAATGTGTGGCGTGACCCGGCCAACCAACCAAGATGGCCGCCATGGCTAAAAATAGAACATAGGGGTAAAATGCAGTTTTTGGCTTATAACTCAAAAACCAAAGCATTTAGAGCAAATCTGACAGCGGTAAAAGTGTTTATCAGGTCAAGATCTACCTGTCCTGAAATTTTCAGATGAATCGGACAACCTGTTGTTGGGTTGCTGCCCCTGAATAGGTAATTTTAAGGAAATTTTGCTGTTTTTGGTTATTATCTTGAATATTATTATAGATAGAGATAAACGGTAAACAGCAATAATGTTCAGCAAAGTAAGATTTACAAATAAGTCAGCATGACCAAAATGGTCAGTTGACCCCTGAAGGAGTTATTGCCCTTTATAGTCAATTTTTAACCATTTTTTGGTAAATCTTAGTAATCTTTTACAAAAATCTTCTTCTCTGAAACTACTGGGCCAAATTAAACTAAGCTTTGCCACAATCATCATTGGGGTAATTTGTTTAAAAAATGTGTGGCGTGACCTGGCCAATCAACCAAAAAGTGCTACGGCTAATAATAGAACATAGGGGTAAAATGCAGTTTTTGGCTTATAACTCAAAAACCGAAGCATTAAGAGAAAATCTGACAGGGTTTAATTGTTTATCAGGTCAAGATCTATCTGCCCTGATGTTTTCACGGATCGGACAACCCGTTGTTAGGTTACTGTCCTGAATTGGTAATTTTAAGGAAATTTTGCCGTTTTTTGTCATTATCTTGAATATTATTATAGATAGAGATAAACTGTATACAGCAATAACGTTCAGCAAAATAAGATCTACAAATAAGTTTACATGACCAAAATAGTCAATTGACCCCTTAAGGAGTTATTGCCCTTTATAGCTAATTTTTAACATTTGTCATAAATTTTTGTAAATTTGTAGAAAATATTTTCCACTGTAATTACTGGGCCAAGTTCATTATAGACAGAGATATTTGTAGCAACAAGAATGTTCAGTAAAGTAAGATCTACAAACACATCACTATCACCAAAACACAATTATGTCATGAATTTATCCCTGTCCATTATTTAATATGCACAAGACCAAGGTGAGCGACACAGGCTCTTTAGAGCCTCTAGTTCAAAACTTCATAGTAAAACAAAAGTGGTACAGTTTTAGCCGTAAAGGGAGTTCCTATGGGAAAATACATTGTCAATATTTACAGAAATGCAACCTTTATGGAGTTTTGTCATAAGAATTTAAGAGTTTGAATTTTGACTCTTGAAAATGTCAAATATTATTGTCACTGCAGTTGTGTATCTTTTTTCTGTTCAAATTGTTCCTGTCCAAGTAAAATATTTATGATTAGTACATAGTTATAAATATTATTAGACAAAATTGCTAAACATTATTGAAATATAACAGGAGTAGATTAATCAGCATGCTATACTGAAAGGTGGTGGAAAGTATTTAAAGTGGCTTGTATGAGGGGTTCAAAGGTGACTTACGAAGGAAAATATCTGATTCTGGTCAATATGGTCAAACTATTCAGGTGCACATGTGAAATAATGTTAACTTGTTATGCATGAAATATTTAACATTACACAACCATTAGTTGTAAGATGTGTAAGTGTTTTTGGGTTTAAGACATGTTCTGAACGATAAAACCTTACTTCTATACTCCAAGTCTTCAATCAGTACCACATCACTAAAACCATAATAACTCATAATTAATTGAACAGTTTAATACATAAGATTTATTTATACCATACTTTCATATCCCTTTATGTCAGTTTCCTTTCAAGAAAGATGTAAAACAGACGACAGTTGTCTGCTCTTTGGTCTGGTCTCTTTGACATATTCCCCATTTATATTTTCAATTTTAGAATGTATTGATTAGTATTTGAATGTACATTTGTTCTTTCTGTGCAAGTTTTGAAAAAAAGTCATAAAGCTTGAATTGTTAGCGTAGAAAAGATGAGTTTTATTAGCGGTAAGTGTTTTCATTTGAATCTGTTGAAAAAGGAATAGATTAATTCTAGTTGAATACATTGTCCTGAACCAGAGAAGATTCTAAAGTAGAAAGTACGCCATCTAGTTTAAGAATGTTCTATGCAATCAAAGATGATGATTTTGTAAACTAAACAAATTTAAGTCTTTTCATTAGAGTTAAAAGTTTGATAAGTTGATAAATAGGACATATTAACCTACATTTACAACTTGTACGGACTTTGAGGATTTAGGGTCTTGATCCATCGCTGAAGATTTTAATTGACCTCTAGTTTCATTATTTGTTTTGATGTTCTGTGGAGTTTCTGTCTGCTGATTTCCTCTTATTTGATTTTGTTCATGTCGTCAATAATGATTTCAATATAATTATCATTTGTCTGCTCTGTATAATTCTATTTTTAGCTCACCTGGCCCGAAGGGCCAAGTGAGCTATTCCCATCACTTTGCGTCCGGCGTCCGTCGTCCGTCGTCGTTAACTTTTACAAAAATCTTCTCCTCTGAAACTACTGGGCCAAATTTAACCAAACTTGACCAAAATCATCATTGGGGTATCTAGTTTAAAAAATGTGTGGCGTGACCCCGCCAACCAACCAAGATGGCCGCCACGGCTAAAAATAGAACATAGGGGTAAAATGTAGATTTTGGCTCATATCTCTGAAACCAAAGCATTTAGAGCAAATCTGACATGGGGTAAAATTGTTTATCAGGTCAAGATCTATCTGCCCTGAAATTTTCAGATGAATCGGACAACCCGTTGTTGGGTTGCTGCCCCTGAATTGATAATTTTAAGGAAATTTTGCTGTTTTTGGTTATTATCTTGAATATTATTATAGATAGAGATAAACTGTAAACAGCAATAATGTTCAGCAAAGTAAGATTTACAAATAAGTCAACGTGACCGAAATGGTCAGTTGACCCCTTTAGGAGTTATTGCCCTTTTTAGTCCATTTTTAACCATTTTTCGTAAATCTTAGTTATCTTTCACAAAAATCTTCTCCTCTGAAACTACTGGGACAAATTAATCCAAACTTGGCCACAATCATCATTGGGGTATCTAGTTTAAAAAATGTGTGGCGTGACCCGGCCAACCAACCAAGATGGCCGCCATGGCTAAAAATAGAACATAGGGGTAAAATGCAGTTTTTGGCTTATAACTCAAAAACCAAAGCATTTAGAGCAAATCTGACATCAGGTAAAATTGTTTATCAGGTCAAGATCTATCTGCCCTGAAATTTTCAGATGAATCGGACAACCCGTTGTTGGGTTGCTGCCCCTGAATTGATAATTTTAAGGAAATTTTGCTGTTTTTGGTTATTATCTTGAATATTATTATAGATAGAGATAAACTGTAAACAGCAATAATGTTCAACAAAGTAAGATCTACAAATAAGTCAACGTGACCGAAATGGTCAGTTGACCCCTTTAGGAGTTATTGCCCTTTTTAGTCCATTTTTAACCATTTTTCGTAAATCTTAGTTATCTTTCACAAAAATCTTCTTCTCTGAAACTACTGGGACAAATTAATCCAAACTTGGCCACAATCATCATTGGGGTATCTAGTTTAAAAAATGTGTGGCGTGAACCGGCCAACCAACCAAAATGGCCGCCATGGCTAAAAATAGAACATAGGGGTAAAATGGGGTTTTTGGCTTATAACTCAAAAACCAAAGCATTAAGAGCAAATCTGACAGGGATAAAATTGATTATCAGGTCAAGATCTATCTGCCCTGAAATTTTCAGATGAATCGAACAACCCGTTGTTGGGTTGCTGCCCCTGAATTGATAATTTTAAGGAAATTTTGCTGTTTTTGGTTATTATCTTGAATATTATTATAGATAGAGATAATAGTAAGCAGCGAGAATGTTTAGTATAGTAAGATCTACAAACACATCACCATCACCAAAACACAATTTTGTCATGAATCCATCTGTTTCCATTGTTTAATATTCACATAGACCAAGGTGAGCGACACAGGCTCTTTAGAGCCTCTAGTTTTAAATTTGAACTTTGTTGTTTCACTGTACTTTCATATCATATCTTAATTTTAATTTCAGGTCAAGGTCACCTGTAAAGAGAAACCGTTCAAGATCAAAATCACCCAAGCGTAGCAGAAGCAGAAAAGACTCCGAGAGAGAGAAGAGATCCGTAGAAAAGATCAAGTTAGAATCACCAAAAAAGGAGTACAGATCTAGGTCACGGTCAAGATCAAGGTCAAGGTCAGTCTCCAGACCAGCTGAAGATGTTAGAAAATCTAGGTCAAGGTCGAGGAGCATGTCATACCATGGCAATGGTGAAATTGAGGCAGATGCATGAACTGTTTAAACATTAAACACTGAATTTTATAATGTTGTTGACGTAGAATCGTGACTCCAGAAAAATGTTCATGTTTATTATTTGTTAAAATAGATACTAGGAAAAAATTGTGGAATCTAAATTTTAACCATTTTATTTTTTTGTCATGTAGGTTCAATCATCATTTGATTTGGAATGTAATATTTTTAAAAAGGATATTATAGGATGAAGTGACCAATAATCATCTGAATTATCTGAAGGTCTTTATAAGTAATTGACAAAGAATATCAACTATCATTTATCAAAGTACATCAGCAATTATTTTTAAATCAATTTCATTCAATTTTTGTAGTGATATATTATTGTCACCATATTAATGGGTTTTAGTACTTTGAATATTTTATGGCCTTAGAATTAAAAAATGAGAAAAAAAACCATGCAGGATTGTCTCATTGAAACACAAGAAAACCCTAATTTTAAATCAGATAATTAAAGAACTTGAAGTCTTAAAGGTATGATTTATATTAATGTGATTTATTCAGGCATATTCAGGCAGAAAGACTAAAAGAATGATGTATCCTTTCAGCTATTGTTTTACAGTCAAATTATAAGGAGATGTTATAAGAATGACAAAACCTTTGATGTTTTATTTGATGTTTTTAATCAGAGACTTTGTTGTATTTTATGAAAATGTAAATGTTGTTTTATAGGACCATCCATAAATCATATCTCACGAGTAAGTGGAAGGAAAAGGCAAATTTTTCTGTTTTGAAAGAAATTATCATGTGTTATATTAATTTAAGGCTGGCTTGTCATGTTTTTGATTTTTTGTCAGATTTTCGGAATCCTCTGGTTTTATCCATTTAAATGCCTTGAAAATTTTTGCCCGGTGACCCCCATTTTTCTTTTTGAAATTCTTTAACAGGTATAGTGATACACCATCTGCTAAAGTCTTATAAAATTTTAATTATTTTGTAACAGTTTTTGAGAACTTTAACTTGTCAATGATAAAGCTATGAAAAGTCAAGAGAGAATATTTTCCCGCCAAAATTTCAATGGCTCATATCTCGAAAACAAGCACGGTGACCTAGATTTTTTTTTTGCTTTTTGGATTCCTTTATTAATTCCTTATCAATATAAACTAGTGTTTTGAAAAGTTAATTACTTTGAAACTGAGAAGCGAGCTCCCTTAACAAGGTTATATGTATTCAAAATGTCTTCATAATTAAGGGACAATTTCTATTTAACCATTATTTTATCAAAAATGTTTGTAGAGCATGACTTGTTTTATAAATACAATTTGATAGATTTAGAAAACCTTATGGAGTCACCCACTTTCAACTTTTTGTAAATAATATTTTAAACTACATCACTGCAAAATTTGGTCAAATTATTTTGCAGCAAAGAAAAACAGGAACATTCATTATAGTTTATCATAGAAAATCAAACTGAATTTAGCCTTTAAAAAATTGAACTTTGAATGTATGAAGAAAAGTTTGAAGCCTAGATAGGCGCTTTTCTTTGTAATTAAATACATTCCAGAAAACCTAGTGCTGTTGATGCCATATCATTACAAATTTGATTGTGGCTATTCTCTACAGATCTCTAAAATGAGAAAATGAGAAGCTACCTGGCAGGTGATACCATTTCTTTTCTGAAATGTCAGAGTTTAATACCATTATTCATTTTAGATAATACATGATTGTACATTTTAAGACACTCTTTTCTTTTGTCAGAGTTTTGTTCTTCATGTTACATTTATTACCATAAATTTCATGTAAACCTTGATTATGAAACCGTAAATGAAACAAAAACTGTCATTTTCAAGTTTTCATCTTGCTCTCATTGACATGAAAAAAGATTGTGTATCAATCACATGGTAGGGGAGATAATTTGTGTCAGTTACATTGTAAAATGGATCAATAAGAAATCGTGACTGTATATTGCATTTTTTAATCATCATTTATACAGAATATTAAAATAGAAATAAAAATACTGTATAAGTTTTATTGTCATTTGAAACCAAAAGGATGGTATAGAAGAGGGACGAAAGTTATCAGAGGGCCAGTCAAACTCCTAAATCGAAAATAAACTGACAACGCCATGGCTAAAAATGAAAGACAAACAATAGTACATATGACTAACATGGAAAACTATAGAAAAAGTAACACAAACCCCACAAATACTAGGGGTGATCTCGGGTGCTCCATAAGGGTAAACAGAAATTGCTCTATGTGGCACCCGTCGCGTTGCTCATGTTATCTTATAGGTATTCTACCTAGTCCTTCCTGACGCTCAGTGAATTTGATGAATATTTTCCAACTCTACTCCTCGACCTAGACACAGTCATGGTCATTGTCGAGCCTGCAACTTTTGTTGCAGAAAGCTCGACATAGGGATAGTGATCCGGCGGCGGCGTTAGCTCACTTCTTAAAAGCTTTATATTTTAGAAGGTGGAAGACCTGGATGCTTCATACTTTGTATATAGATGCTTCATGTTACGAAGTTTCCGTCAGTCACATGTCCAATGTCCTTGACCTCATTTTCATGGTTCAGTGACCACTTGAAAAAAAAGTTCAAATTTTTTGTAATGTTGAATTCTCTCTTATTATAAGTAATAGGATAACTATATTTGATATGTGCGTACCTTGCAAGGTCCTCGTGTCTGTCAGACAGTTTTCACTTGACCTCGACCTCATTTCATGGATCAGTGAACAAGGTTAAGTTTTGGTGGTCAAGTCCATATCTCAGATACTATAAGCAATAGGGCTAGTATATTCGGTGTATGGAAGGACTGTAAGGTGTACATGTCCAACTGGCAGGTGTCATCTGACCTTGACCTCATTTTCATGGTTCAGTGGTTATAGTTAAATTTTTGTGTTTTGGTCTGTTTTTCTCATACCATATGCGATAGGTCTACTATATTTGTTGTATGGAATGATTGTTAAGTGTACATGTCTAGCGGGCAGATGTCATGTGACCTTGACCTCATTTTCATGGTTCAGTGGTCAAAGTTAAGTTTTTGAGTTTTGGTCTTTTTATCTAATGCTATATGCCAAAGGTCTACTATATTTGGTGTATGGAAATATTTTATGATCTGTATGTCAGTCGAGCAGGTTTTATTTAACCGTGACCTCATTTTCACGGTTCATTGCACAGTGTTAAGTTTTTGTGTTTTGGTCTATTTTTCTTAAACTATAAGTAATGTGTCAACTATATATGTTGTATAGAAGCATTGTTAGCTGTACCTGTTTGCCTGGCATGGTTCATCTGACCTGGATCTCTTTTTCAAGGTTCATTGGTCTTTGTTTAGTTATCTTGGTTAATGTTAAGTTTATGTGACAGTTGTAATAAAGCTTAGCTTTATACTTAGGACTATCAACATAATATCAATGATTAGTATAGAAGGCTAGACATTTCAGCGTGTGCACTCTTGTTTTCATTATACATTAACTACTCTGCATGATGTCTCTATTAATGACTTGCTGCCATTTATACATTAGCCTCTAGGTATTCATCACATTCACTGGAATTTTATTCATTACCCCTTTCAAAACTTCATTCTCTGTTCAATATTCGTTTGGAAACCACTGTTACAACCCCTTATTCAAACCAATACAAACTTGCAGCTATCATTTTAGATATTGCAAGTCACATACTTTTCATTGCATTAAAAAAGATGAAATTAGAGGAAATATCTTTTCTTTAACTTCTTTCTTCTTTCTTGTGTATGAGCTTCCTATCTAAGGAACACCCCTTACTTGGTAATCAGGAGTAATTACAGGAGTGGGTAAATCACAGATTTATTTTATATTTTTAAAAGTTAATTAAAATATGGGTTAGATAAAAAAAAAAAGACAAAGGTAAAATTACTCGATAAGATAAAATAGTGAAAAAAGGACCAGTAGGCGTGCTCTGTACATATGGTGGAAAGGTTAAGAGATAAAAATACCAATCAATTGGGGATGGAAAAATATTCACAGAGGATTAAAAAATGTACATGTTTGGAGATATAAAATCTAAAAATCATCTTATCCAACATAAGTAAAAAATAGATACTTGATTAAGTACAAAAGTCACTTAAAGTTTATTGTCTATAATATTCATTCCTTGAATTCACATACTTCCATTTGAATTTCACTTGATTTTCTAAATTCTTTAGAAGCTGTAAGCCACAGATATGTATTTTGTAACAGAAGTCTCTAGTCAGTGACTCGATATTCATCTCCTGGGTTTTACTGAGGTTTTGCAGATTGTAGAAAACTGAAAAATCAAGCAAAAGTGCTACAATGTTTTGGTTGATGTTAAAAAGTTGTTCCCATCCTTTACAACCTATGATATTTGTGACCAGAACTTTGAGAGGAAGGAAATACTTCATACAAGTTTCCCTTAAAGCTGGACAGAATGTTAAGACGTGCGTTAAATCTTCGTCCTCCCTATGACACAGCAGGCATGTTGCATTTATCTTGTATTGGCTGAATTTGTATTTGTTGGTTTGTACCAAGTATGTACCAGTGAGCATACGAGCTTTGATCATGCTTTTCCGTACATCTAATAAGCTCTGTGATGCAAATTCCCAGACTGGGTGGACAACACCTATCTCTTAGATGGTTGTGTTAAGGAAACTCAATGAAGATTTTGACTTTGCCGTTTCTTGTAGTTTATAGGTCCAGTATTTTTTGTTTGTGGATCTCAGGATTTTTTTCGATACAACTTTTGAAGGCAGTTTTATACTGGAGTTAAGGATGTTTGGCAGGTTGTATTGTTGTAGCAGTAAAATTGATTGGTGAAAGAAGCTTTTAGGATTTTTGGAATTAACTGATATTTGTCTTTTAAGAATTCCTTTAATTTAGAGTTGTCACAAGACAGAATTGCATGTAAGAGTGTCAGTTTCTTTCTGTGGATTTCTACTACCGGTAGGACATCCAATAGTAGCTGAATGGCAGGAATAGCCGTTCTTTTAGAGAATGATTGAATTGATCTGAGAGTTTCTTTGTGAAACTTTTCCAGTAGTTCCATTTGAGCTCTATTGGTAAGAGTGAGGACTTCCAAGCAATACAGGAGCCTAGGCAATACATAGCTTTTGTATACTGTAACGGAGATTTTGGGATTTAAGCCGTTGGTTCCATGTAGACCTGAGTTCATTAGAGCATACTTGGTTCTTCTTGCAGATTTGATGCGTTCCTCTATGTTGATATCACATTCCTTTCTAGCTGTTCGTTTTATACTTATTTTGCCAATAAAGGTGTCGATGGCATCAACTTGGGCAATATCCTTCATCATAATTTAGTTCAGTTGAAAATACCTCCTCATTTCAAGGATCAGTGTGTACCAATAATTTCTTATAGAATGAAACTCAAAACAGTGTGGCTGTGGCCATTGATTGACACATTAAATTCATCCATTGACTGGGACAATTTACGTGAGCGTTTGTCTGTAACGACCACTGATCACGACGTACCTACGATAGACATCTAAACTGTGGGGTCACCAAAGGTTTCTTAACGCCTTTAATTATAAAATAATTCGAAAAATTAATCAGGACTAACCTTTATGTTTTGATTTATATAATTGATATAAATCAAAACATCGTGTTATTTCTAATTAATTTTTCGAATTACTTTATTAAGGTGTGGAGAACCTTTGGTGACCCCATAGTTTAAGTGTCTTTAAAAGGTACATAGTGAGCAGTGGTCGTTACATACAAACGTTCACCTAAATTGTCCCAGTCAATGGATGAATTTAATGTGTCAATCAATGGCCACAGCCACACTGTTTTGAATTTCATTCTATCTATACTGAACAAACTGCAACAAAAATTTTCAATTACAAACACGTTTTGCATTATCTCGATATTGATGACTTCAAGTCTAAATCTCTTGATTGCACCTCTACTAGTTTCCAATTCACATATAATCTAACTGGCTACGTTATTACCGGAGACCTCAACATTGTCAATAACACTTTCCTGCTAAATGTGATATCCAAAGATCTGAAATATCATGAGCCTAAATTGGAAATACAGCTTCTAAATCCTGATGGATCACTTGAGGATTATGCCAGGCAATGGGATAAACATGAGAAAGAAGACGTAGATACTCTTTCCAAATTGATAAAGGCTGTGAGGTCGTTGATACAAATCCGAATTAAGAAACTTAATATGTCTTATCAATAACCATTTTACATCAAATCTTTACAGACCCAAATGTTGCAAAACACTTGCCCTACCTCCATAACAAACATGTTGCAGACAAAGCCCAAAACAATATCATGTTTGTGTGTAAATCTCACTACATTAACTGCTTGATAAATGAACTAGGTATTGACAATTCACTTGGAAACTCAAAATATACCCTCACGACACTTACCATAAAGGAAATCCTGGATAATCATAGGTCTGTTCTATGTTCCTGTGGAATTTCAACCAAAGATGAAGAACTGGGTCTTCCATCACAGTGTGCAACAGCCCAGTATTCCACGCTTTTGTGTTGTCATGAGTTCATTGATATGCTAATAATTATTAATTAACTGTTAATAAAAAATATAATTTTTGAAATATTATGTTTCTTTTTACCCCAAGAGTAGATTACCTGAGCTGTATTTTGCAAAACTTTTAGCAATAGCATAAATTGTTCTATATAATAAGGATGTTCTTATCACATGCAGAAAACCCTAGCCGTATTTGGCACAACCTTTTTCAACTTTTGATCCTCAGAGCTGTACAACTATGTACCCCCTTTTTTGACTTTCGAACTTTTATATCAAGGCGTCACTGGTAAATCTTGTTTGGACGAGGCGCGTTTTTGACGTAATGAATTTTAAACCTGATGCCTTTTGTTATCTATTATTCATGTGTTTCTTTGCCTAATACGTTCTCCTATTTATTTGTATTGTAGTCCTGTATTATTATGTTGTCATTTTAATGTTATATTTAACAATGCCATCAAAGTGCGAGGTTTGGCATGCCACAAAACCAGGTTCAACCCACCATTTTTTTCTTTAAAAATGTCCTGTACCAAGTCAGGAAAATGGCCATTGTTATATCTTAGTTCGTTTCTGTGTGTGTAACATTTATACGTTGTGTTTCCGTTGTGTCGTTTGTTTTCTCCTATATTTGAGTGTGAATTCACATTACTATAAGACGTGTCACGGTACTTTTCTATCCCAAATTTATGTATTTGGTTTTGATGTTATATAGGTTATTCTCATCGGATTTTGTCTAATGCTTAGTCCGTTGCTGTGTGTGTTATATTTTAATGTTGTGTCGTTGTTCTCCTCTAATATTTAATGCGTTTCCCTCAGTTTTAGTTTGTTACCCCGGTTTTGTTTTTTGTCCATAGATTTATGAGTTTTGAACAGTGGTGTACTACTGTTGCCTTTATTTAGGAATTTTTGGTCATCAATGCTCTTCAACTTTCGTACTTTAATCGGCCTCTTAACCTTTTTTTTTATTCGAGCGTCACTGGTGAGTCATTTACGGTAGACGAAACACGCGTCTGGCGTAAATATAAAATTAATTCCTGGTATCTATGATAGATATAGGAAGATGTGGTGTGAGTGTAAATCAGACAATTCTCCATCCAAATAACAATTTATAAAAGTAAACCATTATAGGTCAATGTACGGCCTTCAACACGGAGCCTTGGCTCACACCGAACAACAAGCTATAAAGGGCCCCAAAATTACTAGTGTAAAACCATTCAAACGGGAAAACCAACGGTCTAATCTTTATAAAAAAAAACGAGAAACGATGATGCCTTTATTTGATACCTAAACTACACAAGTGTCCTTGGAAACAAAGATTGTTTGATGGGGTCTTCCAAGTGCTCTATGAAACTTCTTTCTAAATTATAATCAACAATCAAAGCCGGTCTTCGACGTTTTTGTTGTACTGCCTATGCTAGGTGTGAATACAAAAAAAAAATCCTAAGATTTTTTTAGAGTGCAAACGACCCGATACTCTCATATTGTAATAGTTTCAAATTTAAAACATTTGATTTTTCTACTCTTTACACAAGAATTCCACCATTCCAGACAAATTGAAAGAGTAGATATTGCTTTGTTTCATAAAAAAGAATGGCAAACGTAGATACAGGTTATTAGCTCACCGTTCCAAAGGAACTGTGAGCTTTAGCCATCACTTGGCGTCCGTCGTCGTCCTCCATCTGGTGTAAACTATTTCAAACATCTTCTCCTCTGAATCTACACAAACAATTCCAACCAAACTTAAGCTGAATGATCCTTAGGGTATCTAGAATAAAGTTGGTGTTTTATTTTCTGTTCGTCAAAAAACATGGCAGATATGGCTAAAAATAGAACATAGGGGTAAAATGCAGTTTTCGGATTATATTTCAAAAACCAAAGCAGTTAGTGCAAATCTAACAAGGGTTAAAGTGTTCAATTGGTCAAGATCTATCAGCCCTGAAATTTTCAGACGAATCGAACAACCAAATGTTGGGTTGCTGCCACTAAATTGGTGATTTTAAGGAAATGTTTGAGCGATTGCGGCTATCAAGAGCCTTTTGTTTGTTTTAGGGAGGGATACATCCTTCTTTGTAAAGAATCACTCTCTGATTCAAACAAAAAATCTCTGAAACTGACATAATCAAATGCTTGAGTTTTTGATTGACAATATATTTTTTTACGTTTGGAGGACGTGTTTTTCAACCGACTGTCGGCGTTCCAATTGGAACCAATAGTGCCCCTCTTCTTGCCGACATGTTTCCTTATTAATATGAGACTGAATTTCATACAGAATTTATTGGAAGAAGGATAAGAAGTTAACAATATCCTTTAGCTTTACTTTCCGCTATATAGATGATCTCTCACTAAATTATTCAAAATTTGGTGACCATATTTGGCACATCAACCCCGTCGAACTAGAGATAAAGGATCTATATCATTTTCAAAATTAAGTGGATGTTCTTGTCCCAGGAATAGATTACCTTAGCCGTATTTGGCACACCTTTTTGGAATTTTGGATCCTCAATGCTCTTCATCTTTGTACTTGTTTGGCTTTATAACTATTTTGATATGAGCGTCACTGATCAGTCTTATGTAGACGAAATTTAACGCGCGTCTGGCGTACTAAATTATAATCCTGGTACTTTTGCCACTGGGTCGATGCCACTGCTGGTGGATGTTTCGTCCCCGAGGGTATCACCATCCCAGTAGTCAGCACTTCGGTGTTGACATTAATATCAATTATGTGGTCATCTTTATAAATTTCCTGTTTACAAAACTTTGAATTTTCGAAAAACTAAGGATGTTCTTGTCCCAGGATAGATTACCTTAGCCGTATTGAGCACCACTTTTTGGAATTTCGGATCCTCAAGCTCTTCAACTTTGTACTTGTTTGGCTAACTATTTTGATATGAGCGTCACTGATGAATCTTATGTAGATGAAACGCGCGTCTGGCGTACTAAATTATAATCCTGGTACTTTGATAACTATTTACACCACTGGGTCGATGCCACTGCTAGTGGACGTTTCGTCCCCGAGGGTATCACCAGCCCAGTAGTCAGCACTTCGGTGTAGACATGAACATCAATTATGTGGTCATTTTTATAAATTTCCTGTTTACAAAAATTTGAATTTTTCGAAAAACTAATGATGTTCTTGTCCCAGGAATAGATTACCTTAGCCGTATTTGGCACAACTTTTTGGAATTTTGGATCCTCAATGCTCTTCAACTTTGTACTTGTTTGGCTTTATAACTATTTTGATATGAGCGTCACTGATGAGTCTTATATAGACGAAACACGCGTCTGGCGTACTAAATTATAATCTTAGTACTTTTGATAACTATTTACACCACTGGGTGGATGCCACTGCTGGTGGAAGTTTCGTCCCCGAGGGTATCACCAGCCCGGTAGTCAGCACTTCGGTGTTGACATGAACATCAATTCTGTGGTCATCTTTATAAATTTCCTGTTTACAAAACTTTGAATTTTTCGAAAAACTAATGATGTTTTTGTCCCAGGAACAGATTACCTTAGCGGTATTTGGCACAACTTTTTGGAATTTTGGAATAGGATCCTCAATGCTCTTCAACTTTGTACTTGTTTCGCTTTATAACTATTGATATGGGCGTCGATCACTGATGAGTCTTATATAGACGAAACACGCGTCTGGCGTACTAAATTATAATCCTGGTACTTTTGATAACTATTTACCCTTACCTTTTCCTCCTGCTCCTTCGTTAATCACAGAAAATCCATAACTGTTGTGTATTTCATCCATATGTTTGTTCTTTTCTCTTCGATACTGAATCATAATACCTAGCTCTCCTGAATCAAATGAATATATTTTTTTGTATAAATTACAAAGAATATTCATAAAATATATATAAAGCAAATCATATGCAGATATATATCTGTTTCATGTGTAGTTTTTACTTTGCCTAGACGTTATAAATTTTTGAGTTTATCGTATATAAAATTTTCTCCCACACTATTTGGTGGTGGTATTGCGGGATTGCGGTTTGTTTGTGTCCAACTGGCCAACTGGCCACATGCTGGAGGTTTTTAAATTGTAAGATATTTAATTTCAGATTCTTCATATTTAATCAGAGACATATAATATGTATGTAATTATATGTCTCTGAATTGATCAAATGCTGTAAAAACATATTTAGAGAAATCCGCAAACGTATGGGAAATGAAGTCATACCCCTTCTCCATTTAATTTCAAAAGATTGTTGTTTAATCCGTTTTATTGCTCTACTGTTTTTTTTAAATTCCGGTGCAATAACAAATAGTTGCTAAATAAGCTTCCGTATTTAAACTATTTAAAATTAAAAATAGAAATATGTAATTTGCACATGACGTAAACAACTGGGTTTTCCATAACTTTTTTAATAATTGAATTGAAAAGTCAACGGGGACAATGAAATGGGTTCTAAACAAACAAAGACATCAACAAATAGTAAAAAAGAAAACAGGAAAAGAGACGATATTTATTTAAAAGAATTCTGTGCATGCTTATCCAAAAGTCTCGACCTTCTTGGATACAGTCGAGATATGATTCAGTATCGGAGAGATAAGAACAAACATTTGGATGACATACATAACAGTAAAGGATTTTCTGTGATAAACGTAACAGCAGGAGGGAAAGGTGAGGGTATAGCACTATACTTTGAAAGTGATATAGATCGTTTATACGTTTTAAAAGGAATAGTTTGTGTTGATTACAGCAATCCTCACTCCAATACTAGTCCCATCGTGTTTCAGTTAAACAGAATGAATTGTTCACCTGGTTATACAAGATTGAAACTTATACGTGAGACTAAAAGCCATGTAAGACAATATATAGTATTGGAAAGCGGTGCAGAGTATATAAGTAACAACTATTGTATTTTAAAACCCGACCATGTAATGATTGACATAAACGGATTGCAAATAAACAAACAGAATAAAATCGGTCCTGCAGCACGGTATGGGAATGCGTTCACAAATTATGATTTTGTTCTCGGCTTTATATGTTTTTGCCCAGAGTTAATCGAAAAGTGGATAAGGCGTTCCCGTCAGCATGGATGGCCTGATCCGAATTTAATTAAAACAATTTCAACATTAGAAGGACATGTAGTTCCAGTTGCCAATAAAGGAAGTAACTATCCAGCAACTGAATGGAGAATTTGTTATACAAAAGCCGAATTACTGCTCATGCAATCGTTAACAGACCCCCAAACAAAACTATATGTACTTCTGAAACTGATTGCTAAGTCTTTACTTAATCCGTTATGTTCTGCAATGACGTCATACATTATGAAAAACATTGTATTGTGGATGGTAGAATCAAATCCAAAAGAGAGATTTTCACAGAATTCTCTAGTTGATAATTTGATTGATTCGCTGCTCTATCTAAAACAATGTTTACAATCAAATATCCTGAAGAGTTATATGATTGCAGAAAGGAATCTTTTAGAAGGACGAATACCTGAAAACGAAAGAGAAACATTGTTGAAAAGAGTGGATGAAATGATAAACGAAAGAGAGAACATGTTACAGCATTGCACAAAAATTCGCTTATCTCTTAATAAAATTAAAGATTGTCCTGAAGAATTCACTAGAGAAGCAATGAGACGGAATGAAATTGAAAAACTTGTTTTGAAAAAGAATGTTATATTTAAAGAGACAGAGTCACCATACGAAACTGCGGTTTCTGTTCAAAATTTGCTCAATCAAAATGCGACGTACGTGAAATACGAGCAAGAACTGCACACGCTTATTATTCCCGACAAAAAAGATCTTGTCGAACAAGGGGCTAATATTGACAATGTATTTCGATATAGATTATTTAAAATTCTATCTTAATAACAAAACTGAACTAAAATTTGGAGAACTAAACAAACAAAAATTGTTATACCTTTTGCCCCCTTTAATTTAAAACTTTTTCATAGCCAAACTTGCAAATAATATATTTCATTTACCCGGACATATAACTGGTTTTAGGTCAATACGACAGGTTTAGAAGCACATAATAGGATATATATACAATACCAGGGCAACAAATCTAAAACAGTAGAAGTGTGCTCTGCCGTAACAACTTTTGTCATTTAGCACACTCCCGAAAAACTATGAGAAATTTTTTAACCACTCTTTCACGTCAGTCAGAAACATTTAAAACCATGGCATATTATACATATACCTGTCCCAAATCAGAAATCTATGATCCAGTAGTTGTCGTTAGTTGCTGCCTTCCATTATTGGCTTTTTTCATCTCGTTTGATTATTGGGAATCGTTTGACCTGTTTCATAACATGACCTCTTGTAGCTAATTATATATTTACGGTATGAGTGTTGTTCATTGTTGAAGGCCATACGGTTAATAAAGGCAACAGTAGTATACCACTGTTTAAAACTCGTAAATCTATGGACAAAAAAAAAATCGGGGTAACAAACCAAAACTGAGGAAAACACATTAAATATAAGAGAACAACGACACAACAATCGTTAGTATCTTAGTTGTTTATATATGTACGGTTTGAGTGTTGTTCATTGTTGAAGACCATACGGTATAACCGTTAGTATCTTAGTTGTTTATATATGTACGGTTTGAGTGTTGTTCATTGTTGAAGACCATACGGTATAACCGTTAGTATCTTAGTTGTTTATATATGTACGGTTTGAGTGTTGTTCATTGTTGAAGACCATACGGTATAACCGTTAGTATCTTAGTTGTTTATATATGTACGGTTTGAGTGTTGTTCATTGTTGAAGACCATACGGTATAACCGTTAGTATCTTAGTTGTTTATATATGTACGGTTTGAGTGTTGTTCATTGTTGAAGACCATACGGTATAACCGTTAGTATCTTAGTTGTTTATATATGTACGGTTTGAGTGTTGTTCATTGTTGAAGGCCATACGGTATAACCGTTAGTATCTTAGTTGTTTATATATGTACGGTTTGAGTGTTGTTCATTGTTGAAGACCATACGGTATAACCGTTAGTATCTTAGTTGTTTATGTAACGTTTTTCGTTTATTACATGCATCACTGGGTTTTATGATCGTGATATAATTAGATGAGGGGGGCAAGGGGGGTCCCAATAACAGCAACACAGTAAATTGATTTGGCTTAAAACAGATAACAATGAATTGAAAAGGGACAATAACAGATAACAGTAAATGAAATCTTAAAATCAGTCCGGTCCAGGACCAATACAGTAGATCTTATTATATAACTGGTTGTATGAACCTAACTAGGCCTTAACAGAACCATATACCATACACAATATTGGGAGCAGTACAAATTAAATACAAATTAACTTTTGACTAATAGTATGTGAATTGTTACTTTTGGTGGTCAATTGCTTTGAAAGCGATATACATTTTATTTATGATCCTCATCATGTATAGCCTTGGCTATATGTTTTCCTTTTTGTTATTTTAATAATTGATTTGAATTTGATATACATGTACGCATAGAGGGTACAAGGAACATTATCCCCAACATAGCCATATTATATACGTCAAATTCAAATTCGAACAGTTCTTAATATCACAAAAACGGAAAACCTATGGCTAAGGATACCTAATGAGGGTAGGCCTAGGTTCATACGACCTTAACAGAAACACATTTCATATATATTGTGTACAAGTTTTGATTTTGTACAAATTATTATTTGTTCCCCCCAAAAAAATGTTGAAATTTTAATTTATTACTTTTACTTTGTACAATTACAATTTAAATTCAATTAAAACTGAACAAAACTACTATTTTCTGTTTTTGTTAAAGGAATATTTAAAAATCAAGGGCATTGTTTTGTGGTATTCTTTTTTATATGTTAAAAAAAATTATGCCAGTGACACCTTATATTAATTTTATATTTAGAATATTTTCTCATAAAAAATGAATAAATGCACAAGCATACAATAAATAGAAATTGGCTTAAGTGACTGTTCTGATAGCATAATAGAAATTGGCCTGAGTGACAATTTGGATGACACCAAGTAAAGCACCAATTATGCATCTTATGTGAAATTATTGAATATGGAGAATTTGTGTACCACATCGTAACAGCTGTTGGATCTTTAAAAGGATAGTTGTCGAGAAATTAAATTGAAGTTGTTAAAAACACATCTTTATTTGCAGCAACAGTTTCTTAGCTTCAACTTTCACTATGTGAAGCTGTAAAAAACTTGAAAAAGAAATGGTCTTTCAAAGTACAAATAGGGGTAGTAGCACTAGTAAATGTGAATGGTAAAGGCAAAAAATATTGTGTTATTTCCAAAGGCAATATTTCACTCACGTGCTCAAACAAATGATGCATAACTATTTTGTATTTTATATTTTGTAAGTATAAAAGGAGATGTGGTACATTGTATGATTGCCATTGAGACAACTCTCCAAAAGAGACAAAAGACACTGAAATTAACAACTATAGCTCATCATACCGCCTTCGACTATGAGCAAACCCATACCATAAGATATAAAAGGCCTTGAAATGGCATACAAAGAACAATTCAAACGAGAAAACTAATAGCCGAATTTGCCACAAAATAAATTAGGCTCTTGACTTCGGACAGGCACATACAGAGTGTGGCGTTGGTTAAACTTGTAAGTTGGCGCCCAACCCTCCCCTAACCTTGGACAGTAGTGTAACAGTACAACATACGTTGTACTATATGGTCATGGAAGTAAAATTCTATACGGTATGCCAATGCTTTTTTTTATTATAACAAAATCTATACGATAAGATTTGTAAAACTTATAAGTGGATTTTAGTAAAATTTTGTACAAATTGGTACTTGTACAATTATAACTTCGTACACTAAATGTGTACTAAGTCAAAATACAAATTATAATTTATAAGACTTAATTATGTGTACAAAGTCAAAATACAAACTATAATGTGTACTATTTTTTTTACATTTTAAAATGCTCAAAATTATACATCTAAAACATGTTCACAAACAATGGAATTTATTACAAAGAATTATAATAATGTATACTGAGGGGAGGGCCTATACTGGCATGGTCCTGGACCTGACTATTTCAAATATGTTTATGTGATGTATGTTACTGGAATCTTTCTGCAAATACGTGACCTACATATCATCAGTGGAAAGACCCAATAGAAATATGAGTGACAATGAGACAACTCTCCTTCCAAGTCACAATGTTCAATTATCTTCAATTTCTACTTAAGATTGGCTGTCAAAATGCTAACACTCCAATTTTCAATAACAGTTAACAGCAAACACAATCTCACAATAACAGATAACAATAAACATAATAGTCACATAACAGCTAACAAGGAATATGACAATAACAGAAAACATATTTTCAGAATAACAGATAACAAAGAATTAAATTACCCCCATAACAGCATAACAGTTAAACCCCTTGCCCCCCCTCTTAGATTACTTAGCCGCATTAACTTTTATAAAGTAATTCCGTACAATCTATGTTTATCGCCTTCAATCAGATTGTACTTGTTAAATGTCAAATCAATCATGTTAATCAGCTGGTGCCCCTTTGCTAAGTTATACAGGTGTCTCGATTGATCTGAGCTTCGGTTGACCTTAGCTCCGGGCTACGGGCTCCGGTAACATAGCTCTTGTAGAATATTTCTTTGTTCAGAGTCATTTAACCATATTGTAATCAGGTTACTAGAGTAGTATAAAAGAGAGAAATAGTTGTAGATGCGGGGAGACGATTTTGTGTACGAGAGATGTGTACGATTTATGATTATACCACCGTATTGTTGAGCCTGCAGTTAAGATTTGTAAACTTGTCTTACTGTTACATGTATTTTGGATTTTTGAATAATACAGTATTAAACTTTTAATCGACTTTGTGTTTATGTTAACTTGCAAGACTTCGTTCAGACTACACCAGGATCCATTTATTTATTTATGTGACCAGGATTCCCTTCATCACACTACCAGAGATTTTTAGGGTAAACCTGTTAAAGAGTATACTTGGCATTTGTCGTTCCGTGTACGAGTTAAACTTAGACACCCAACAACACAACACAACAACAAGAATACACACTTTAGTTTAAGTCCCCACACTTAAACTTTTTCGTCACATTTATATATATACGGTATGAGTGTTGTTCATTGTTGAAGGTCATACGATATAAATGTTAGTTTTTTATATTCATATTCCGTTTGGTATTCAGATTTATGGATTAAATCAGTGAATATTCCGTGAAAAAAGAAATCTTATACAAATGTTATTATTTCGGGAATTTTTTGAAATCCCTAGTTAAAATCTGGAACTTTATAAAATCACCTATCAGTTCATGTGTTTTACAAAACTCAATACGTTTTAGAGGTTTTTCAAATGCAATGTAACAGAAACATTGATTCTGACAATGAAATTATCGATACTATAGTAATACCAACACATCCGTCATAACCAACCAGACAAATCAAATCCTATCATCATACAAGAGGGACGAAAGATACCAGAGGCATAGTCAAACCCAGAAATTAACAATAAACTGACAAAAGAAAAAAGACCAACAGACAAACAGAGTACAAATGACACAACATAGAAAACTAAAGAATAAGCAAAACACGAACCCTACCATAAACTAGGGAGATCTCAGGTGCTTCGGAAGGGTAAGCAGATCATACTCCACATGAGGCACCCGTCGAGTTGCTCATGTTATAAGAAATCCGGTAAATAATTCGGTAGGTCACATTTTTGAAAGGGAAGGGGATTGTATAGTTACGACGTATTGAACATATCCGATATCATCTGTGAAACGGTTATTCCATAACGATCAACCAACACATGATGGCGTTCGTAACATTTACGAAGGGATAAATTCAACTCCACCATTTGGAACTTTTGGTTTAATAGCTTCCTTGTGAGCAGCAACCCTCTATCAAGAAAATCGTGATAGGAAATACAAGCACGGTAATATCGTATCAATTAGGAGAAACCCCGTATGCAGGTGCTGCTGTAATGTTGCTACTTAGAAATGGAAAGTTCACAATTGGAAAGCTGAAATCACCTCTTTTGTCGTAAAATTTTGTTTTCAACCGACCCTCATTGTCAATTTCTAGACATGAGGCCGACTTAACTGTATCGAGTGTTGTATCCTTTATCTCTAGTTCGATGGGATAGATGCGTTCAACATAGTCATAAAGTGCAAGCATTTAAATTTAGGGCAGGGGGATTCTTTTCTTAGTCCGATTTTTGTTTAGCAAAACGCAAAAAAAAATATTTAGTTTTTCGACGCGATCAATCATATTATTTTTTTTTAAATTAAACACTACTAGAACACACCCGCGAAATCGCGGGCATATACAGCTTGTGAACTGTTGTAGGATGATTTTTTGTAAAAGATATTATGTATGGAGAATTTCATAAAAGGTATCAAACGCCCTCTCCCTTTTTCCAAAGTCCGATATTTGTTTCCTTTCTGTTAAATTCAATTATTTTCGTATGTCTGGCCTCAGACCACAATTATTCTTCTCCTTTGCTACAATGCTTCTTTTGGTAAAGTAAAATCAAATTAAAAATTTGCATCGTTTCAAACATGAAATAAATGTAACTGCTTATATATAGACCATTATTAGTCTAATAAAATATGCTTCTAGAGATGCAGAATTTAAAGAAATACATATCCCGAAATCCCGAAATCAAAAAATATATCCCCGGATCATGTAAGGATCAATCCCCAAATCCCGAGCTTAACAACACCCGATCCCGACACCCCGAAATAGGTCCTGCCTCCCTCTAATCTCTACCTTACTTTCATTTTTGCCAAATCCCTATTTTCCCTTTCAACAATAAATTTTTATGACCCATTCATGGGCATTATGTTTTCTAGTCTGTGCATCCGTGCGTTCGTTTGTTTGTTTGTTCGTTCGTTCGTTCGTTCGTTCGTTCGTTCGTCCGTCCGTCCGTCCGTCCGTCTGTCCCGCTTCAGGTTAAAGTTTTTGGTCGAGGTAGTTTTAGATGAAGTTGAGCATGTTTTACTTATTTAAATATATATGCAAGTGGTATGACCCCTTAAATAGTAAACATTTCAAAGAAAACAGTAGACAGAATCAGGGACTTTCTATACTAACATAGAAAGTCCCTGACAGAATACAGAGAGTCTCTATATATTAAAGTAGTATAATCGTAGTTTACATGTAGATAAACGCGAAAAATAATTGTCCTATATAAGGAGGTATAATAGTTGTGGTTCTTACGATCTAAGCACCATGATAATGAGAACGCTCTGATTGGCTTATTTATTTTTCATTTTTGTTATCTATCATACGATTGGTTTTATTTGTGAATTTTTCAAACCGGAAGTCTTATCTATGACCAAAAGTTAGTCCAATGACGGAATCATATCAGGACTCCTTTTTTGTCGTTTTCTCCCAAAATAACTCAATCTGAATAATCATAAGAATGGATGACAAATGCGACTATGCATGTTACCTATAGGACACAGAGGCATGATGATTGATTTATTGTGGAAGGAAGTGAAGCGACACACAAAATGAGGTCTTCTCGTTTAATAGTATAGATATGTAATGACATTTATCTCCTAGCACATTTCTGTTACATAAATCACATATTATTTCTGATCTATCAATGCTATAAAATCTACCTAATTCAATAAGTAACCTATGACTACTGCATCTATATTTACACAAATGTATTGGTAAATTTTTAACTAATTAAAAATACTTAATTCCATCTCGGATGCTTTCGACATTACTCGTTACCTTTCGACATTACTCGTAACCTGTTTGTACAAAGTTTATCGTTCGTAATTTAATCGCATTTGATTGGTTAATAGAAATACCTGTTCACTTCAGGTAAATTTTTATATTTAAAATATTCCCTGGTCATTTCGAATAGTTTACTGGTCAATTAAACCCGTTAAATTTTGGTTAGTGTATGAATTCATGGTTTGGTTTACTTCTATGTTGGTTAGTGCTCTATGCATTGTGGTGTCCGAGCTGATAGTTACTCAGTTGGAAGTTGACAGGATTGAATGTTCATTTTCTCCCAACCTGAATGATGCAGTTGTAATGCCGTACGATACACGAAAGGTTCAACGCATTAACTACAACTCATTACATAATACTGGTACTACTGGTGATATGAATTCTTCGTCAGAAGAAGACATTCATAGTTCTGGGCTGTTTTCTCCATTAGGTTCTCCAGGGAAAGTGACAAGTTCAAGGCCGATTAGTTTGTTATCGTCAACATATTTTCCGGCAGAGGGCGACATGGATGAAGTCAAAGAAATAGTGCCCGGTGGTCTCGATTCTTATGACGAAAAGGAAGACGAGAAGATAGAGGCGGAATTGGCTTTGGTTTTAAAAGAAAAGGAGCTGATTAAAAAGAAGATGCGTAATAAAAATTTGTAGGAGCAGTTAAAGCGAGAGAAGGCGGAATTAGAAGAATTAAAGAAACATGACGAGGCGGTCGATGGTATGGTTAAAGGGAAAAAAGGTGATAAAAAGGATAAAGAAAAGAGGTCACAGAAAAAGAAAGAGTCAGGTAAATCTTTAATAAAGCGAAACTTTGATATAAATGACTTAAGGTCCGAC
This sequence comes from Mytilus galloprovincialis, assembly GCA_037788925.1. NCBI lineage: Eukaryota > Metazoa > Mollusca > Bivalvia > Mytilida > Mytilidae > Mytilus > Mytilus galloprovincialis. The sequence goes on along the minus strand of CM075341.1, from coordinate 1,612,105 downwards.
AAAAAATTATTAAAGGCTGTACATGAACAATTAAAGGAGTATCAGTTAATATCCGATTCAAGTCAAACTAGTAGTTTTAGTTCGGGAGACTCCGATAGTGAAACTTCTGTTTTATCAAAAAAGAAAAGGAAAGCTCGCAGTAAGATTCAAGTTCCGAATCGGACAGTTATACAAGGAGCATAAAAAAGGAATACAGAAAGAACAAGAGAAAGTCGGGATTAGTGGTATCGTCTAGACAAAAAACAAAGTATCCACAGGACTGTCCGCAGTCAAAATTACAATTAGAATATGCAAACAAAAAAACAAAGTTTGAGGATTTGAAATTCCATCAATTTGTAGCGGGAGAGATGGAAATAATTGTATCATGTAAAAGCGACAAAGAAAAGATTGGTCGATTAACTTTATTAAAGAAAATTTCGTATTATTATGAATTGTATGATTGGAAAGCTTTGTTACAGTTCTATGCTGCCTGGATACGTCGGGTTGAATCTGGTCAAAATAAGTGGTCTGATGATACTGCGGACATTGAGACTCCTTTATTGGTCAGTTCCGTCAGATCTAGACAGAATAGAACAGGTAATAAATCTTCTACCATTGTAAAAGCACCGTCTGTTTGGTTCTGCTCTGATTTTCAGAAAAAGAAATGTTCTTTTTCCAGTGCTCATGATAAGGCCATTAAGGGGGTCACAAGGTATGTGCAACATGTTTGTGCGTCTTGTCTATTGAAGGATAACAAGCAATTGCCACATGCTGAGTTAGATCTATCGTGTCCTCATCATGAGTCATGACTACATGGCAGTAAAATTGATAATGTTTGTGCTCTAGATTGTTGAAATATATGTGAAGGTTCAACATGTTTAAAACATGTTTTTGGTGAGCATGGTATTGAAAATCTTGTGCGTTTTCATAATCAAGTTAAGAGTTCAGGCGTGCCAAATGTATTTGGTTGTAAAATTCCTGTTTACTCAAAGCTGAATGTCAATTTGTTTAGGTCTATGTTATCTATGTATCATGATTCAGATATAGCTAATTATTTAGAGTATGGGTTCCCATTGAGTTGTGAAGGTTCATGTTCAGGTTTGTCTGAAGAAAAGAATCATCCAGATGATATGAGAAAATATTTGAAAAAAGAGTGCACTTACGGTAGCATAATTGGGCCTTTTTTTAGTAATCCCTTTAATACGGAGATGGTTATTTCTCCATTAAATTCTGTGCCGAAGAAGGATACTCTTGATCGTAGGGTGATTTTAGATTTGAGTTTTGGTGTTGATGGTGAGGACTCAGTAAACAGTCATATTTCTAAGGATTTGTATTTGGGTAATCCTATCAAGGTTTCTTATCCTTCAGTTGACTCTTTGGTGGAGTTGATAAGGAGAAAAGGTTCTGGTTCGTTATGCTTTAAGAGGGACTTAAAGCGGGCTTATAGACAAATTCCAATCTGTCCTGGTGACTGGCATTTGGTTGGATTTTCATGGGAAAATCATATCTTTTTTGATCGGGTATTGTCCATGGGATTTAGGTCAGCTGCATATATTTGTCAAAGGGTGACTAACGCTGTTAGTTTTATATTGGACGCTCACTATGATTTACAAATTGTTAACTATCTTGATGATCTAGCAGGTTGTGATGTACAAGAGAAGGCATTTGACGCTTATGCTATTTTGGGTGAAGTATTGGACAATTGTGGTTTAGAGGAATCTGTAGAAAAGGCCGCTCCTCCTTCTACATCTATGGGTTTTCTTGGTATACTCTTTGATACAGTTAGTTGTACTCTATCTATTACTAAGGATAGGTTGGAGGAAATACTTTATTTGGTTAAAAGTTGGTTGCAAAAGGAGAGATGCTCTTTAAGAGATTTACAATCTTTACTCGGTAAACTTCATTTCGTGAGTTCATGTGTTCGCCCTGGGCGACTTTTTGTTTCAATGTTATTGGTTTGGTTGCGGACTTTCGGTGGTCAAAATATTACAAAACGTGTACCCAAGTATATTAAGTTGGATTTAGTTTGGTGGAGCAAGTTTCTAGACATATATAATGGAGTTTCTATGATGATAAAATTTATCGTTCGTAATTTAATCGCATTTGATTGGTTAATAGAAATACCTGTTCACTTCAGGTAAATTTTAATATTTAAAATATTCCCTGGTCATTTCGAATAGTTTACTGGTCAATTCAACACGTTAAATGTACCCACCCTCCCGCCCATTTTATTTTGTATTTGATTTTTGTACATGAGTTATACCTTATTAAATCGAAGAAGTTAGTCTTTTTCAGATAATGATGATGCAGATTGATGAATGTGATGTCTGTTTGGAAAGTGACTGGTGCATTTATATATTTTGGAAATTAATAATTATCAAGAATATGGACTTAAAATGAAAAATTATTTATGACATGTGTATGATTGTAAATTTTTTATTTGCCAAAATATGATTATCATTACTTATGTGTTGAGTTTTGTTTTATTACATCGAAATGGGAGTGGAGGGAATTCTTAATCAAAAGGCAATGTAGTTAAATAATCTTCAAAACCAAACTCAGACATTCTATGATTTAAACATTCTGACGTATTAAATATCTGAGCTATCCATTCATTTACAAACAAATTGTAGTAATACTGTTTCACGTTTTTAGACAAATGACAGTTTTTATCCCTATATTGATTATTCCAGGCATTAATAAAACCACATTCAGATATTATATCTTTTACACAATTCAACCACTTAGAGTTGTGTACATCACCAGAATCAAGTTTAAATAGCATTTCATACAATGTATGAGAAATGTTCTCTTTTTTCCCAGTTACAACTTTTTACTTGTTCGGCTTTATAAATATTTTAATATGAGCGTCACTGATGAGTATTATGAAGACGAAACGCGCGTCTAGCGTACTAAATTATAATCCTGGTACCTTTGATAACTATTTACAATACGTTTTCAAAAAACAACCATTCTTGCCTTAATATCAACAGACATTGGTAACTAGTTCAACATATACAATGCAATTAGGTGTTCATTTTTCAACTTTCATTATATATGTTATATATTTACAAAATTCTAAGTGCAATGATTCAATAACATCATTTTTCATATACCCCCAATCTTCTGCACCGTACAACAGTATAGGGCCAACCAAAGCAACAAAAAGTTGTAACAATACATCTATACAATACCTAAATATTGAAATTCATCAATAACAGATAAAAGGTTTTATAATATGTAAAATGAACATTTTCAGTCTGTCGGCATTTAGAAAATATAACAACATTGTTTTTTGCAGTATTAACTTTGAGATTCCATGTTTCACAATAAAAATACATGAAAATCAATGCCGATTGTAACTCAGCTGCAGATTCTGCAAAAAGTACTGTGTCATCCGCATATAACAACAGATACAATTTAAAATACACTTCAATATCATCATTGTCAAAAAGTAAATGAGACATATTACATACATCTCTTACACAAGATTTTGCATCTTTATACAAGTTTTGTAATACAATCAGTTAAGTACCATCTATACCATTGCGTAACAATTTTTGCCATAATAATATTCTGTTTACAGAGTCAAAAGCTTTACGAAAATCAACAAATTCACAATACATTTTTGTCTTCTAAATAAATATAAATCAAGACATGTCAAATTAAAGATATGATCAACAGTGTCATACCCCTTTCTGAACCCTGCCTGTTCTTCACATAATAATCAAATAATTGAACAATCTATTATTTAAAATACATGTATATAAACAATTTTCAATAACAACTCAATATTGAAATACCTCTATAGTTGTCAGCATTTGCAGGATCACCATTTTTTTTTAAAAATAGGACAGATAAAACCCTTTGGTCATGAATACCACTATCAAATACGATCATATTAAATATTTTCAAAAATACAGGCATAAGTTTACAAGCCGCATGTTTCAAAAATTCATTAAGTATCATGTCATCGCTACATGCTTTGTTATTTTTCAAAGACTTAATTGCAGTTACAACTTCCTGTTCACAAATAGACTGATTAATTACAGTATTATACTCACTAATATTCTTTGGTAATACAACATCAATATCATTTTCTACATTATTCAAATTCTTAAAAGGGTTAAAAAGTAAGTCAAGAGCAACCTTCTGAGATACATTTTTACCTTTCTCACAGCCCTTGTTTAACAATGACCATTAAGACTGGTACGCACACAAATCAGTCCAGAAGAGAGATTTTCACAGTCACTACTGTCCCTTGACGTAATGGACGTGTGAATTTTCAGAGAGACTAAAATCATCAAAAATGTAGAATTCACGAAAAGAACGAAGACAACCGATACACCATAGGACATTAAATATACTACATGGTGAGAAGAGGAAAATAACTGGGTCAATATCTTTAATTGTTTTTACATAGGCGGTAATTGTAACGTTTTTTTCCTATAGCCAAGTCCACATCTTAAAATTGTATATGTATGATAGCTCGTTTCTAATTGGACTTAAGACCTTGTGACCACTTGATCATACGTTTACCAATAATTCAAATACACATATAATGTCATTTAGTGAAACACGTCAGCTCTCGGAAGATTGTGGGATTCCGGTGAGAATATTATCATGTTTTTTGTCTGTGTCCAACTGGCCACATGTTCGAGGTCTTATATCGTAAAATGTTTAATTTCAGATCCTCCATATTTAATCAGAGACATATAATATGTATTATTTGTCTCTGATTTAATCAAATGCTGTTAAAAAAATATTTAGGGAAATTCACAAACGTATGGACCATAAAGTGGAGGCGCACTGCCTCAATCCCCTCTCCTTCAAATTTCGAAAGATTGTTATAGTTTAATTCGTTTTATTTGCTTTCCATTTTTTTAATTCCTGTGCAATAACGAATACATATTTTTCAAACTTTTTGTATCTGGGCGGCACTTGTTAGTCTTGTGTGGACGAAACGCACTTCTGGCGTATTGAATTTTAAATCTGGTGCCTTTTGTTAGCTATTACTCGTGTGTTTCTTTGTTCAATATGTTCTCCTATTTATTTGTAATGTAGTCCTGTAATATGTTGTCATTTTAATGTTATGTTTAGCATTGCCATTAAAGCAGGAGGTTTGGCATTTACAAAACCAGGTTCAACCCACCATTTTTTCTTTACAAAATGCCCTGTACATGCTGTACCAAGTCAGGAATATGACCATTTTTATATTATAGTTCGTTTCTGTGTGCGTTTCATTTAAACGTTGTGTTTCTGTTGTGTCGTTTGTTTCCTCTTATATTTGAGTGTGAAAGACGTGTTACGGTACTTTTCTATTCCAAATTCATGTATTTAGTTTTGATGTTATATTTGTTATTCTCATCGGATTTAGTCTAATGCTTAGTTCGTTTCTGTTTATGTTACATTTTAATGTTGTGTCGTTGTTCCCCTCTTATATTTAATGCATTTCCCTCAGTTTTAGTTTGTAACCCGGATTTTTTTTCTATCGATTTATGAGTTTCGAACAGCGGTATACTACTGTTACTTTATTTTTCCAGTTGCTAAATGATCTTCCATATTTAAACTATCTAAACTTAAAAATAGAATTGTGTAATTTGCACATGACGTATAAAACTGGTTTTCCCAGCCTTTTTATGTATTTTACTACCATGTATAGCAAATTGTTTATCCATTCGGTCATTACCATTTATTGTAAATGCGTTTGTGCCAATAAAATATTGTCTATATTGTCTATATTGTCTATTGTAATAATTGTACACAATTATAAGAATTGAAAAGTCATTAGGGACAGTGATAATGGGTTCTAAACAAACAAAGACATCAACACAGAGTAAAACAGAAATCAGAAAAGTAGGAGACGGTAATTATTTAAAAGAATTCTGTGCATGCTTGTCTAAAAGTCTCGACCTTCTTGGATACAGCCAAGATATGATTCAGTATCGGATGAGAGATAAGAACAAACATTTGGATGACTCACATAACAGTAAAGGATTTTCTGTGATAAATGTAACAGCAGGAGGAAATATAATGCCCTTTACCACTTAAAAAAAAATTAAGAAAGTTTGGCAAAATTCTCAATTTCCTAGCGCAATAACTCTCACAAGTTTAATCCCAACAAGAGACTCAACTTGAAATCTCACTTATAAATATAAGCTTACAAATTTAAACCAATAATAGAAACATTTGGTTTAAGCATTTCCTAACTGAAAATGAAGTGACAAGGACGTACAGATGGATGGACAGACCAACAGAAAACATATAAAGTTATGGTGTTTTAAGAACATTTAACACATAACATAGGTAAAATCTCTTTGTTCTTAGTGTGCTATAATCCCGATAATGCACATCTAAGGTGTGCATTAACTACCTCAGATAAACTGCACAGTTCAAAAGTACTATAACCTTTAGTGGCGGATCCTTGATTTGAAAGGGGTGTAATTTCAAAAAATTAAAAAAAATATCACCGAGTGAAACGAGACTAAAAACAATTTTTGATGATTTTAGTGTACAAATATGAAACAGTGTTTCTTATTCCTTAAACTAGGACACACAACATTTCATGATGTTTTGTGTACAGTGTAAATCTTAAATAAGTACTTGATTTTGTTGAACATGTTTCTTTTCTAACAAATCTTCTAGCTCAAGATATTTCAAGGTATGCCTCACTATTTAATTTTTGACCAAATTGTGTATGATTTGGATATTACCAATGAATTTCTCTGTTCCAGGCTTCAACTATTGAATGAAGTTCTGATGGTATGGCTATGTTATTTGATTCACTGTTTGTCAGAATATTAACTACAAGTTTTTGAAATAGGCCTTTTTCTTCTTTTCTTTCGAGCATTACACGGACGATATAATATTGAAGATTAGTATAGCATCCGCTAGTTGATGGTTTCCAGATACCATCAACCTTTTCTAGTGGGCTTAATCGTTTACAATCCTACATAACGTGATTACAATGTCGCTAACGATAAATGTATAGTTTTCATTGCTGGAATTACGGTATTCGCCAGAATCAAATATTAAGTCTGCATTTAGGTCAGTGAGCACTTGTTGAAGTTAAGACCTATTACGCATTCCGGTATGTGTGCAGACTTTATATGCTGCCCTCAATGTATCTATTTCTTGTTTCGAAATATATAGTTCAAACAGCTATTATTATTTTTCCATGCAATTATTTCCTTTTCGTTTTGTTTTACTTTAAATTGTGTATGTTGATCATCAAATTTTCTATTTTCTTTCCATATTACAATGTTCTTCCAAGCATTCTTACAGTTTCTTATTCCAAGCATTGTATCATTGGCTCTTTGTTTTTTTCATAGATCATAAAAGGGCCAGTCGGTAGGTTAGTGCAATTTTTTCCCCAGAGACCATAATTTTTCAAATCAATAGAAATATATTTTTATAGTCTTTTAGTAGAATTGAGCACATTTCATAGATCCAATTCCTTTCTTTCACTGAATATTGCAACTTCCTCAGTGTACGACTAGTAGGTCCAGGGTTGATCTCCACAACTTCCTCAGTGTACGACTAGTAGGTCCAGGGTTGATCTCCACAACTTCCTCAGTGTACGGCTAGTAGGTCCAGGGTTGATCTCCACAACTTCCGCAGTGTACGACTAGTAGGTCCAGGGTTGATCTCCACAACTTCCTCATTGTACGACTAGTAGGTCCAGGGTTGATCTCCACAACTTCCTCAGTGTACGACTAGTAGGTCCAGGGTTGATCTCCACAACATCCTCAGTGTACGACTAGTAGGTCCAGGGTTGATCCTCAGTGTACGACTAGTAGGTCCAGGGTTGATCCTCAGTGTACGACTAGTAGGTCCAGGGTTGATCCTCAGTGTACGACTAGTAGGTCCAGGGTTGATCCTCAGTGTACGACTAGTAGGTCCAGGGTTGATCCTCAGTGTACGACTAGTAGGTCCAGGGTTGATCTCCACAACGCCTGAACACCATAGTAAACACAAGCAGGAGGCTTCGTATTCATATTTCAGTGACAGATATTTTTATGCCCCACCTACGATAGTAGAGGGGCATTATGTTTTCTGGTCTGTGCCTCCGTTCGTCCGTCCGTCCGTCCGTCTGTGCGTCCGTTCGTCCGTCCGCTTCAGGTTAAAGTTTTTGGTCAAGGTAGTTTTTGAAGAAGTTGAAGTCCAATCAACTTGAAACTTAGTACACTTGTTCCCCATGATATGATCTTTCTAATTTTAATGCCAAATTATAGTTTTGATCCCAATTTCATGGTCCACTGAACATAGAAAATGATAGTGCGAAGTTCAGGTTAAAGTTTTTGGTCAAGGTAGTTTTTGATGAAGTTAAAGTTACATCAACTTGAAACTTAGTACACATGTTCCCTATGATATGATCTTTCTAATTTTAATTCCAAATTAAAGTTTTGACCCCAATTTCACGGTTCACCGAACATAGAAAATGATAGTGCGAGTGGGGCATTCGTGTACTATGGACACATTCTTGTTTTAGATCAGAAGACATGAGAAGGCCACGGAATGCAATCAGACGAAATGTCATCATAAGCAATAAATTTGTCACATCTGTCATTTTCTTCATGTCTCTTTCTGCTTCCATTGATGCAATAAATGTGAAATTCTTATGTATTGCAATATTGACATGGGTCTCGTTTCTTCTCCAATGCCTTAGAGTGCAAACAATTGGTAAATGATTTCCATAATATCGTTTACTGTATCTTTATTAGATTTCAGCCATCATTTTGCTATACTTGATATTCAAATATTGTTAAACCTGACCTTTTGGACATATCATATTGATTTCTAAGATGAATCTACAGAGCAGACTATATTGTCCTTTGCATGCTGTAACATATCCAGTCTATCCTTGTAGGATCATATTTTGTATTTTTTGCTGTAATTCAAAATCACTCAAAATTTTCAATATATCATATAATAAAGCTGCATTGTTATAAGTTTAACTTTTAATAAAATCCTCAAAGAATACAAGGGACTTAACGTTATATTCTTTTACAATCATCATATCTATCCTACTTTGAAGGTATGGAGGTAATTTCCGTTTTTCATATGTGATAATATTCATTACTAAATTAAAATCATCGAGTTTATTTATCATACATTGTTGTTTTCTGTATATATTTAAAAATGATAAAACAAAATGTGCCAGTGTGAAAATCAAATAAACACAAAGATTCATGCTCTATAACAGTATCCGTTAGTTTTCTCGTTTGAATTGTTTTACATTGTCTTATCATGGCCTTTTATAGCTGACTATGCGGTATAGACTTTGCTCATTGTTGAAGGCCGTACGGTGACCTATAGTTGTTAATGTCTGTGTCATTTTGGTGTTTTGTGGATAGTTGTCTCATTGGCAATCATACCACATCTTCTTTTTTATATATTCTTCGTGCATTCTTGTTTGCCTATAAACAAGAAAGTTAGTACTTACCGTATCTAGTAAACAGTGTCTCGATTAATTACAAGTAAATTAGATTTACAAAGGTAAACACTGCCCGAATCACACATCAGGACCAAAAGGCACCAGGAATACCCAAAGTGAAAATACTCGTCAAAATATCGATGGCTGGATGCATTCAGGAGTTAGGAAAAAATTATAAATTCAAAATTGAAAATGTCTCGTTTGTCATTAATTCATGAAATATGTCCAGAAATGTGGCTGTATCTGTGATTTCTTCAAACTGTAGTTCAGAAGGATATATAATGTGGACAAATGATATTAAAAAATCAAAAAAATGTCGGCCGAAACGCGTGTCTTGCGTACAAAATTTTATTCCTGGTATGTTGAATTTATTTGCAGTATATTATGATGTTCCGGGTAGTACAAGCCACACATAATAGTGCGTTTACCACATATTATCGAATATTCGTTAAATGCATACATTGGGTGTTACCTGTATATTATTACGCGAGAGTATTGTTTTTTATAGAATGTCATTTGCATTTTTCATTGAACCACTAATGTAATATGATGCTGTTTTGGAAATAGACTTTTAAATCGTACACTCATACGGTAAGAATGTCTTTCGATATTGCATAACGTAAAAATAATTCTTGTTTTGTCTTAACTAACTTTTTCAACTTTTTCTAATCTATATTTTCCCCTGAAAAAGCTTTTAATATAATAAGACATGTGCTCTTAGTTATAACCGACGTGTAATTGTTTGTTGACGGGAGTTTAAGGTGTATGTAGTTTCGATTTTAAATTATTATTATTCAGATGTATAGATATTTGCGGTTGCGATGTCGTCACATTTTGAGCAGGATCTGCTTACTGTTCATGAGATCCTGAGACTTTGACATCGACCCAGTTTTTGGTGGGGTTCGTGTTGCTCAGTATTTAGTTTTTTTTTTATAGACTGTTACAATGTGTTGGTTTTTCCATTTTTTAGCCATGTTTATTTTCGATTTTGAATGTCCCTTTGGTATCTTTGGTCTCTCTTTTGACTTTGTTGCTCTGAACGTTTTATCTTGATTATATCTTTTACCGTAATTCAATACAAATTACAAGCCTCATCAACAAATCGTATAATTTTCAGATATTTTCGCCAACTAAATTGATAAAGAAAAAGTTATGAATTCTCTATAAAACATTAAATTCTATTGTGAAATTGTGTACTAGTAGATGTGATAATTTTTATAAATTTCCTGTTTACAAAATTTGAATTTTTCGAATAACTAAAGGATTTTCTTATCCCAGGCATAGATTACCATGCCATATACAAGGTTATAGTCAATGATGTGTCATTTCTTCATTTTCGAAGTTTGGCTATATAATAAAAGCTGATGTTCATTATGAAAACACCCGGTGACAAGTCGGTATGTCGTATATCCCAGTGTGGCCTGATAAGGAGATTTGTTGTTCGTGGATTGTATATGCATTGTAGTCTGAAGTTTCACATGCTTCTTTTTTTCTGCTGATTTATTTTCACTTTTATACACATGTATTTGCTGTATTTTGCATCAATTTCCAGATTTGATAGGTTTACTTTTACAATAGTTGGTTCAAATAGGCAACGAGGGAAATTTGTATCACAGAAAATCAGTTTAACCCAAGCATGTTTTGTGCTTGTACAAATTCAGACTATCCGGACCATATTTTTGTCATTCTTAAATATAAGAGGATGTGGTATGAGTGCCAATAAGACAACTCTCCATGTTAGTCACAACTTGTATAAAGTAAACAATTATAGGTCAAAGTACGGCCTTCAACACGGCGCCTTGGCTCACGCCAAACAACAAACTATAAAGGGCCCCAAAAATTTGTAAGTTTTTGTTTGGACCATAATGTTTCGGTAGAGACGGGTGTTAATGGTTTTGTATATTTTGTTGTACTTTCTTAAATTCATTAGTAATTCGTTTTGTCTTTTTTCATTTATAATGTATCATACAGACAGATACGATGAAATGTTTTAACCGTCCGGTTAAGATGCAACAGTGCAGATGACATTTTGATAGAAGATTTGGAAATGGCGTGTTTACTATTTTACAATATGGACTATTAAATTAAATTAAATGGTTGAAATGTTCAATAAGCAAATGTAATATACACTGAACACTTTTCACAATTAATACCATTCAAAAGAGGAATTTGAAATTGAATTTGATTCTAGTGATATAGCAGCAATGGTTTTAAATTGAAAACAAAATTGATATCGAATTTTACGTGGTATATACTCTGCTAGTTCAAGCTACTAGTTGCAAAACAGACAATACAACTAACATGTGTTACTGGTCATAATGGCTCAATGCAAAAACATTCATGAGATGGCCTGCGTTCGATAAATTGTTCTTAACGATATAATCGGATATGGCCATCTGTTATAATATTTTTGGCTACACATAGGACAATATGAAACAATATCATTAGGTGTCTTATAAAAAATCAATTTAAGGAGGATTTACCTTAACCAAAAACGAAAGATGGTCAGAAAGGACTATTTTACTTTCTGGATTGAGAGGACTAAAAAAAAATATATTTTGTGAACGTATTGTAATAATGCACCATGAAGGATGAACAATTTGTTTTAGTTTCTACTGTATGTGATGAATATTATGAGCATGCACAACTGTTCAAACATTCACGGTACCATTTTTACTGCACCATATGCACATTTGAAAAGAAAGAATATATAACATTACAATGCTATCTATTTAAAAAAAGACAGATTTATAAAAACTCATATGACAGCTATCAAAACAATAAGGCCTTAAAAGGGCAGTATCTACGAAGTTGACAAAACACAAAAATGAAAATATGATAAAATCATAATATTAAAATAATATTTTGTTATCAGCTGTCAGCTTTTTGTTTTGTCAAAATATGCTGAAACACATCGATAATTTAATTAATTGGTTTGTAATTCAATATTTAAACTAATTTTAATCCTTATAATTACCTCAATTTACTTCTAAACTGGGATGGGTTACGCATAAGTAATTTAAAAGAAGAAAAAATGTCAACATTGAAAACGTGGCAGCCACCATAGAGATCCCTTTTGTAGAATGTTTCTGAACATAAAAATCATTCAAATAATGGTAAAACGATGATTTACTGAATATTATTTTAATCTGTGACATGAAATAAATTAGACCTAAAATAATCGTTATAATAATGATAATTTGTGTTTATATTTATATTTATTTCAGGTCATATAACCTACGGATTTCTTCGGAGTTCATCTCGATGGTTAGTTATATTGAGTCTATTCTAATTGCTGATACTTTACAACGAATCTATGTATTGTAAATTGTTTCTTAATGACTTTTTTTAATTTTGATAGACATTTTAGAATAGTAAACAAAAAGATTTTGGGTCGTTTCGGTGAACTTTAGCTAGACAGCTAATGCCTATTTAAATACTGGCTATGGAAGTCAGTTCTATATTTAACCAAAGTTTTTAAAATGGATTTTTTTTTGTGTATATCCGTTTCTGTCTTCGTTTGCGTTTATATCACGTTTGTTTTTGTATTTCAACTTTGTCATGTAGGTGTGAAGGATTCAGACAAAAAGCAATTCTCGATTAATATGGAATTTTGCAAACGTTTGTCAAAATGCTTAGATCTACTAGGATACAGTCAACAAATGATAGAGTACCGTAGAGAGAAGAATAAAAAGATGGACGACATACAAAATTCAAAATTCCCCGTTCCCGTCATTACATCTGGTGGTAAAGCAGAAGGAACTGCTCTTTATTTTGAAAGTGATATTGACCGACTTTACGCCGTGAAAGGAATAACTTGTGTGGAGTCTGGCACACATTGTTCAAGTCCCACTGTTTATCTCGATAAATATAATTGTTCCCCTGGTTATGCCAGATTAAGACTTATTCATGAAAATATTAGCTTTATACAAAACCACCTAAAATTAGAAAACGGATATGTTTTGAATCATGTATCTGGTGTTTTTAACACTCATATGGTGGATATTAACGGAGTAAGCATAACCAATCAAGGTAAAATTGGTCCAGCAGAACAGTACGGGAACGATTACATTAATTATGATTTTGTTGTCGGGTTGGTTTGCATCTGTCCCGATTTAGTTGAAAAGTGGGTAAAACGAGAGAGGAAGCATGGATGGCCTGAACCTGATCTAATTAAACAAATTTCTTTATTAGAAGGACATGCAGTGGCAGTTTCAAATAAAGATAGCAGGTATCCATTAACCGAGTGGAGAATTTGTTTCACAAAAGCTGAAATTATGCTTGTACATTCTTTTACAGAATCTCAAACGAAGTTGTACGTACTCCTGAAGCTGATGGCAAAGTCCGTTCTAAAACCTCTGTGTCCGGCAATGACGTCTTACATAATGAAAAACATAGTTTTCTGGGAAATAGAAACAAACCCTAGCCAACACTTTTCACAGGCCTCTTTAATTGATAGATTGATAGATACAATAATAATTCTAAAACATGCTCTAGAATCAAATTATTTAGAAATTTATATGATAGCGGAAAGGAACTTATTCCAAGGACGTATTACAGACATGGAAAGAAAACTATTGCTTAAACAGGTAGACGAACTTTTAAATGAAAAAGAAAATATATTCAAGCATTGTACGAAAATACACCGGGCAATGTTAAGATTAAAGCAGTCGCCGGATGAATATTTACAAGAAGCAGACAAACGTGATCGTATTGAAAAGTTGGTTCTGAAAAAAAATGTGATTTTCAAACTGACAGAAAAATGTCATAACCCGGAAGAACTACCCATCCAAGATCGTCTTAAACAAAACGAAAAATACGTGAAATATGAAACGGAGTTATATAGACTAGTAATTCCAGATGAATCAGAGCTTTTAAAAGCCGGTCACAACTTGGAGGAGGTTTACATACATAGATTATTTGATATTTTATCATAGGAATTCGAAGCTTGCATGTAGGCTGCACAATTGTTAGTAGACTTAAACATGTCACTGCGATTAAGGTGATATCGGGTTTTAAAATCTATGATAAGCTAAAAAATCTGTCCTGAAACAAATGTTATAAACAAAAATACTGAACTCAGAGACATTTTCAAATCTTTACTTGTTAATCTCGCTATTGTAAAAGAGGGACGAAAGATACCAAAGGGACAGTCAAACTCATAAATCTAAAACAAACTGACAACGCCATGGCTAAAAATGAAAAAGACAAACAAACAACAGCACACACGACACAACATAGAAAACTAAAGAATAAACAACACGAACCCCACCAAAAAACTAGGGGTGATCTCAGGTGCTCCGGAAGGGTAAGCAGATCCTGCTCCACATGCGGCACCCGTCGTAAAACATGTAAGTATTCTTGTCGTTCAGTTTTGCTTCATGCATTGACTATATTATGTTTCTTGGATAAATATATGACGTGGCTTTGTACTTATTCATCCCGTCATTGTGTATTTGTACTATAATAAATTTGTGTATTCTTATCTTAAATTTTTGCTAATATGCTTGGTCTATATTCCAAATTGTGCGTCTTTGTTACATATTTGTTTGTTTTTATATGATTAAGATTATAATACAATGTTGACTGCTGTATCCCTGTTTTTGACATTTTTACCTTATATATTTGTTTGTTTTATTCACGCATAATTGTCAAAACAATAAAATTTGATGCGACTGTCATACAAGTGTGAGGTTTTGCTAGCTATAAAACCAGGTTCAATCCACCATTTTCTAAATAAAAAATGCCTGTACCAAGTCATGAATATTACAGTTGTTATCTATTCGTTTGATGTGTTATATCTTTTGATTTCGCCACTTGTGTAAAGACTATCCGTTTTGAATTCTCCTTGGAGTTTATTTTACTTTTCATCCCTTATCAAAGGCAAAATTAACCGCTCAAATAAAGGCAACAGTAGTATACCGATGTTCAAATTCATAAATCCATGGACAAAAACAACACACACATGAAACAAATGGTAAACAACAGTCATGACTTGGTAGAGGCATTTGATTATGTCGAAAATGGTGTATTAAACCTGGTTTATAAACATAATAGGTTATAAAAAATCCGAAATAGGGTAATAGCAGTCAATATCACTATTAAAAATAAACAATTAAGTCAACAAAGTAAACACAAAATGGCTTATAAACGAAGCACATAACCAAAAATAGAAGACAAGAATACTAAAAATGACCACAGCACAACAACACACAATACTGAGACACGTTTAAAGGGTATTACAAAAAATGGTAAAGGTTAATACTTTACAAAGACAAATTAATGAAGACAATAACACCTAGCTAAGATGAAAAACGACGTCAGTACCTATCAAACGAAAAGCAATATTTTTGTACGTTGTTTCAGAGTGGGCTTTGAACAATATATGTGGATTTCGGTATCTACATAGACAGCTTCCGAGTTCATCCTTCACCGGGAAAAAAAAACTCGTCAATTTAGCGCACCTTTATGACGTCATTTACCAGATAGAGGGTATCTTCTGTATCCCTGCAATATTAACGTTCATCAAACGTCGCGGTGATCATCATAGTGCAGGATAAACCAGAAATAATGTTTGTTTTGTAAGTACTTGGTCACAAATCCCTTATGACAGCAGTGCTGATGGTCAATTATGAGAATTTAATTTTCCGAATAATTCGTGCAATATGGCATTACAGTTTTCCAACCACACACTCAACATTGGAAAGGAACGCATGAATTATATTATTTAAAACCAGAGTTTTTGACGGAATTGCATAAAACTCGAATGTTGTCTATTAACGTTAGACTTTGCGTAATCTTAACAATTATCCCAAGGATCAATTGTTTTTGTGGTGAAATGAATTATCAATGATATGGTCATACTTATAAAGTTAACTATTTATACAACTTTAAATTTTTCTAAATGCTAAGGATTTGTTATCTTTGGAACAGGTTATGTTTGGATATCTTACAAAATGTTTGGTCCTCAATGCTTAAACTCGTCCTTTTTATTCGAGAGTACTTGAGGAGTTTTTTGTAGACAAAATGTATGTGGGGCGTACAACAGTTTAAACCTTGATTCATAAGGTTGGTTTACTTATACCAGGACCGTTGGATTTCCTTTACTTTATGTAGAAAATCAAGCTTATATGTTATAGTAGAATTAATTCATTACTTCATCATAAACTGTGACTTGAACTGCATACTTTTTCCTCTTACTTATGCAAAACATCCTAAACAAATCTATACATTAAATTACATTACCGAAAATCTTCCTGTTCAAAATGACACGCTTTTGAATTAACAAAGGGAAACAGATTTGAAGTTCAAAACGTCATGTTACACTTATATGAAGAAGCTACACACAAGAAAGGAACGCAGATTTGATTGCCATGACTTCACGGTACATAGATCCGACGAATGAAAACAGATTTGAATTTTGACAACTCTTACATAAGTATAGTCGATATAGTTTGACTGTCCCTCTGGTATCTTTCGTCAATTTTTTACATTAGCATAGTCGATATCTGTCGTTCTTGGTAGGATATTTTTTTCTGTGTTTTATTTACATGTTTCTAGATCTTTCTTTCCCATGTCTTAGAAAAAGAAGATGTGGTATGATTGCTTAACTTGTTTGCTATTGGGAGAGTTATTCTTTTATTGTTAATCTCTGTTTAATTATTTTTTCTCTCAGAGAGGTTATTTAGAGCTTTCTCTATTGTACCTCTGAGATGATCGACTATTGTGATCCTTTTTAATATACAATTAAGGGACTCTCATTAATTCGACATCGAGGCTGTCGAGAGGCTAATCGTCTCATTCTTGCTTTTCATAAATTACCATTTATTCGAGAAGCCACGCTTGGTCAAAAGTCAGGGGAAATATAATTTAGTCAAACAGAGTTATCCTTCTTTTAATATTAAAAAATACTTACTCGTCTTAGTACTTTAAACTCATCATAAATACCAGGAATAAAATTTTGTTTTTTGTGCCACACGCACGTTTCTTCTACAAAAGATTTATTAGGGACTCTCTCTCGCAAAAAAAGTACGGAGTTGAAGAGCATTCAGGACCAAAAATCCTTGACTAATTTGGTATTTGATACGACTGTCATACAAGAGAGAAGTAAAGCGCTATAAAACCAGGTTCAATCCACCATTTTCTATATATTTCAAGTCAGGATCATGACAGTTGGTATCCATTCATTTGATATGTTTGGGATTTTTTTGGTCATTTGATTAGGGACTCTCCGTCTGGATTTTCCTCAGAGTTCAGTATTTTTATGATTTTACTATTTAATATTAATCATATAATATTGAAATTTATGTAACGTGTTAGTCATTACACAGCATGAACCACCATTGACATTAATCATAGTACACATTTATATATGCTATACAAACCCACCTCATTTTTTTTTTGAAATGAGACAATATTTTAGTACTGCCTTACAATACCAAATGTAGACATGGGATTTTGTCAATACATAATAACTAGCATTTTAAAAAGAAACCTGTCGATTGAATACACAGGTAAGATAGCGGCGCCTGTTTCTTGTAAATATCAACGGACGTCTTATGTATATTTCCTAAAACGAAGGAATAACCTAAGTATTTAGGTGGATATTTATTCGCGTGATGATTAGAAATGTGTAAAATATATAAGGCTTCCGATTTTTACGATGTTGTTTCTGGATGCTTATTTCATTTGATCATATATGAGTGGTTAAACATACGTTTCTATATTTATGTGTCAATATGACTCATTTTCTTTAGCTAAGTCAAGTTTGACATCGGATTTAACTTTTCAATTATTTGGATGTTAAAATTAATAAGAAATTCTCAAGTTCATTTAGTAATACCAAATATCATTAGTTTTCATTACTCCTGATGTAAGATGAAATGTGGATAAAATTCCAGACAGATAAACTATATAACGAGGAAACAACCAAACGTATAACGATACTTCAGGAAGAAAAAATCTTAACTATCATGGTCCATTTTACGTGGTTTCTTTCAAAGACTATGTGATAGCATGTTGGCATTTTTGCTCCCACTCCTAAATACCACGTACTTTACAAAGCGGTTAAAATAATTTTATTTTTTATAAGTATTTCGTTTAACCCACCTGGGGTTCTACTTATTTATAATAATGTACAATCGAAAATTTAAATCGCCCCGCACTCTCTGTTTAATTTATTCAAATGGAGTTATTCCTCTTCTGGCGATGAAAAGGTCTACACTGATATTCAAATGAATTAGTAATATAACCCAACAATTATAGTTCAATATTACTTAAAAAGCTAGACTTTATAAAATAGCTGTCATAATTTTCTGTTAAATAAATGTAGAAATTAATAAGAAACAAAGGTCTCCTTCAGTTAAAATTGTTAACAGTAGTATACGAATCATAAATCGATTGAGAGAAAACAAATCCGGGTTAAAAACTAAAACCAAGGAAAACACATCAACTATAAGAGGAAAACAACGGAACAACAGAAATACTGAAGTGCAACAAAAACAAACGCCAATGCAACATACATAGAAACGAACTTTTTTTTATTACAACTGCCATATTCCTGACTTAGTACAGGACATTTTTAGAAAAAAAGGTGGGTTGAATCTGGTTTTATAGCGATCCAAACCTCGCGCTTAATGGTATTGTGAAAGATATTGCTAAAATGGCAACAGTACATGACAGGAATACATCGCGATGCTTATAGAAGAGTAAATACTTTATTATCATGATCCAATATACGACCTTACAGAATTTCATTGAACGGCTATACAAGCTATGTCATGATTACTTCTTGCTCTTACTTATTATGCCAGGCGCTTCGTGGAGCAGAAGCACAATTCAATGTTTATGTCATTGGTTTCCTTTAGGCAGGGATTCGAAATATACGACTGCTCCCGCAAGAGGTCAACAACACCACCAAAACCAAACACGGAGTTTGATATTAAAAAGATAACTTAAAATCATATAAAGGCCATTTAAGTTGTTACATTTAGATATTATGAATCGTATAAATGTCAAAATCATAGTTTCAAGCTGAATTCTGAAGATGTTGCATTTTAAAATTTTCTATTTTTTGATTATTTCAATTAAATCTTTTGTTAACCTTTTTTTCCTTCAAGATATTACTAATACATATAATTTTCCGTAAAAAATTTCGGGGCGAAAATGTTCGGTATATTTTCAAATTAATTGATTTTTCCAAAAATGATACACAAATGAAGGCAACAGTAGTATACCGGTGTTCAAAAGTCATAAATCGATTGAAATAAAAACAAATAATTTGTCTACCGGGATGAAAGTCGCAAATTGCAATTCAAGTCAAAAAGTACAGAGGTTGGGGTAATAAAGCCCCTACCCCCACCTACATTTGCAAGATGACCAATGCATTTTATTGTGGGCCATGATACTTCATTGTGGTCATCGCATAATATCGTTGTAATTACATACTGATTTTCCAAAAATATGATAGTTAATCGGGTTATGAAATAAATTGTCTTTATAAAAACCAGGATAATTGTTCTAAGAGGATGCGGAAGATACCAATTGAAGAGTCAAACTTGTTAGTCGAAAATGAACTGACGATGCCATGGCTAAAAACAAAAACGACCAAACAACAGTCTACAAAACACAACATAGAAAACTAAACACTGAGAAAACAGATAAATAGAGTTGCAGTGGTCAATAAAAATAAAACAAGACATTAAGGTGTCTGGAACTTGAATCAAATGAAATATTCTGCTTGCTTAATCTTTAACTCATGTTCGTAGTTTTATTCTTTTCTTTAATATACTTTGAGTTCAGCAAAGACTCCTTCTTTGACATATCATTCCCATCAGAAGTATTTCAATTACATTTATTAACTTATTTCAGTTTGAAAAAATCTCTTAACAAGTACTATAACTTTTTGAAATTGAGTTGTCATATTTGAATGTTCCAAAATCAATCAAAAGTCGCATACATGTACTGGTATAAACTTGCATAAATTCTGATCCTACACAGGTCATTACTTGTTTTTGTTTGAACAAAGGTTAAAAAATAATTAATTGAATTTAGCAAATTATCATATCTTATTAAACCCTTTTTACCACCATTATCCACGTGAAATTGAAATATCGTCTAAAAAGAAAAAAAAAAATCCAATGCTTTTCAATACAGAAATGGTAGCATACGCTATGAATGCATTACTTTGGGATATCATACGGCATAGTTTGTTAAAAGTGAACAAAAAGGTAACACATGCTACAAAGAGCAACAAATGATCAGTATGTGGAAGTTTTTATTGACAACATATTAGTTGGATTTGAAGGTAGAATTTTTCAACAAATTATCGACATTCCTATGGGAACGAACGGTGTGCCTCTCCGTACCGACCTCTTATTATGTTCGTATGAGTTGTAGTTTCTTCAGACACTTGTTTAAAACAAGATGATCAGAGAAGCCAGATAATGTAACTTCACATTCAGATATATTGATGATGTTCGTTCCATTAACAATACAAACTTTTCTGATTGGACTCCATTAATATATCCACCAGAACTAGAAATTGAAGAAACAACAAACACGATTTCCTCTGCCTTATATTTAAACATCTACCTCGAAATTGACATAAGCGGTCATCTCAGTGCCAGAATCTATGAAAAACGAGACGATTTTAATATTGATATTAAAATGCCCTGTACCAAGTCAGGGAAATGGCCATTGCTATATTATAGTTCGTTTCTGTGTGTGATACATTTTAATATTGTAGTTCTCTTATATTTGATGTGTTTCCCTCAGTTTTAGTTTGTAACTCGGATTTGTTTTTTCTCTATCGATTTATGAATTTCGAACAGCGGTATACTACTGTTGCCTTTAATTATCTATCCGCTTTAGTAGCAATATCTCAACTTCACCTGCATATTGGATATACATTGCCCAGCTCATTCGGTATTCTAGAGTTTGCAACTGCTACTCAGACTTAATTACACGTCACCAGTGTCTGAGCATAAAGTTGATGAACCAGGTTATATAAAAGAACTTCTCATCCTTTTTCTGAAAAAAATTCAGCGAAAGATACCAAGACCTTGTTGATAAATATCAACTTCACAAGTAATACATGATGGTCTTTTAAGTATAGAAGTGTGGTACTGACGTTGTTTATGATCTAAATAACGTGTTATATTGTTCTTTTATTTGAAATTATCAATTTCCCCAACCTTAGTAGTAATATACAATCTTCACCTGCATATGGAATATACATTTCCCAACTTATTCGGTATGCAAGAGCTTGCAGCTACTACTCAGACTTTGTGAAACGTCACCAGTGTCTGGGCAGAAAGTGGATGAACCTGGGGTATGTCAAAGAATGTCTCATCCTTTTTCAATAGGAAGGTATAAAGACCTTGTTGATAAATATTCCGTATCAACTTCAAGTCTTGAAGTATCGATTCTGGGTACTGACGTTGTTTATCATCTTAATAGTATTCTTTTATTTGTCTTTACGAATATTACTTTTACTGTTTAGTCTGTTTTTGGTGATATCCATTTGATGTGACTCTGTACTTATATATCCCGTCAATATGTTATTAGTCTATGATATTTTTTGTATTCTTGTCTTTCATTTTTACTAATGTGCTTTGTTTATATGCCTTATTGCGTATCTTCGATACATATGACTTTGCTCTCTACTTATACATCCCGTCATTGTGTTATTGTAAAAATTTTGTATTATTGTCTTTCATTTTTGCTAATGTGCTTTGTCTATATGCCTTTTTGTGTTTCTTTGATATACCATATGCTGTGGCTCTGCACTTATACATCCCGCCATTGTGTTATTATGCTATGGTTATTTTTTTGTATTCTTGTCTTTAATATTTACTAATATGCTTTGTCAATATGCCTTTTTGTGCTTCTTTGTTACATATTTGTTTGTTTGTATAGTGGTTAAGATTATAACACAATGTTGACTGCTGTTCTCCTATTTTTGACATTTTTAACTATTTATGTATGTTTATTTGTTCATACATCGTTGTCAATATAATAGAATTTGATGCGACTGTCGGTTTAGCTAGCTTTAAAACCAGGTCAAATCCAACAATTTCTACACAAGAAAATACCTGTACCAAGTCAGAAATATGACAGTTGTAATCCATTCGTTGGATTAGCTAGGGATTTTCCATTTTTGAATTTTCATCGGAGTTCAGTATTTTTGTGATTTTACTTTTTATTTGTCTTTGTAAATTATTACCTTAACTGTTTACTAAATTTTAGTAATATCCCTTTGGCGTGGCTCGGTACTTATACATCCCGTTATTGTGCTATAGTAAATGTTTGTATTCTTGTCTTCCATTTTTGTTTATATGTTTACTCCATATGCATTTTTGTGTTTCTTGGTTGACATAATTGTTTGTTTTTATAGTGGTTAAGATTATAACACAATGTTGACTGCTGTACTCTTATTTTTGACATTTTTAACTATTTATGTATGTTTATTTGTTCATACAGCGTTGTCAATATAATAGAATTTGATGCGACTGTCGGTTTAGCTAGCTTTAAAACCAGGTCAAATCCAACAATTTCCACACAAGAAAATACCTGTACCAAGTCAGAAATATGACAGTTGTAATCCATTCGTTGGATTAGCTAGGGATTTTCCATTTTTGAATTTTCATCGGAGTTCAGTATTTTTGTGATTTTACTTTTTATTTGTCTTTGTAAATTATTACCTGAACTGTTTACTAAATTTTAGTAATATCCCTTTGGCGTGGCTCGGTACTTATACATCCCGTTATTGTGCTATAGTAAATGTTTGTATTTTTGTCTTCCATTTTTGTTTATATGTTTACTCCATATGCATTTTTGTGTTTCTTGGTTGACATAATTGTTTGTTTTTATAGTGATTAAGATTATAACACAATGATGACCCCTATTTTGACATTTTACCTATTCTGTCTTTGTTTTGTTCACATATTGTTGTCAATATAATGGATTTGTTTATGACTGCCAAACAAGTGAGAGGTTTAGCTAGCTATAAAACCAGCTTTAATCCACATTCGTATGATATTTTTGGTCCTTTGAATTTGCCATTTGATACGGGACTTTCCGTCTTGAATTTTCCTTGGGATTCGGTATTTTTGTTCTTTTTTTTTCTTTTTACAAATACATCTACTATAATTTTACTTTTGACACGGGAAGGGTATTTATTTATAACCAAGGCTTCAAATATAATAAAAACGATTAGAAGTCACTCTGGGATGTCCTTATATTGGCCATTTCTGCTGCTCTTTATGGCAGAGTCAACTTAACCTAACAAACTGTTATTTTTGTTCTAATGAATACATGTTTTATTGATCGGTTACAGCGAGCCACTCTAAATCTAGTAGTGAAATTTAAAAAAAAAAGTTTACGCTGTTCAATTTGAATTGAAATAGTTTTCTGACAAAAATAACGCAGAATAGTTAGCAATCACCGTCAAAATTTGGTCCAAATTTCAGAAAAAAACATTTCTGTTGGTCGTGTAGTCTGTGTCCTATTTGAGGTATTATTAATTGACTTTTGGTCGTGTAGTGTGTGTCCTATTTGAGGTATTATTAGTTGACTTTTGATCGTGTAGTCTGTGTCCTATTTGAGGTATTATTAGTTGACTTTTGGTCGTGTAGTCTGTGTCCTATTTGAGGTATTATTAGTTGACTTTTGGTCGTGTAGTCTGTGTCCTATGTAAGGTATTATTAGTAGACTTTTGGTCGTGTAGTCTGTGTCCTATTTGAGGTATTAGTAGTTGACTTTTGGTCGTGTAGTCTGTGTCCTATTTGAGGTATTATTAGTTGACTTTTGGTCGTGTAGTCTGTGTCCTATTTGAGGTATTATTAGTTGACTTTTGGTCGTGTAGTCTGTGTCCTATGTAAGGTATTATTAGTTGACTTTTGGTCGTGTAGTCTGTGTCCTATGTAAGGTATCATTAGTTGACTTTTGCTCGTGTAGTCTGTGTCCTATTTGAGGTATTATTAGTTGACTTTTGGTCGTGTAGTCTATGTCCTATTTGAGGTATTATTAGTTGACTTTTGGTCGTGTAGTCTGTGTCCTATTTGAGGTATTTTTAGTTGACTTTTGGTCGTGTAGTCTGTGTCCTATGTAAGGTATCATTAGTTGACTTTTGATCGTGTAGTCTGTGTCCTATTTGAGGTATTATCAGTTGACTTTTGGTCGTGTAGTCTGTGTCCTATTTGAGGTATTATTAGTTGACTTTTGGTCGTGTAGTCTGTGTCCTATTTAAGGTATTATCAGTTGACTTTTGGTCGTGTAGTCTGTGTCCTATTTGAGGTATTATTAGTTGACTTTTGGTCGTGTAGTCTGTGTCCTATTTGAGGTATTATTAGTTGACTTTTGGTCGTGTAGTCTGTGTCCTATGTAAGGTATCATTAGTTGACTTTTGGTCGTGTAGTCTGTGTCCTATGTAAGGTATCATTAGTTGACTTTTGATCGTGTAGTCTGTGCGCTATTTGAGGTATTATTAGTTGACAAACTAATCATCCCAAGCATTTCACAAAATGTCCATCAGGTTTTCTTATGGTATAGAGGTAAGATCTTTTACTCTTGTATTTGCGTGACTCAAATGGTCGCGTTTAATGAGTAGCAAATATACAGAAAATCTCTATTTGAATATTACTCTAATGTGAAATAAACTCAGGACAATTGATACTAACTACCTAGTTCCTACTTTGAAAACAAAAACGCAGCCCATAATTTTACAGGAACAAAACATTAATATAATATTAAACTCATATACATTTGTACATAAATAATGTCTAATCACTGGTGTATGAAGCCAAAATATTCTAAAGTCCTGAACAAAAGCGCAGAAGCAGGGTAACTTTTGATATATTTTTACTTATAATATTGATATTTATAAACTAAAACTTTTTGATAACACCCTATATACTGTAATATCAAGTACCAAATCTTTCCCAATTGCTACATTTTAAATTCGTTTTGCAAACGTGTTTATTTGATATCATTTAATTTAATTAATCTGGCATAAAGTATTCATGAAATCTTACTACAAGCGTATAATTAAATGATCAAATTAGTAACCGTGTGTAACAACTAGTGATTAAATGAATTCATTACTTTGGATGATTGGTCGGGACACTTGTCATAGAGATGCTTCATTTCTATAGCATGATATACAATATGTTTACGTGTCCACTTGACTACAAACTGTTCGTGTGCGTCTATAGCTAGACCCACGTAACTTTTGTCCTGCATTTCAGCTGCAGAGGCGGTCGAGTTCACCTTATCGTATCAAAGATGTTCATTTTTCATTGAAAATTCGATAAAATCAGCATCTCCCTGTTAATTTAAAAGGTCAAAACTTGACATCGTTGTAACGAAATCAACAACGTTATCAATTTTCGGGATTAAAAGCTACACTTGACTTATTTCTCTGATTTAGTTTCTCAAATTGGTATTATATAGTTGACTGGTGAGAAAATTCGATGCATGTGTCGGGAATATGGTCTAAAATCAACGTTGATTAAATGTTTGTAATATGAAATAACCTCCCGATCACTATTTGGAAATGAAAACTCACAAATATTGTACACATGGTTAGAGAAGTTTGAACATGAAGCAAGAAACCGTAAACATTGTGCAATTGCATCGACACGAAGAACTGACAGGCGCTTGGGATGTAAATATTCAATCTAAAATCGCTATATTCGGAATTATTCATCTATAAAGATAATACTGAGGGTCCCGTATTAATCTATCCTAACCAATTTCTGCTTGTCACATCGCGGCACATGTCTAGCGGAAAATTTCAAATGGAAATAATCCACTGTTTTCTTTCCAACAAGTTTGTTTCCTTGTCTTCAAAGGACTAAGTACAGCTGCACAGAAAAATATCATAACTAATAGTTCCCAGGATAAAACAGCCATGTACTGTTATTATACTGCCAAGATCAATTTGCCAAAAATATTGAACTTTTTAAAAGATCAAAGACTTAGAATATTGTACCTTGTTAATGCATGTAGTGTACCTACAATTATCTGCTGACAGACAGGAAATCGCTAAAAATTTCACACACACAAAATGGAATAAGCACATTAAATTCATGCTGAAATTTATACTATAGTTTCTACTATTTTCAATTTCCTTTTAAGCGCAACTTTTAAAACCAATAAATTGTTTTAACACTTTAATTGCAGTGAAACATTTTATATCATATGATAATATAAATGTTTTATTCCAAACTTTTTTTTTTTTAGAAAAGAACACTTAAAATACGTGATCTTTTATAAATGCAATATGCCTACATTATATTTGTAAAATGATTGGCTACCTTTTTATCAGGTATGTTATAAAAAAGTAAAACTCAGTGTTCATGATTTATGGAGCACTTAGATCTAGTAACTGTTATTTTTCCCTAGATAGAAAAAAGCAGAGCGAACCTTATCTAACAACTTATCTAACAAGATTTAGTGATTTACAAAAAACAATATAGTTTTATTGAGATTTAGCCATGGCGTACTCAGTCTATTTTCGATCTGAGAGATTTATTGTATCTTTCGCCCCTCTTTTAGTTTCTCTTCTACAGGAGAATGTCCTTAATGTCCTCAATTTGTCTTTCTGTGAAAATAAAGACGTGAGATCTCCATATTTTATCCCAGATTTGAGGATTTGTGTTACGTATCTGTTACATTTGTTATATTATATAGAGTTTTAAATCAACCACAAATATTTTACTAATACTCCATATGTTTTTTTTACATTTTTTGTAAGATTTACAAATTGAATGAGATTAAAAGAGGAAACACGATATTACCACTGAGGCGTTATCCTATGACTTCTGGAAGGTTTCCCCTCAATACACTGGTAATATCCAGTTTTTGTCCGAAACTAACCTTCCTAATGACAGTATTTTTGGAACGAGATTTATTTTTAAGTTAGTACAGCACAGATTGATGATTTATATAAACAAGAACCGTCTAAACCATAAGGTAGAGGTAATGAATCGTCAAATGAAATTAATTAACTTGAAAGCATTTATTTCCAATTTATGCGTAAAAGTCGACATGTAACTAACAAAGATATATTTGAATGATTTAATACGAATCAGTAGGATGCTTTTATAGATCAATGGAAATATAAATTTTAATCTTAAATCTTGATTATATTTAATAAAGAATAAACAATTTACACGACGATTAATATTAAAATACTATATTTCACGTTTGATATTTTTTCCAATTGACTAAACACAGCAGTGAATTCGAATTGTCATTTATTTTAAAAACTGCAGTGCAAACACTAAAAATGGCAATGTTTAATCATTGGCTCATTAATGTCCCATCAAATGCACTGATCACAAGTACGTGATAAGCTCCCTCCTGTCGAGCTTTTTAAACGAGATTTCTGCATTATCAAAATAAGCGAT
Source organism: Mytilus galloprovincialis (assembly GCA_037788925.1). Lineage (NCBI taxonomy): Eukaryota > Metazoa > Mollusca > Bivalvia > Mytilida > Mytilidae > Mytilus > Mytilus galloprovincialis. The sequence goes on along the minus strand of CM075341.1, from coordinate 1,584,277 downwards.
CTCAAAATTCAGATCTGACTTAGCAGGATGTCACAACGAGGCTTAGCATTGCTATTATTGGTCACCGCAAGGTCATCAAAGGTCAAGAGAAAATTGGTGGTATCAACCCAAGGGATGCTAAAAATGACATGTGAAATGATTATAATATGACCTCGCCAATTAAGACGTCTTGTCTTAACACTCCATCGTGATTCCATTGATGAGAATTACATTGTTTTTGAATTCAGAATTCATTTTTTTGTTACAATGTTTGTCGTTACATTTTTTATCAGTTTGAACTCTGACAAATCATTTTCCTCGAGGCTTTTTGCAAAATAATAACAGACGTCAATTCTGAGCAGGTTTTTTCTTCAACCCATTTACAAAATCACATAAAATCCAATTTATGGAATCTAGCTACAATACGACTGTTTACAGTTTAGTTTTCACTTTACAACAGAAAGTGTTTAAACGCCTTCACGTAAATAATATTTTGACACGTTTCTGAATATTTAAAGTAAATTCTAATTTGATTTTTTTTTTAATACAATATGACGACATCTGTACCAGTACATGTATAACAGAACAAGGTATATCATTGGATTCGTCCTTTTTTGTTTAGTTGTTGTTTTCTATATACATTTCTCACCTATGTATGCACCACAACCCTTCTATTCATTGCTATGAGATGTGTTTATTATTGCAAGAGAAACCCTACTCTTTACAAATATTTAAAAAATCAACAGTTGCATGGTACATAAGTAGTTACTTTTTTGGGGCCATGATCTTGTTTATTTATGTTTTTTTCTTATGAGAATAAAAATCTGATATTTATATGGTTTGGAGTTTAGTGTGACGTCCATTTTCGCTGAACTATTTCATAATTTTGAATAGGAACCACGTGTAGCCTTAGAGTGGGGGTTTTCTAGATTGGTTTATAAAGACCGATTGGTGGCCTTAGTCTGATTTTAATGTTTTTTTAGTTTTTGTCTCTTTGTCACATTCACCGTTTTCATTCTCAATTTTATTATTATTTTCAATATTTACACCGTTGTTTTCGGTGACACTATATTTAACGGTTAACTTTACTTACCTATATATTGTATAACCCTACATCTATACTAGAACTAAAATATAAGAAATATTTGAAATACGTTTTAAATTTCTTTAATATCCGATATATATAATCTGTTGCGTTGTATCTATCAATTCTGAAAGATCATGTTCACATTATAAACTATAATGCTTTCAACACTGAAATAACAACAAAAAATATTAGTATTTGCAATTCTTTAAATGAGATTGTATATAAAGACTTTTTTTAGTTATGTAGATTTGCATCAAGCTGCCATATAAAGACTTTTTTCCGCTAGAAGCATAACCATCCAACCCTAAATAACAAATACCAGCAATTAATGTACATATCAAGCACAGGAAGATAAAATATATGCTTTCATTAACAAGGATCAATTAAAAAATATCACACTAAGCAATGATACGTTTAAGTATTTTTCGTATCTTTCTCTTGGCACCAGAGCCGAAAGAATTTTCTGTGTGAATAAAAGTCGTGATTGTCACAAGTCTATGCTTAACATAACCGACTGTTTTGTTTGTGGTGTTGTACCTATAACTTAGGGAAAGTGTCATGCTCTGTTTAAAAATCATTTTTAGAAATATTGACAGGGTACATTATCGTCCTGTTACCAGATACACTTCAAACCTATCAAACATGCCCTTATTTTTGAATAGCATGAACTATTTGCCACTGAGTGTAAAGCAAAATATTAAGCAATAATCAAGCAATAGCTTTTGTCATAAGTAACCATGTTTTGTGTGAGAATTTTTTTCAAAAGCACTCATGCATAGAATCTGCCAAAGAAATCTGAAATTCTGCTTGACACTGCGGTAATCGAACGAAGTAGTCATGACAACACATTTTATTTTCAAATTTCCTTGAAAATTTGTTTGTCCAAGGTGGTATCAGGTTTATAAGCAGGAATAAAATGGATGTGAAGTACTAAAAAAATATTCGCAAAGGTCAAACAGTTATAGAATACTTATACCAGTCAACCAGAAATGTAATACCAAAATATCTAGTTTAAAGACGTAAACGCAATTTATCTTATTTTATTTTCAATTGAAACATGTAAAAGTGGACTAAACATAATTTTAGGTCTTTAGTACAGTATATATCAATTATTTGTGTCTATCTTCTATGTGACTTTTTCTCCGGCTTGAAAGGGTCAAACATGTAAAGAATTTAAGGCATAAATATTGTAACTCTGTGTGTGTCCGTGTTCTAAGCATATCTATAGCTATACAGAGACTGGCTTATTGATAAAGTAGTGGTAATCGCATTATGGGACCGTTTTTGATCATTTTGCGAACACATACGGTTGACGAAGCATTGGCCAACATATACATCCTATATATTCTTTGGTAGAATATGCGTCATTAGACAAAATTTTCATAATCTCCTTCATTTGAGTACAGAATGATTGACACATTCTGTAATGTACATCTAATATTAAGATCATAATAAGTCGCCAAATGTTGATTCAATTGCTACGTCAACTTGGGAGGCTAATGGCGGCCGAGTCAGATGTCACCGCAGCAGACGACATCGATAGATTTACTTTTTCTATGTTCGTAAAAATGTGAGAAAGAATAGAATAAATAATTATTAAACAAATCTGTTTCTCTACCTTGGTATAATATGTTTAAAATTCAAATGTACAATTCACAAAAATCTTTTGATGTGCAATTTGCATTGTCGATGTTTAAGATAGATGGATTTTTGAACATATAAGCCTAATTTTCTTCGCATAATACTTATGTGTGCGATATTGAAAGTCGTGTCTTGTATGTAAAGAAAATTGTATTACATAAAATTTGTTCAATAACTGGTATGGTTCTAATGATTGATAAGAATTAATACGTAAATCGATTGAAAATATGAATTACCTCTGTAAATGTTTTTTTTATAATCCTGAAATGAAATTACAATATTATTCTGAATGAAAGTCGTAAAATACAAGTTAATAAGGTTTACGATCTCAGAGTAAAACTAGTCTGACCTCACAAACTTTTCGTACTTAGTATGACCTCACAAACTCTTCGTTCTTAGTCTGGCCTCACAAACTTTTCGTACTTGGTATGACCTCCCAAAATTAACTCTTCGTACTAAGTTCAGTCTTACTTTCCAAACTCGTTGTCTCAGAGTAAAACTTGTATAAATTCCCAAACTCTTCCCAACTAGGAGTAGTGTCATACTTTCCATTGACTTGCAACATGTACTATAGTAAGAAAACTCCGAAGTCCTAAACTTCTTATAACATTCATCAGAAACGCTCATCACCTACGTTCTGAAAGCAAAAAAGTGTATAAATATTCATGGTTATCAAAATATCCAGAGGAGTGCTCGATGTCTCAGAGTGTTGGTTAATTTTGTTGTACTCATTTCAAGACGTACACTTACCCCAAGAACTATCATTGTTTAATTTTTTTAAAGAAAATAAACTATTGGGTAACTAGGACAAGAAAGAGATGTAAAAAAATGTGCGTTCGTTTTTTTTTTCATTTACCATTAGATTTCTATAGCATTATTTAATCTTGAAATACATGAATTTGATAAATCTAGCAATCAGAAGAAACCTTAAAGATTCGTATTCAGTTGATATTTATCTAAGTCTCAGAATTCGAAGCTAGAAGCATTTCTGGTTACATTACAGCTTCCGAATTAAAGCATGGAACGTTGCTGTAGATAGACTTCGAACGTTGGTTTAGGAGCGTTTCTGTAGATAGACTTCGAACGTTGGTTTAGGAGCGTTTCTGTAGATAGACTTCGAACGTTGGTTTAGGAGCGTTGTACTGGATAGACTTCGAACGTTGGTTCAGGAGCGTTGCTGTAGATAGACTTCGAACGTTGATTTAGGAGCGTTGCTGTAGATAGACTTCGAACGTTGGTTTAGGAGCGTTGCTGTAGATAGACTTCGAACGTTGGTTTAAGAGCGTTGCTGTAGATAGACTTCGAACGTTGGTTTAGGAGCGTTTCTGTAGATAGACTTCGAACGTTGGTTTAGGAGCGTTTCTATAGATAGACTTCGAACGTTGGTTTAGGAGCGTTTCTGTAGATAGACTTCGAACGTTGGTTTAGGAGCGTTGCTGTAGATAGACTTCGAACGTTGGTTTAGGAGCGTTTCTGTAGATAGACTTCGAACGTTGGTTTAGGAGCGTTGCTGTAGATAGACTTCGAACGTTGGTTTAGGAGCGTTGCTGTAGATAGACTTCGAACGTTGGTTTAGGAGCGTTGCTGTAGATAGACTTCGAACGTTGGTTTAAGAGCGTTGCTGTAGATAGACTTCGAACGTTGGTTTAGGAGCGTTGCTGTAGATAGACTTCGAACGTTGGTTTGGGAGCGTTTCTATAGTGACAGATTCCAATCATTGTATTATGAGAGTTGATGTGACAGAGTCGACATATCCGTAGAAATCTTAAAGATTTGTATTTCTTTAAGTTTCCGAACTTTAAGCTTGGGGGATTTAGCTCAATAACAGTTTCTATTAGGCAATATGGGCGTTGCATGTGACAGCTTTTGAACTTTAGAACCGGAGTTTTGACGTTGATGGTTTTCAAAATTTAGGATGCTCAAAACATCTTCCCAATTTAAGGTTTCATTAAAGTGAGAGTATTCGAACTTTATGTTCGGAGCATTGTTGGTGACAGCTAACTAATTTTTGTGTAGAAACTTTGTTGATAAAATAATTTCGATCTATAGTTCCGTTGTTTCCTATGACAGATGAATGTACATGTAGATATCCATGATCAGTAAATATTTATTTTATATCTGATAAGTTAAAAAAAATAATATCAGACAATAATGAGAGTGAAAGTTTGCACGATTGGTTCGCATGCAGCACATATATTGTTGCTATTTGATTCACTATTCGTTAAGGGTTCATTTTGTAGAGACATCGTAGAAACGTGCAAGGTTCTACAGAATTAAAATATATTTGAACAAATACAGCTCCTGTCCTTGTTTATTCTTTGTAATTAACTTTTGACTGAAATGACAGAATTTGACCAGATGACCCTTTATAGAAGGAGGGTTTAGAGAGAGAAAATCGTTTAATCATTGACAGTTCATAGTCGTCTTTCTAATAAATATATATATATATATATACTAACATATACTTTTGGCCTATGAAAAATAAAAATAAGATTACAAGCCTTTTTTCATACTCAAATATAGTGGAAACGGTTTAGAAATAAAGAAAATATTATCTGAAAGGCAGCAAAACGGCTATTTACTTGATCTGACGTGCTTGAAGCATCCCTGTGGCTTAATTTACTGTATGATTAACGGGTGACATTCATTCCATTCAACATAAATTTAAACAGTTTTAGATTTGAGAAATAAAAAAATAAATTTATATAGAAATGATAACTTTGATGAGCTCTCGTTGTAATTTTCTTTTTATGTTGTATATGTTAATAGTTTCATTTCATTTTGAAAGTTTAGTTCGGAGTTACACGTTAGAGATCAAAGCTGTTAATAAAAAGGCTTGTCATACGCATCATTAGGTGTTATTTTAATATTCCAGAATAATTTTACAGCTTTTTGCATCTTCATTTATTTTACATAGTTATTGGTTTAAATTTTTAAAATATAGTAAACACGGTGGTCTTTAGACTAAGCATGGTAAACTTTATTCTATAGACGTTTGATTATAATATTTATAATATTGCTTGATACCCTACCTAGCTTATTCTGAGAGGTAAGCAGTCTTTATTTTTATATATTTTAAATCTATTTTCTTTCTTTTATTCACACCATAAAAGGTCACATATTATTTTGTATGAATTCTAATCACTCTTTTATTCTTTATAGATTTTGTAAAGTATACCCCGACGCATACAAATTTATTTGTCAATTTTCTGCAACCTTGAGAAAATCCATCCGTTCATTTCGATTAAATTTGTCTATCAATTGTCTGCTAACTCGGGACAAACGTCTACTTCTGTTGATTTTGTTGTTGCTGGGTTGATGTCTCCTTTACATTTAAACCCACCCTTTTTTACATCTGCAACAAAACCATTAATAAAATCTTGTCTTTATCTTTATTATTCTTATTGTAAATATTTTAATTTTATTTTTGCAAATACAAACTAGCGTATCATATTTTATATCAAACGTAATTCTTAGTTATTCTGTTCTTTGGTTATTTTTTTAATCCTATTTGGTAATTTAAAGAAAATGTCGGTACTTGTTTTCTCTTTGCTTGAATTCTTTCAAGGAACAATTTTTGTAAACTTTTTAAATTTCTAATTTTTCACAAAACGCATTGATAATAAACGAAAAAAATTGAAGATGAGATTGAATGAAATAATTGCTTGGTGTTGTTTAATAAGGAAACAGTGAAGCATAAATAAATCCTTCTTTTTCTTTTAATAATAATAATAATATAAAAATCCTTCTTTTTCTTTTAACAACAACAACAATAATAATAATAATAATAATAATAATAATAATAATAATAATAATAATAATAATAATAATAATAATAATAATAATAATAATAATAATAAAAATAATAAAAATAAATAAAACATTTATAAACATTTAAAACATTTTTTTCTGTACTATAGTACAAATGTGTCAGTAGGAAGATATTGGGAAAACGTGAATTTCAAATGTAACATACAAAAAGGGGTGAAGTCCTTAATATATTTTAACAAAAAGGAGAAAAGATACCTTGAAACGGAACTTTCAGGAATTAAAGAATTTTGATTTTCCCGAAAACGTGTTTATAATATATTCCTTAAATTGAAGAAACTTAATTTACTGATTGTATTACTACTTGTTTTTATTGTTAATTCGCTATAAAAGCCGTTATATATGTTTTTTATTTGTAAATTTTTTATGATAGTTTTCTGATTTTCTCTACATAATTCATACACGTGGGAAAACTAGTTTTTATTTACAATACGATAGAGTTCCTTCCCTTGTTTTGACTGTCTGTCTGAAGCAGCACTTGTTGTCTGTATTTTTTTCTCAAGCATATTTATGAATTGGCTTTTAATCATTAATAATTAAACGGAACAAAAAAAATAAATTTCTTTTTTGTCTTTACAAGTTCTCAGTAAGATTCTTTTAACATGGTTGCGTTGTCTTTGTTCAGACCTATATATTTATCTTTGGAAAGTTTAAATGTTTTATTATATACATTTTGTACCTTGTTAAAAAGTATCGAAATATTCTGATGGTCCCTCATTTTATTTACCATTTAAGAGTTGGGCATGGTTTAGTTATTTATTTTAAAAACTGCTGTGAAATATGTGAAACTTTTAGTAAATGGAGAAAAGTTCATGCAAACAATATTCTACCAACACGATAATTATCCTGGAGATCGTTTGTCTGTAAGAAGCATGTAAATGGATCCATTTCACATTTCCTACATTTTAAATAAAGCGATTTTTTTAACAAACCATTTACCTATTGCAACATATCTAGTTTTAAATGATCCGTCAATGTTTTAGAGGAGAAATGTTTGTCAACACAACAATAACAGAAGTCTACCAACTTTACATGCAATACTCAATTAAAATCATCCGGATGTGCACTATGCTAAAAGTTGAAAAAGAGAAGGTGTTATTCGTCCACTTTATTTGCCCCTCGAATTAACATTATATTAGAAAAGGCTTCAAACTTCTTGGATTTCACGTAAAACTTCAGAGTTTGCCATGTAGGCCTCATTCCGAGATGTTGTCGTTAATTCTTTGATATTTGCTAAGATTTTTACCTAAAAAGATATTTTGTTTCAAGATACTTATATATGTTGTAAGACATTGATTTGGGTAAAATATCTTTCTGAGTTAAGCATAAGCTCATCACAAATAGAAGCTTTCTGCCATTTTGTTATGGTTTTTAAATTCGGTCATGAGCTACAAGTACATAACACAAAATTTATCCGACATTTTATACCGACTCCTCTGACCAAGTTCTATAGCGTTGCTAATCCAAATAATCTGTAACTGGATATTGTTTTTGTATATTTTGAATGTAAGTTTATTATTTAAATTTACAACTCTTGGAGAATTAAATAAATCAATATAGAAAAATATTACTATTCTCTTGGTATTTTAAGGTGTATGTTTTGGGTTACCCTTTAAAACGTATATTTAAGTTTTATTTATACTAGAACACACCCGCGAAATCGCGGGCATATACAGCTTGTGAACTGTTGTAGGATGCTTTTTGTAAAGGATATTATGGAGAAGTTCATAAAAGGTATCAAAAGCCCTCTCCCTTTTTCCAAAGTCCGATATTCCTTTCTGTTAAATTCAATTATTTTCGTGTGTCTGGCCTCAGACCACAATTATTCTTCTCCTTTGCTACAATGCTTCTTTTGGTAAAAGTAAAATCAAATTAAAAATTTGCATCGTTTCAAACATGAAATAAATGTAACTGCTTATATATAGACCATTATTAGTCTAATAAAATATGCTTCTAGGACAATCCATCCATATCCCGAAATCCCGAAATCAAAAATATATCCCCGGATCCCGTAAGAATCAATCCCCAAATCCCGAGCTTAAAAACACACAATCCCGACACCCCGAAATATGTCCTGCCTCCCTTTAATCTCTACCTTACTTTCATTTTTGCCAAATCACTATTTTCTCTTTCAACAATAAATTTGTATGCCCCATTTATGGGCATTATGTTTTCTAGTCTGTGCATCCGTTCGTTCGTTCGTTCGTTCGTTTGTCCGTCCGTCCTTACTTCCGTCTGTCCCGCTTCAGGTTAAAGTTTTTGGTCGAGGTAGTTTTAGTTGAAGTTGAGCATGTTACACTAACATAGAACGTCCCTGACAGAATACAGAGTCTCTATATATTAAAGTAGTATAGTCGAGGTAGTTTTAGTTGAAGTTGAGCATGTTATACTAACATAGAAAGTCCCTGACAGAATACAGAGAGTCTCTATATATTAAAGTAGTATAATCGTAGTTTACATGCAGATAAACGCGAAAAATAATTGTCCTCTATAAGGAGGTATAATAGTTGTGGTTCTTACGTAACGATCTAAGCACCATGATAATAAGAACGCTATGATTGGCTTATTTGTTTTTCATTTTTGTTATCTATCATACGATTGGTTGTATTTGTGAATTTTTCAAACCGGAAGTCTTATCTATGACTAAAAGTTAGTCCAATGACGAATCATATCCGGGCTCCTTTTTTGTCGTTTTTCTCCCAAAATAACTCAATCTGAATAATCATAAGAATGAATGACAAATGCGACTATGCATGTTACCTATAGGACACACAGGCATGATGATTGATTTATTGTGGAAGGAAGAGAAGCGACACACAAAATGAGGTCTTCTCGTTTAATAGTATAGATATCTGTATTAATATTACTTACTTTTTTGGCTGTGTTTTTTCCTATTTCTTTTCTGGTCTTGCTTTGTGATTAAAATATATTTTCTCAAATTTTAAACGAATAAAATATGGTTCTCTAAGTATATGACATCTTCTCGTAGATTTCTGATACCTGCATGCTAAATTATAAAATTGTTTTTATTGATGCAAGTTTCGAGTGTTACCAATGCATCTAAATGACAATTAATAATATATGCAGTTGTTTCTAAATACCTTTATAAATTTCCAATCGTGACCATGGTAAGACTCCGTCCTGTAATTATTAGAATATTATTGTAAATCATAGATATTTCATTATTGCTTGCAAATAAACTTTGTAAGCAAACTTTAATTTTGTAAATATTAAATTGCAAAATAAATGTTCTCCCTGGTTACTTACATTATTTTTACTTCCGTGTTTGTAATAATAGTTTCATCTCCTTTTTTTTTAATCAAACGTATTCGATACAATAAGACATGATATATATATATATATATATATATATATATATATATATATATATATAAACAATCAAAATATGGGTATTTAATACTTTAAGCTGAACATATCTAAACATTCCATCTTAATAAAATCAATGACGTTCTGCATGTATGATAATTGTCTTGAAACTTTTAGTTTTAGTCGAAAAATATATAAACTTTCTCTTTCCCTATTGTTAATTTTCCGTTTCTTGATGGCGATGTTCTATTGGTGCTTTCATTATCAATATTTTTAAGTTTGATGCGACTGTCGTACAAGTGAGAGGTTTAGCGGTATTAAATCAGGTTCAATCCTCCATTTTCTAAATTTTGAAAATGCCTGTACCAAGTCAGAAATATGACAGTTGTTGTCCATTCGTTTGATGTGTTTTGTCATTTGATTTTGCCATGTGATTAGGGACTTTCCGATTGAACTTTCCTCAGAGTTCAGTATTTTTGTGATTTTACTTTTTTTCATATGGATGTTACTGTTCTCTGTTATTGCCATCACTTAAAACTTTAACAAAATAAATTCCAACGACACGAAATAATACCCGTATTTTTTCAGTAACAAATATTTATCTATATATATCTAAAATGTCTAGGAGTTGAACTTAAATCTTTTTATTAAATATACCTATTTATAAAGGTAATAATCATATTGTTTTTGTTCAATTTTTGGGATGAACAGCAATTTGCAAATTTAGTTTTTGACTCAAAGATAAAAATTTTCGTTCTTTTCTGTATTACATTTTGTTCTGGGCAATGTTGCACCTGTCCTAAGTCAGGGATCTGATGTACAGTAGTTGTCGTTTGTTTGTGTAATTCTACGTCTTTCTGGTTTCTCGTTTTTTTTATATAGATTAGACCGTAGGTTTTACCGTTTGAATGGTTTTACACTAGTAATGTTGGCGCCCTTTATAGCTTGGTGTTCGGTGTGAGCCAAGGCTCCGTGTTGAAGGCCGTACTTTGACCTATAATGGTTTACTTTTATAAATTGTATTTTGGATGGAGAGTTGTCTAATTGGCACTCATATCACATCTTCTTATATCTATTGTATAAATTCGTGTCTTCCTGTATTGCTTAAGGATGTACTTAGGTGAGGTTTTGGAATTCATGTCAAATTTTCGGACTCCTTGGTGTTTTTCAATACAAAACAATGTAAAATATTTGCCCCATAACACCCATTTATTTTTTAATATAAGACCGAATAGCCCATGAAAGGTCATTTACCGAAATTTTAGAAGATTCTTAATTTTCTTTCTTTTGTTTTGGGACCAAAATAATACCAATGCAAACATGAGGTAAAAGTCCGGAGTCAGCCCTTTCCCGCCATATTTTAAATCTCAAATATCTCGAAAAGGAAGTCCATGACCTATCAATATTTTTAGCTTATTTTTATCCTTAAATAATGCTCTACCAGCTTAAAGTATCAATTTTAAATTCTTGTTTTATTAATTTTCACCTAACCTCACCTAAGTACATCCTTAAGATATATAATATCTAATGTTCACCACCGTCACCGTCACCGATATTAGAATGTAGGTTGACATTATTTCATATCAGCAGCTAGGTTTGTAAATTTGGACTTGCGTTCAGTATCCAAATACATTTTTTGCAATGCAGTTTTGTTTATTGTTGTGTTGTAAGTGTCTGTCACGCTTGAAGCTCTGTTATCTAGGCACTGAGGTTTAAGTGTATGTTCTTGATATGAACATTTGGTTGGTTCACTAATTAAGGCAAAAAGGGACGAAAGCTGATATCCGAAAAAAAAGATATTCGAACCCCACCTAAAAATCGGGTGTGATCTAAAATACTCTGGAAGGTCAAGCAACTTGTGATCCACTACTTCAAACGATTTCAATCAAAATTATTTATTTTTTCTTCAATAGATATAAGAAGATGTGGAACTAGTATATGAGTGCCAATGAGACAACTCTCTATCCAAGTCACAATTTGTAAAAGTAAACCACTAAAGCCCAATACGTATGCATAAGCCTGTCACCATGTAGTCAGGACCCTCATCTGTCACCATGTAGTCAGGACCCTCATCTGTCACCATGTAGTCAGGACCCTCATCTGTGGTTGTGTTATGTCATATCTTAATGCAGTTTTGTTGTTTGGAGAATTTTTTGTTGAAAGCAGATCATTGATACTAGTAGTCTCTGTTTGCAATATTCACAAATCAAGAGACTCTGTACGAGTAACTGTTATATTTTGTATATAAACATATATAAAAGAAGATGTGGTATGATTCTCCACAAGAGACCGAAATGACACAGAAATTTACAACTATAGGTCACCGTATGGCTTTCAACAATGAGCAAAGCCCATACCGCATATATAGTCAGCTATAAAAGGTCCCGAAATGACAATGTAAAACAATTCAAACGAAAACCTAACGGCCTTATTTATATAAAAAAATGAATGTTTAATAAAATTGAGAATGGAAGTGGGGAATGTGTCAAAGAGACAACAACCCGACCATAGAAAAAACAACAGCAGAATGTCACCGACAGGTCTTCAATGTAGCGAGAAATTCCCGCACCCGATAGCGTCGTTCAGCTGGCCCCTAAACAAATATATACTAGTTCAGTGATAATGAACGCCATACTAATTTCCAAATTGTACACAAGAAACTAAGATTTAAATAATACAAGACTAACAAAGGCCAGAGGCTCCTGACTTGGGACAGGCGCAAAATGGGGCGCGGTTAAACATGTTTATGAGATCTCAACTCTTCCCCTATACCTCTAGCCAATGTAGAAAAGTAAACGCATAACAATACGCACATTTAAAATTCAGTTCAAGAGAATTTTTAGATTTCTTAAAGCTATGCGTTCCGTAAAGCTGTTGTCTTATACATGTATACCATTTATCTCCTTTGCTATGCTGTACAGAAAGAAACCAGGCCGTTTATGTTCTGTTTGCCATGTTTCAGTCTTTTATAGCTGACTTTGCAAAATAGGTTTTGCTCAATGTTGAAGGCAGTACGGTGGCCTATAATTGCTTATTCTTCGTCATTTAGTCTCTGGTGGAGTGTTGTATATATATTTTTTATGAATATAGTTGTGTCTGTTTCAGTTTAAAACAATGCCGTACCGTTACATATATAGTAACTTTCAAGCACTTTAATTGAACTTTGCTAGATTTGTCTACATTTACTTGTTTTATTGGTCAACATTCCATATCTACTTGTTTTTTGTCAACATTCCACATCTACTTGTTTTATTTCTCAACATTCCACATCTACTTGTTTTATTTGTCAACATTCCACATCTACTTGTTTTATTGGTCAACATTCCACATCTTTTTGTTTTATTGGTCAACATTCCACATCTACTTGTTTTATTTATCAACATTCCACATCTACTTGTTTTATTTGCCAACATTCCACATCGACTTGTTTTATTGGTCAACATTCCACATCTACTTGTTTTATTTGTCAACATTCCACATCGACTTGTTTTATTTGCCAACATTCCACATCGACTTGTTTTATTGGTCAACATTCCACATCTACTTGTTTTATTTGTCAACATTCCACATCTACTTGTCTTATTGGTCAACATTCCACATCTACTTGTTTTATTCGTCAACAAGTAGATATGGGATGAAAAAAAAAACAAGTTGATGTGGAATGTTGACCAATAAAACAAGTTGATGTGGAATGTTGACCAATAAAACAAGTAGATGTGGAATGTTGACAAATAAGACATGTAGATATGGAATGAAAAAAACAAGTAGATGTGGAATGTTGACCAATAAAACAAAATGATGTGGAATGTTGACAAAAAAAACAAGTAAATAAGGGAATGTTGACAAATAAATAAGTAGATGTGAAATGTTGACAAAAAAAAAGTAGATGTGGAATGTTGACCAATAAAACAGGGAGATGTGGAATGTTGACCAATAAAACAAATCGATGTGGAATGTTGACCAATAAAACAAGTAGATGTGGAATGTTGACCAATAAAACAAGTCGATGTGGAATGTTGACCAATAAAACAGGGAGATGTGGAATGTTGACCAATAAAACAAATCGATGTGGAATGATGACCAATAAAACAAGTAGATGTGGAATGTTGACCAATAAAACAAGTAGATGCGGAATGTTGACCAATAAAACAAGTAGATATGGGAATGTTGACCAATAAAACAAGTCGATGTGGAATGTTGACCAATAAAACAAGTAGATGTGGAATGTTGACAAATAAAACAAGTAGATGTGGAATGTTGACCAATAAAACAAGTAGATGTGGAATGTTGACCAATAAAACAAGTAGATGTGGAATGTTGACAAATAAGACATGTAGATGTGGAATGTTGACCAATAAAACAAGTAGATGTGGAATGTTGACCAATAAAACAAGTAGATGTGGAATGCTGACAAATAAGACAAGTAGATGTGGAATGAAAAAAAAAACAAGTAGATGTGGAATGTTGACCAATAAAACAAGACGATGTGGAATGTTGACCAATAAAACAAGTAGATGTGGAATCTTGACCAATAAAACAAGTAGATATGGGAATGTTGACCAATAAAACAAGTAGATTTGGGATGAAAAAAAAAACAAGTTGATGTGGAATGTTGACCAATAAAACAAGTTGATGTGGAATGTTGACCAATAAAACAAGTAGATGTGGAATGTTGACAAATAAGACATGTAGATATGGAATGAAAAAAACAAGTAGATGTGGAATGTTGACCAATAAAACAAAATGATGTGGAATGTTGACCAATAAAACCAGTAGATGTGGAATGTTGACAAATAAAACAAGTAGATGTGGAATGTTGACAAATAAAACAAGTAGATGTGGAATGTTGACCAATAAAACAAGTAGATGTGGAATGTTGATAAATAAAACAAGTAGATGTGGAATGTTGACAAATAAAACAAGTAGATGTGGAATGTTGACCAATAAAACAAGTAGATGTGGAATGTTGACAAAAAACAAGTAGATGTGGAATGTTGACCAATAAAACAAGTAGATGTGGAATGTTGACGAATAAAACAAAATGATGTGGAATGTTGACAAAAAAAACCAAGTAAATAAGGGAATGTTGACAAATAAATAAGTAGATGTGAAATGTTGACAAAAAAAAAGTAGATGTGGAATGTTGACCAATAAAACAGGGAGATGTGGAATGTTGACCAATAAAACAAATCGATGTGGAATGTTGACCAATAAAACAAGTAGATGTGGAATGTTGACCAATAAAACAAGTAGATGTGGAATGTTGACCAATAAAACAAATCGATGTGGAATGTTGACCAATAAAACAAGTAGATGTGGAATGTTGACCAATAAAACAAGTCGATGTGGAATGATGACCAATAAAACAAGTAGATGTGGAATGTTGACCAATAAAACAAGTAGATGCGGAATGTTGACCAATAAAACAAGTAGATATGGGAATGTTGACCAATAAAACAAGTCGATGTGGAATGTTGACCAATAAAACAAGTCGATGTGGAATGTTGACCAATAAAACAAGTCGATGTGGAATGTTGACCAATAAAACAAATCGATGTGGAATGTTGACCAATAAAACAAGTAGATGTGGAATGTTGACCAATAAAACAAGTCGATGTGGAATGATGACCAATAAAACAAGTATATGTGGAATGTTGACCAATAAAACAAGTAGATGCGGAATGTTGACCAATAAAACAAGTCGATGTGGAATGATGACCAATAAAACAAGAAGATGTGGAATGTTGACCAATAAAACAAGAAGATGTGGAATGTTGACCAATAAAACAAATCGATGTGGAATGTTGACCAATAAAACAAGTAGATGTGGAATGTTGACCAATAAAACAAGTAGATGTGGAATGTTGACCAATAAAACAAGTAGATGCGGAATGTTGACCAATAAAACAAGTAGATATGGGAATGTTGACCAATTAAACAAGTCGATGTGGAATGTTGACCAATAAAACAAGTCGATGTGGAATGTTGACCAATAAAACAAGTAGATGTGGAATGAAAAAAAAACAAGTAGATGTGGAATGTTGACCAATAAAACAAGTAGATGTGGAATCTTGACCAATAAAACAAGTAGATATGGGAATGTTGACCAATAAAACAAGTAGATTTGGGATGAAAAAAAAAACAAGTTGATGTGGAATGTTGACCAATAAAACAAGTAGATGTGGAATGTTGACAAATAAGACATGTAGATATGGAATGAAAAAAACAAGTAGATGTGGAATGTTGACCAATAAAACAAAATGATGTGGAATGTTGACAAAAAAAAAACAAGTAAATAAGGGAATGTTGACAAATAAATAAGTAGATGTGAAATGTTGACAAAAAAAAAGTAGATGTGGAATGTTGACCAATAAAACAGGGAGATGTGGAATGTTGACCAATAAAACAAATCGATGTGGAATGTTGACCAATAAAACAAGTAGATGTGGAATGTTGACCAATAAAACAGGGAGATGTGGAATGTTGACCAATAAAACAAATCGATGTGGAATGTTGACCAATAAAACAAGTAGATGTGGAATGTTGACCAATAAAACAAGTAGATGTGGAATGTTGACCAATAAAACAGGGAGATGTGGAATGTTGACCAATAAAACAAATCGATGTGGAATGTTGACCAATAAAACAAATCGATGTGGAATGTTGACCAATAAAACAAGTCGATGTGGAATGTTGACAAATAAAACAAGTCGATGTGGAATGTTGAGAAATAAAACAAGTAGATGTGGAATGATGACCAATAAAACAAGTCGATGTGGAATGTTGACAAATAAAACAAGTAGATGTGGAATGATGACCAATAAAACAAGTAGATGTGGAAAGTTGACAAATAAAACAAGTCGATGTGGAAAGTTGACAAATAAAACAAGTAGATGTGGAATGTTGACAAATAAAACAAAAAGATGTGGAATGTTGACAAATAAAACCAGTAGATGTGGAATGTTGACAAATAAAACAAGTAGATGTGGAAAGTTGACAAATAAAACAAGTAGATGTGGAATGTTGACAAATAAAACAAAAAGATGTGGAATGTTGACAAATAAAACCAGTAGATGTGGAATGTTGACCAATAAAACAAGTAGATGTGGAATGTTGACCAATAAAACAAGTAGATGTGGAATGTTGACAAATAAAACAAGTAGATGTGGAATGTTGACAAATAAAACAAGTCGATGTGGAATGTTGACCAATAAAACAAGTAGATGTGGAATGTTGACCAATAAAACAAGTAGATGTGGAATGTTGACCAATAAAACAAGTAGATGCGGAATGTTGACCAATAAAACAAGTAGATGCGGAATGTTGACCAATAAAACAAGTCGATGTGGAATGATGACCAATAAAACAAGAAGATGTGGAATGTTGACCAATAAAACAAGAAGATGTGGAATGTTGACCAATAAAACAAATCGATGTGGAATGTTGACCAATAAAACAAGTAGATGTGGAATGTTGACCAATAAAACAAGTCGATGTGGAATGATGACCAATAAAACAAGTAGATGTGGAATGTTGACCAATAAAACAAGTAGATGCGGAATGTTGACCAATAAAACAAGTAGATATGGGAATGTTGACCAATAAAACAAGTCGATGTGGAATGTTGACCAATAAAACAAGTCGATGTGGAATGTTGACCAATAAAACAAGTAGATGTGGAATGAAAAAAAAACAAGTAGATGTGGAATGTTGTCAAATAAAACAAGTAGATGTGGAATGTTGACAAATAAAACAAGTAGATGTGGAATGATGACAAATAAGACAAGTAGATGTGGAATGTTGACAAATAAAACAAGTAGATGTGGAATGATGACAAATAAGACAAGTAGATGTGGAATGTTGACCAATAAAACAAGTAGATGTGGAATGAAAAAAAAACAAGTAGATGTGGAATGTTGACCAATAAAACAAGTAGATGTGGAATGTTGACCAATAAAACAAGTAGATGTGGAATGTTGACCAATAAAACAAGTAGATGTGGAATGTTGACCAATAAAACAAGTAGATGTGGAATGTTGACCAATAAAACAAGTAGATGTGGAATGTTGACCAATAAAACATAAAACAAGTAGATGTGGAATGCTGACAAATAAGACAAGTAGATGTGGAATGAAAAAAAAACAAGTAGATGTGGAATGTTGACCAATAAAACAAGACGATGTGGAATGTTGACCAATGAAACAAGTAGATGTGGAATCTTGACCAATAAAACAAGTAGATATGGGAATGTTGACCAATAAAACAAGTAGATATGGGATGAAAAAAAAACAAGTTGATGTGGAATGTTGACCAATAAAACAAGTTGATGTGGAATGTTGACCAATAAAACAAGTAGATATGGGAATGTTGACCAATAAAACAAGTAGATATGGGATGAAAAAAAAAACAAGTTGATGTGGAATGTTGACCAATAAAACAAGTTGATGTGGAATGTTGACCAATAAAACAAGTAGATGTGGAATGTTGACAAATAAGACATGTAGATATGGAATGAAAAAAACAAGTAGATGTGGAATGTTGACCAATAAAACAAGTAGATGTGGAATCTTGACCAATAAAACAAGTAGATATGGGAATGTTGACCAATAAAACAAGTAGATTTGGGATGAAAAAAAAAACAAGTTGATGTGGAATGTTGACCAATAAAACAAGTAGATGTGGAATGTTGACAAATAAGACATGTAGATATGGAATGAAAAAAACAAGTAGATGTGGAATGTTGACCAATAAAACAAGTAGATGTGGAATGTTGACAAAAAACAAGTAGATGTGGAATGTTGACCAATAAAACAAGTAGATGTGGAATGTTGACGAATAAAACAAAATGATGTGGAATGTTGACAAAAAAAACCAAGTAAATAAGGGAATGTTGACAAATAAATAAGTAGATGTGAAATGTTGACAAAAAAAAAGTAGATGTGGAATGTTGACCAATAAAACAGGGAGATGTGGAATGTTGACCAATAAAACAAATCGATGTGGAATGTTGACCAATAAAACAAGTAGATGTGGAATGTTGACCAATAAAACAAGTAGATGTGGAATGTTGACCAATAAAACAAATCGATGTGGAATGTTGACCAATAAAACAAGTAGATGTGGAATGTTGACCAATAAAACAAGTCGATGTGGAATGATGACCAATAAAACAAGTAGATGTGGAATGTTGACCAATAAAACAAGTAGATGCGGAATGTTGACCAATAAAACAAGTAGATATGGGAATGTTGACCAATAAAACAAGTCGATGTGGAATGTTGACCAATAAAACAAGTCGATGTGGAATGTTGACCAATAAAACAAGTCGATGTGGAATGTTGACCAATAAAACAAATCGATGTGGAATGTTGACCAATAAAACAAGTAGATGTGGAATGTTGACCAATAAAACAAGTCGATGTGGAATGATGACCAATAAAACAAGTATATGTGGAATGTTGACCAATAAAACAAGTAGATGCGGAATGTTGACCAATAAAACAAGTCGATGTGGAATGATGACCAATAAAACAAGAAGATGTGGAATGTTGACCAATAAAACAAGAAGATGTGGAATGTTGACCAATAAAACAAATCGATGTGGAATGTTGACCAATAAAACAAGTAGATGTGGAATGTTGACCAATAAAACAAGTAGATGTGGAATGTTGACCAATAAAACAAGTAGATGCGGAATGTTGACCAATAAAACAAGTAGATATGGGAATGTTGACCAATTAAACAAGTCGATGTGGAATGTTGACCAATAAAACAAGTCGATGTGGAATGTTGACCAATAAAACAAGTAGATGTGGAATGAAAAAAAAACAAGTAGATGTGGAATGTTGACCAATAAAACAAGTAGATGTGGAATCTTGACCAATAAAACAAGTAGATATGGGAATGTTGACCAATAAAACAAGTAGATTTGGGATGAAAAAAAAAACAAGTTGATGTGGAATGTTGACCAATAAAACAAGTAGATGTGGAATGTTGACAAATAAGACATGTAGATATGGAATGAAAAAAACAAGTAGATGTGGAATGTTGACCAATAAAACAAAATGATGTGGAATGTTGACAAAAAAAAAACAAGTAAATAAGGGAATGTTGACAAATAAATAAGTAGATGTGAAATGTTGACAAAAAAAAAGTAGATGTGGAATGTTGACCAATAAAACAGGGAGATGTGGAATGTTGACCAATAAAACAAATCGATGTGGAATGTTGACCAATAAAACAAGTAGATGTGGAATGTTGACCAATAAAACAGGGAGATGTGGAATGTTGACCAATAAAACAAATCGATGTGGAATGTTGACCAATAAAACAAGTAGATGTGGAATGTTGACCAATAAAACAAGTAGATGTGGAATGTTGACCAATAAAACAGGGAGATGTGGAATGTTGACCAATAAAACAAATCGATGTGGAATGTTGACCAATAAAACAAATCGATGTGGAATGTTGACCAATAAAACAAGTCGATGTGGAATGTTGACAAATAAAACAAGTCGATGTGGAATGTTGAGAAATAAAACAAGTAGATGTGGAATGATGACCAATAAAACAAGTCGATGTGGAATGTTGACAAATAAAACAAGTAGATGTGGAATGATGACCAATAAAACAAGTAGATGTGGAAAGTTGACAAATAAAACAAGTCGATGTGGAAAGTTGACAAATAAAACAAGTAGATGTGGAATGTTGACAAATAAAACAAAAAGATGTGGAATGTTGACAAATAAAACCAGTAGATGTGGAATGTTGACAAATAAAACAAGTAGATGTGGAAAGTTGACAAATAAAACAAGTAGATGTGGAATGTTGACAAATAAAACAAAAAGATGTGGAATGTTGACAAATAAAACCAGTAGATGTGGAATGTTGACCAATAAAACAAGTAGATGTGGAATGTTGACCAATAAAACAAGTAGATGTGGAATGTTGACAAATAAAACAAGTAGATGTGGAATGTTGACAAATAAAACAAGTCGATGTGGAATGTTGACCAATAAAACAAGTAGATGTGGAATGTTGACCAATAAAACAAGTAGATGTGGAATGTTGACCAATAAAACAAGTAGATGCGGAATGTTGACCAATAAAACAAGTAGATGCGGAATGTTGACCAATAAAACAAGTAGATGCGGAATGTTGACCAATAAAACAAGTCGATGTGGAATGATGACCAATAAAACAAGAAGATGTGGAATGTTGACCAATAAAACAAGAAGATGTGGAATGTTGACCAATAAAACAAATCGATGTGGAATGTTGACCAATAAAACAAGTAGATGTGGAATGTTGACCAATAAAACAAGTCGATGTGGAATGATGACCAATAAAACAAGTAGATGTGGAATGTTGACCAATAAAACAAGTAGATGCGGAATGTTGACCAATAAAACAAGTAGATATGGGAATGTTGACCAATAAAACAAGTCGATGTGGAATGTTGACCAATAAAACAAGTCGATGTGGAATGTTGACCAATAAAACAAGTAGATGTGGAATGAAAAAAAAACAAGTAGATGTGGAATGTTGTCAAATAAAACAAGTAGATGTGGAATGTTGACAAATAAAACAAGTAGATGTGGAATGATGACAAATAAGACAAGTAGATGTGGAATGTTGACAAATAAAACAAGTAGATGTGGAATGATGACAAATAAGACAAGTAGATGTGGAATGTTGACCAATAAAACAAGTAGATGTGGAATGAAAAAAAAACAAGTAGATGTGGAATGTTGACACATAAAACAAGTAGATGTGGAATGTTGACCAATAAAACAAGTAGATGTGGAATGTTGACCAATAAAACATAAAACAAGTAGATGTGGAATGCTGACAAATAAGACAAGTAGATGTGGAATGAAAAAAAAACAAGTAGATGTGGAATGTTGACCAATAAAACAAGACGATGTGGAATGTTGACCAATGAAACAAGTAGATGTGGAATCTTGACCAATAAAACAAGTAGATATGGGAATGTTGACCAATAAAACAAGTAGATATGGGATGAAAAAAAAACAAGTTGATGTGGAATGTTGACCAATAAAACAAGTTGATGTGGAATGTTGACCAATAAAACAAGTAGATATGGGAATGTTGACCAATAAAACAAGTAGATATGGGATGAAAAAAAAAACAAGTTGATGTGGAATGTTGACCAATAAAACAAGTTGATGTGGAATGTTGACCAATAAAACAAGTAGATGTGGAATGTTGACAAATAAGACATGTAGATATGGAATGAAAAAAACAAGTAGATGTGGAATGTTGACCAATAAAACAAAATGATGTGGAATGTTGACAAAAAAAACCAAGTAAATAAGGGAATGTTGACAAATAAATAAGTAGATGTGAAATGTTGACAAAAAAAAAGTAGATGTGGAATGTTGACCAATAAAACAGGGAGATGTGGAATGTTGACCAATAAAACAAATCGATGTGGAATGTTGACCAATAAAACAAGTCGATGTGGAATGTTGACCAATAAAACAACATCTACTTGTTTTATAGAATCAACAAAACTAAAAACAGTTTTTTGAATTTAATAAGTATTTCTGTTTTTTTTTTGGTTTAATAGTGTTGTTTGGTACACTTTGATCTTTATGGTTATATTCATAAATTTACAAATTTTTGATTTTTTTGAAAAACTAAGACTTTTCTACCTCAGGCATAGATTACCTTAGCTGTATTTGGCAAAACTTTTAGGAATTTTAGTCCTCAATGCTCTTCAACTTCGTACTTTTTTTGGCCTTTTAACTTTTTTGGATTCGAGCTTCACTGATGAGTCTTTTGTAGACGAAACGCGCGTCTGGCGTATATACTAAATTTAGTCCTGGTATCTATGATGAGTTTATTGTTAATGGAGTAAAATATACATGATCATTATTCATAGAAGCATACACAAAGAATGTTGGAGCTTTCAAAGTTTTTAAAGCATTATTATAGTTTTTATAGCATTGGGTCACCCAGGAAAATATATAGTGTAGGTCAAAAACATTGAAAACAGAAAGGGACTACCGATTCATCATCTGTTTCTATGTTTACGTCAATTGTTTCCCTTGTATTCGTGTGTGGTCTATTTCGTGTAGGCCAAAGCTGTAAATGGCGTAAAAACATTTTTGATTGGTTGAACACCTACATGATGTTGATTCTGTAGTTCCCAGATGTGTAGTTATTAAAAACTAGTGTATCGGTGTTATGGTAACACATCGTCTTCTGAGGAAACTGTTCTCGTGTTAATTTTGTTTAAACAGTTTTATTTACACCAGACTTATTCCAACTTAAAATATGCATATGAAATTATGGAAAGAAAATGAATTTGCACTAGATCATCTATGATTTCTTTCCTTTATCCATTTGAATTTTATACCAGGCTGGGTCTGATATGTGTTTGATTAGTTTGTTCTCAATGATTCCGAATGACATCGATACTTCTCGGATTATTACATCATTATTGAAGGTTTAAATGATTATTGTAAAACATATTCAAAATCTAAGTAAAATATGAATCTACATCAATTGGATTGATAACTTTTCTTAGATTTATGATTTATCGTTTTGGTTTTCTGGGGAGGAGTCAATCGATGGTAAAGAAACATACTCGATTTGTCATACGTTGATTTACTCGAATAGCCTTACATGAAATTCTCCGGGTCAAAAGTTGGAAATGATTCGTGATATTGAAATATCAAAAACTGTAAAATTCGGTGATACAGAAGAAAAATTAAAAAAAAAAAGATGAAAAAAGATGGTGACTAGAAATTTTTAATACCATTTGAAATAAAATATTGTTATGAATCACATATATATTTTGTTTTTGTTAAAATAGATTCTGTATCTTAACTAAGGATACAAATAACCTGGTATATATAAACATATACACCTAAACTCCAAACCGTGCTTCTTATTTTCGATTTTCGATTAGGACGAAAAAGAACATTTATCAGACAATACACAGTTATATAGACCAATGTTTGAAATATGGCACACCGTTGCCATGTTCGAGAATCTATTCTAGATTTTCGATCACCAGGAAAGCCGGCTCCAAATAGAAACAAATGCAATCATTTCTGTCCAAAAAGTTTAAAGAGAGGCGAAAGATACCAAAGAGACATTCAAACTCAAAAGTTGAGAACAAACAGACAATGCATGACAAGAAACCATGACAACAAAAAGACTAACAACATTAAACACACCACACCATAGAGAACTAAAGTGTGAACATCACGAACCCAACCTAAAAAATCGGGTGTGATCCAAAATGCTTTGGAAGGTCAAGCAAATCGTGCTCAACTACTACCAACGAATTCAATCAAAATTATTTATTTTCTCTTGAATAGATAAGAAGATGTGGTATGAGTGTCAATAAGACAATTGTCCATTCAAGTTACAATTTGTAAAAATAAATCATTATAGGTCAAAGACGACTATTTAACACGTAGCATTTGCTCACACCAAGCAACTAAAAAGGGCACCAAAAAAACTAAATGCTTTGTTTCAATCTTCTTTGATAAAGTCTATATACCAATACCAATACCAAATTGTTTATTATAGTGACATGTGTTTTATGACAATATTCAATATTTCAATAAGCAGTTGCAGTTACATGTATCAACACCCGGCCCTTTGGACCTATAAGACACTTTAAACATTTATACATACAAAATAATAATCATTTAACATGTTATATATGTTGGTAGTATCATATTAAACATACTTTGAGTTGCATTCAAACAATCTTGTGCAAAAGAATTTGGTGCGTTCTGACGTTCTCCGCATGCATAATTATAGTTTGTTTTCAAATTGTTTTATCTCAATCTATGATTTTATGCAGTTGTCTTTTTGCTTTACAAATATGAGTAGAAGTTTAACGTCCAGGGATTGATTTATAGACATCTTTATATGTTTAGGTTCAGTTTTACCCTGTTTTGCTCAATATAATTATAAACGCTTTTAAACATTGTGTTTTCGTCTTAAATAAACCACGTGTTAAAAAGCGTTGTTGGTCATTTCAGACTAAGACGGAATCAACAAGTATAGCAGGAATTTGCTACTCTGCCGGAGCATCTACGTTCAACCCCAGTTTAAGCTGAATATTTATTGTTTCTGCATTTTTGTACTGATTTTTGTCTAAGTAATACTGCCACTTGTTCATATTTCTGCCAAAACCAGAAACCTCGTAAGTGGTTGACTTTAGTCATATGATGTACGTTGTGGCCTTCTCGAAGATTAGGCGTTCTTTTGTGGCTTTTTGGCTTTTTGTGTTTTTGTGGATTTTAGGGGAAGTGGAAGTTGTATTTGTGACCGTCTGGTGAATTTACAACTATTATTAACTATTGGCAAATTAAAATCCCAAATTAGTATAGACTTTGGTGATTTTGTCTCAGATCGCATGTCGACATTCCTAATTTGATTTTATAAAATTTTTAGGAATAAAGAAGATTTTAAAGCATTAAAATCTAGGCGTAAATATCAGAAGTATTATGATTAAAGCAATAAAAGGGATATCAAAGTATAGCTGGCAATGAAGGCAAATGAACGAGACTCTCTTCGTAGATAGAAAATAAACAAAAACATCAATATTTATGATGCAGTTTTAAAAAATTACTTTAATTTTAAATAAAAATCAGAAACATTATCCAAAAAGATTGAACAGCATAAAAATATGGAATATGTAGTCAGCATAAATACAAACGATTAAACATTTTCTAATGATAATATTTGTGCCAATTCAGGAGATTACTGAGTTCTGTTTGAATATAAAATATGTATTGACACTTTTTCTTGAATTTTGATAATTTCAATGGTAACATAAAGCAGGATAACCACTGTATTGAATATTATTTAATTGATTATCAGTAACACAATTGCATTTTTTTTCAAACTTGATAAGCAAGATCTAAATAATAAAATCTGAAATGACTTCAAAATTATTTTTTTTGTTGTCGTAACTCCAATAAAGACAATCTTATTTCACACCTGTGGACAAATGTGATCATATGCACGTACATTTATTCTTACAATTCGTATAATTGAAATTCACAGCAGTTTTTATTTAATAAGAAGCGCGATTTTTCGTCTGTTAATGCATGAAGACATCGATAACGAAAACAAATCTTTCAAAATCATGCATATCGCAGATCGCTCGAAAAATACTATTGAAATGATTCTTTTTGGACGGTTAATTTATTTTGATATGGCTTTAAGATTGTTTAAACCAGCGTGTTACAACCACCCGGATATACATGTGTAGATTAAATAATTTATTCCAGTTTATTTGTGACCATATGATCGGGAAGCGAATGTTGCAGCATTACAATCTTTCAGAGTGTTGAAGCGGACAAAGGGCTTAAAAAGTCACATAATACTAACCAAACTAAAGTAGTCACGTGGAAAATTTAACATAATTTAAATGAAGAAGATTAAGACATTTTCTACAATCAACTTTTATTTCATTTATGAATATATATAAACAAACCCGCCGGCCGGATAATCGCACCGGACCGCCTGTGTGTCTGAGGTTAGAATTAAAAATCTTAAGTCGCTACTGACCAGTTGTACGCAATGAAAAGAAACCTACACAATATAAGTCTATTGGCGACTATCTGTCGTCACCAGGTGTGAAAGACATCGATTTCTACACACAGAAAGTGGCAAAATTCGTCCAACTTTATGTTTGTGCTTATGTTAATAGAACTGGGAACTTGTTTCGGATTATATCTTGCAGAAATATCCTCTAGGGTGTTAACAATTTATCCAATTTGACGCCTCTAAAAAATTCCAATTTCATCCTTCATTTCAATAAAAACATATTGTAAGACTAAAGGTGATTAAAATCAAATTTAATAGTATTTTTGAAATTGATCTTGTAAAAAGATTTTAAGCTACTGTGTGGTAATATGAAAGTTTTAAGCATACATGTCATATTTAATTCCAGTACTGATGGTACGGTGATCGCGGATAAAAACCGAAAACAATACGACTTTTATTTACTAGTATATTGACTTTTAACCAGTTTTCTCTTAATCAACTATGATATTTTTTATTCAATGAAATGAAGTTATTTCTACAAAGGAGCATCTCTTTTGAAAAGTCTTAGAATTATAAATTAGAGTCTGCAATTGTCCATATATAAAGACGGCGAATATTATCACTCGAAAGATAGTTATACGCTTCCTTTGTACTTCACCATTTTATGTGAATGCATATTCCATTTTTTATACATTAATTCATTAATCAAGTTCACTAACTAATTTGTATAGGATTCATAATTTCTTATATTTTGTATTGTTGTTGTTTGTTTTTAAATATAAAAAAAGAAGATGTGGTATGATTGGCAATGAGACAACTCCCCAAGAAACCAAATAACACAGAAATTTACACCTAAAGGTCACCATACGGCCTTCAACAATGAGCAAAGCATAATGTATAGTCAGCTATACAAGGCCCCGAAACTACAAAAATCGCTTAGTTTCCTCTTTTGAATTCTTTTCATTTGTCTTTTCATAGCCTTTTTATGTTTTTAATGTGGAATTTGTTTTACTCATTGTTGAAGTATTTACGATGGTATATAGTTGATTACTTCTATGACATGTGTTCTTTAACGGAGATTTGTCTCACTGGGCATATAGTTGCTCACTTCTATGACATGTGTTCTCTAGCGGAGATTTGTCTCACTGGGCATATAGTTGCTCACTTCTATGACATGTGTTCTCTAGCGGAGATTTGTCTCACTGGGCATATAGTTGCTCACTTCTATGACACGTGTTCTCTAGCGGAGATTTGTCTCACTGGCAATGATACCATAGCTTTTTATTTTTAAGTTTTATACTCCGAGCGATCTTGACGACATATTTAGTATCTCGAAAGAATTAAATTACGTCTGCCTCAATTGCTTTTCTTTTTTCTATTCATCGCCGGTAAACTTTGATGAAGAACTACGAGTTCCAAAGGTACCTTCTTTTAGAACTCGACCCGCAATGTTAATACTGATAAAGTCAATACGCATAGAGCTTACATCAGTTCATTATTGTTTATATCGTTATTAATAAGTCTATACCATGGATCTACCCGACATATTAACAATATTCATAATTGTTGCTTACAAGAAAATGTATAACAAAAGAAAAAGGTACCCATTGTACCATTTTGGTACTCTTGGACAATTTTTAAGTTTTGACCTAGAAATGTCAAACCTACCCTCAAATATTTTGTAACAGTGGTTTATTAGCCACAATTATTTCATGTAATAATTTTATAAATATATAATCAAATGTCCAGACAATCCGGCGACGACAATTCGGACAAATATTGTGTTTTGCCCTCAGATATTTTCCGTCTTTCTTTATTGAATGAAACTGAAACTGCGAACATTTTCATAAAATATTATCATAAAATTACGTTCACATTAATATCAAAGTTCAATAAAATAATATTATATGGTGAAATGAGTAAAACACACAATTTAAAAATACATTTAACAGTGCAATATTTATGTTACGATTGGCACGTTATTTTGTTTTGGGCATTATAGTCTATCAATCTTTACACTGTATTATTATAACATATTAAGAAAAGGCGCCAGCGCGGATATAAATATGATTTCAATTAATGCATAGACATTTAAAATTAGTAAAATATTTATCCCAAGAATTATATCATAAAAAACTTAATAAGATCAAAGATCTTTATAGTAAAATGAGGTATAATATATTGGGTGTAAAAGTTAATATTCGATTTCATATATGATTTAACATACGAAACCGAATATTAACTTTTAGCCCAAATCTTGTGATATGAAAATCTACTGTTAGTAAAATTGTTTTTGGTATTAAAAGATTTAGGATACTATACGAAATTGGCTTTGCTCAATATTAAAGGCTGTGATATACAGCTGCTAACTTCTATGTCAATCTAACTCTGCTGATAATTTGTCTCAATGACAGCCATAACACATTTGTATTTTTGTATATATTTTTCTCACTATATGTTCTGGTGTTTCAATAACCATGGTAACTACAAAACAGAGTGTAGAAAGATTTGTTTCCAAACTGCTTAGGCAACACCATGACCTACATAGTAATGCATCATCTCTATCCTAACAAACAACTTAAAAAAAATATCAAAACGCACCAATTGTAACTCAAAACAAGAATACTGAAGATTTGGCAGATAACTGTATTGTATTTTAAGCTCCGGCGCAATCAATTGGTGATTTGATGCCGTTGGAGCCCACAACCCTATATGGTAATCTCCATTTTAATGAACTGACAGAAAACAAGGTCAAATCATAAATTTAAAATCTGCCATACGTCGTCTGCGCTTGCGCGTACATTTTCATAGCATCAATTGTGATGCCATAAAAATTTGGGATCCAATCCAAATGAACCGTTACAAACGATGTTGCATTATAATTCAAATTGTAACCCCCACCAACAGAAAAGTAAACCATCTATGTGTTAACACATAACTCACTATAGAATACTGAAATACTCAATCAAACCCGTTGTTATTCTTTATTGTGTTTTCCATGGCTGACGTTGATGCACTTCGCTGTTGATTTGGAACGGCTTTGGTGCGAGTGCTTTTAAATCGTACTTTCGTTTTAATTTCACATGTAGATACAATTTGTAATGCTCTTTTGTTGTTGTTATTTAATGTTTACTCATTTAATGCTATATCTGGTCTCATTAATTTTAATATATACCAGCTTTGATTTGTGTTTGGTATTCTTGTAAGTGTTGATTTCTGTTCTCATAATATGAACAAACAAAATTATCAATTTATTTTTAAAATATTTCCGTTCTCCATTACTGTATACCATACAACAAAACTATTCTTATTTAACTGTGTATATTTTCTATTTAGCGACATTTTGTTCAAGGTTATAGTTGTCTTTCTGGAATTGATTAACATAAAGGCAACAGTAGTATACCGCTGTTCAAAACTCATAAATCCATGGACAAAAAACAAAATCGGGGTAACAAACTAAAACCGAGGGAAACGAATTAAATATAAGAGAACAACGACACAACACTAAAATGTAACACACACAGAAACGGACCAAGCATCAGACAAAATCCCACGAGAATAACAAATATAACATCAAAACCAAATACATGAATTTGGGATAGACAAGTACCGTGACACGTCTTATCGCAATGAGAAATTACACTCAAAAATAAGAGAAAACAAACGACGCAACGTTAAAATGTAACACACACAGAAACGAACAATAATATAACAACGGCCATATTCCTGACTTGGTACAGGACATTTTTAAAGGAAAAAATGGTGGGTTAAACCTGGTTTTGTGGCATGCCAAACCTCGCACTTTAATGGCAATGTTAAATATAACATTGAAATGACAACATAATATTACAGGACTACAATACAAATAAATAGGAGAACGTATTAAACAAAGAAACACATGATTAATAAATAACAAAAAGCATAAGGTTTAAAATTCAATACGTCAAAAACGCTCCTCGTCCACACAAGACTCACCAGTGACACCCAGATATAAAAGATCGAAAGCGAAAAAAAGGAACAAAGTTGTACAGCACTGAAGATCAAAAGTTGAAAAAGGCTGTGTCAAATACGGCTATGTTTTTATGCTTGGGATAAGAACATCCTTATTATTTAGAACAATTAATGCTATTGCAAACAGTAAATTTTATCAAATGAATATAACAGATATACATAATGAAACTTATTTTATTGATTTTGTATTTACATTGTGTAATAGATCAACTTTATTTGTTCAGTGTATGTGCACTTGTTTGTGTTAATATGATATGTCTTTTCAGTGAATTAAGCCATTTCAATTGATACTTTATAGTGTGTCTTTCTATGTTGTGGTTTTACACTATATTGTTTCAGGTCAGGGTGAATGTTGTTACATATTAATGCGTTTGAACCCACTGCATTGATGTACACCTATCCAAAGTCAGAAACATGTTCAGTGGTTGCCGTTTGTTGATATTGTATCTGTATCTGTATAGTTACGTTGAAGGTACCAATTCTGGCGTTACCTCAACGGGAGGTCTATGGTGTGATTCGTATACTTTTTTATTAGTCTGTTATTCATTGATTCATAAGATTGGATATCCCATTTAAATCATCCTTATCTCTTTCCAATTTCTAAGTTGTGAGATACACTCCCCTTTGCCGAATCGTTTTGTGTTTACATATCTGCATATCTATCAATTACGCTTGTGCACGTTCCTGAATTTTATTGAGTTTTTTTTCGTTTAATGTTCTCCTAACACTCTTAAGAAAGGATTGTGCGACAGAAATAATAAAAATATGCTACACATATCTTACGCTCATAATTTAATACACGATATATATATCAAAACATTTTGCAGTTGTGAGCGTAAGACATGTCTTTATATTCGTTCTGTCGCACAATCCTTAATTAAGAGTGTTTGCATTAGGGGAATATCCCGACTAATAAGATATGTATGATGAAAACAAAAACCGTATATGTGTTTTAAATGACGACAGATATGTTTTTGCAGTCAAAGAGCTTAAGAGAAACCAGGAAAGGTATCTGATCTTTAAAAGTTTACTGATTCCAGATCATCACATTGTCTGTGTGTGTTACCTTTTTATGTTGTGTTTCTGTTGTGTCGTAGTTCTCCTCTTATATTTGATATTTCCCTTAGTTTTAGTTTGTAACCCGAATTTATTTTTTTCTCAACCGATTTATGAATTTCGAACAGCGGTATACTACTGTTGCCTTTTTTGTTTGTTAGCTTGGTGGTAGCAATGTTCGCCGTTCGAGAAAAAAGAGATAAATTCGTGTAACAAACACATCTGAGAAAATTGTATGAACTCCAAGAGAATCGAGGCTGGTGCGTCGAGAGGGTAAGCGACTTCTGATATACTTGCATCATTCCAGCAACATCATGTCGCTAGTGCATTAAGACGCTATCGCACGATGGAGCAGAGGGTTTGTTACTGCTGAGAAAATGAAAGTTAGTTAAAATCATCACGTTTGTTATAAATTGCAGCTTGAAGTCGTCTATCTGTGTAAATATCGAGGAAAATATCAAGATATAATACAGAGCTTTTACTTTCGTAGTATCCTTAATTTCAAATTCACTAGGATATATAGAAGATGTAAACTCTCTTTGGAACGTGGGTTATTGATTGACAGATCTAGAACATTATCAATATAACGGGAATTGGAATTAGTACACTTTGGAATACCAACTGTTTGTCCAAATATCAATCCACCAAAACTCAACAATTGTTTAAGTAAATGGCCATCATCAATATATTATCAAATAAAATTAAGAGATTTTTTTCTTAATATTGAAAACATTATAGATGTTCACATCCATTCGATGTGCGTAATTAGTGATAAATACAGTTCTATGTCCTCTGAAAGACCTTTTTCTATGCTGACAACCGATTGTTTTCTTGTTATTAAATGCATATTGTTTGCTTCATTTTACTTGCCCACTGAAACATTTTTGTGACAAAGCAAAGAAGAAAAAAGTTCATTAAATTCAGGTTTATCCTTTAAATTTGGTATGGATTTAATTTTCCGTAAAAAATGTCAAATGAGCTCAAAAGTGATGGCCTCATAATGATTGTTCTCCAAAGAGGTTTATTAATGAGTTATTGTCACAAATTATAGGTTTGACCATAGAAATCAAACGATGAAAGAAAGAAAAAAGAAAAAGGAAGAAGTTGAAACAATATGATGACATATGCTTAAAATAATGATATGAATTTTAATCTCGGAGAATATAAATGAATTCCAATGTAATCATAGTTTGCAGTGTACTGTCGCTATGAAAGGAGAACATGCATGCAAGTTTGGAATTAGAGGTTTCTGAATTCAGTAATGTCGCTTGAATTTGAGATATGGTTTTTCTCTTCGTGTTGATGGTCATGACGAACTGTTTAGATGATAGATATGTTGCATTATTTCCCGGATTGTGGTTCTAAAGTGTCCAAAATTTAATAAGAAAGTTTGATTGGTTGTATTAAATATCCTTCGTGATTTGTATTCGCATATTTAGTTGTGAGGTGCAGACCAAAATGATCGAACTTGAACTAATGGCTACCACAAAAACAGTTAAGTGTGCGTCATATCTTGATTTATATTTATAAATTAACAACAAGGGTCAATTGGTATAGAAACCTCTACCACTGTTTCGGTTCTTATACATCCTCGGCTTTCAAATATTTGGATTTAATCATTCCTAATAAAAGCAAATAAAATTGTTCACGTGTTTTTTCATTCTTTTTGAAAATTTGACAAAAGATATGATTTTAATTCACCAATTGTGGACTTTCCATTTTATTTTTATGTTGCAACATTTCAGTATCATCAGAATACAAAGTATATGTAGCCAATTGATATGATATTCAAGACCTTTCTATCCTGTTACAATGTCAAAAATTTGATGGTTGATGCATTCATTGGAGCTATTCAAACAAAGGTTCCTAACAGTTAATTTGAAGTAATCCCTTCGAAAGTATTACCGACTCGTCTAATATTTGGTGGACCGTTGTGGGATATCCATTATGATTGAAGTCTGTTGTAGTAATATAAGGAAGAAATAAGAAATTGATATTCATAAAATTTTTATCCTTAAAGTTTCATTGATGTCAGTGTCGAAACTTGAGTTCTGGGTTGACAATTTGTGATTTCATAGAGAAATTTGAATGGTCACATGACAGTTGTTTAAGATAAAAAAGGACCAAGACATTCTTTAAACAGAAACACTCATTTATAGTCATGTCTTTATATACAGAGGTATATATGTAAACATATATGACGTTTTACACAGACAACACAGATAAGAGCAAAAGGTGTGACATTTGAAACAGATAACACATACCATATAGGTATTGAAAAACAACATAATAACAAAGCTGTGTATGCACTGTGATGACCATCCATATAAACCTGAACAACTTGAGATAACAAATTGTCAAGAACGGCCTTCAATAGACCCAACCCGTAAAATACACAATTAACGTAATCAGATCATAATCAATTAAATTGACGCCCTTAATTTTGCATAATAGTCCATTGAACTTACCAGTGATTTTTGACAATATATAATTGAAGTTTGTTTACGAGACATGCTTGTGAAGAACATACTAACCGTAACAACAGCTATAGTCACACGCTGTGTGATCGTATTTGTCTGTTGCAAAAAACTAAGTCCAAGCAGTAGTGTCCGAATCATCTGTTTTGTTTTAATGATATTATACATACTATTTTATTTAGAAGCGTAAATTTTGGGTAATTGATTAAAAATGATACCAATGATAATAAGATTTGATTTTGTTTATCACAAACCAGTACTAGTATATGCATTCATTTGCTGTACCGTGAGGTAATTTGAATGATAAAAATGTCATAAACAGGTTAAACTTATCTTGCAGTAAGCCTTCATGTGTCGATTATAGTCTTTTTATGTTGTATCTAGTATAAGCACAAGAGGCCTCGGTGGCCGTGTGGTCTTTATAGTAGTTACTACTGTAATCACTAGCCAGTCAAAACTGCCGCGCGTGCGGGTGCACTCGACTTCAATCTTAGTTGTCTAGTATTGTCAGTTTTCCTACGAAGGTTGGGTGGTTTTCTCCAGGCACTCCGGCTTCCTCCACTAATAAAAACTGACCGCCACGAAATAGCCTAAATTCGGTGCTTAAAAGTGGCGTTAAAACTTCAAAAATCAAATCAAATCTATTATGAACACACCGAAAACTATTCGAATATTGATGGAAATACAAACTCCCATTGATGGTGTACAGAGACAAAATATGGTTGCCCGTAACAGTATGTCTGTGTAACAGATTCATTGTCAGTTTTTTTGTGTAATCAAGGATATGTTCTACTTGTCATGGCAACAATCCTTTCTTCGATTGTGATATCTCCGAATGCGACATTGCAAACCTTTTTTTAATAAGTGCCTCGAGAAGACCAAAACACTTCTTACCCCTATAGAGCACATGCGATCCTTTGGTACTTGTTACTCAATCTTGTTTTCTGTTTATTGTTTTATTGACTCTTGTTCGTGTTCTCGTCTTTATTCTCTTGGCTATTTTGTCATGTGTCCTTCTTCAAAATATCTCATTTCAAATTTTCCGCTTGGTATCTTCAACTATTTTTGTCATCTACAGGAGAACTTACTGTCCGTGTTTTATTTGCTCTTATGTTGCATGTTCATTATTTATCTTCTGTCTTATGTCTGTACAAATACATTTGTATCTGACTTTGTAATTGAAAATGATTTTGTGTTTTTCTTATGGTGTATAGTTAACATGGTCAGCAGCAACAACAACTGCAAAACAAGTAAACACTGTATGCTTAAATAACAATCACATCCCAGTTCTATTGTTATACATCATAGTTTCTATTTCTAAATAACTATATATGGACCAATAAAAATCTTCCCAGAGTATGTCTTCTTCTAATGTTAAGTTAAAATCTATAAAAATCTAGTCAAACGTTTTTTTCTTTAAACAAGTAAAATTTCTTGTAATAAAGATAAATTGGAATCCAAATGTTATAAGAACGATTTTAAGTCTCCCTTGTATGATCTTATATTGATACTTACTTGTAGACCATATCGTTTTGATATAGTATGCCAAAAATAATGATTTATGACATCCGATAAGGTTGATTGTAACACAGATATATCATCGTATAGGAACTCTATAATTAATCAAAATCTTTATTAAGATGCAAAAACAAGCAAAATGTATTTGCGAATTGATGCGTAACCAATTAATGAATACTAAAATTAAAATACGACTTTTTTATGATGCTACAAATTTAATGCTCGTAAACGATATGGAGTATCAGTTACAGATACACGTGACTATATATATATATCATGTAATTAAATAAATGAGGAAAATTATAAATGCTTACTTGGTAACAGTATAGTTTAGGTGGCGGTCTTGTATACAAACATGCAGTGAAATAAAATAGTCCATATTTTTCTGATTTTTTTTCTGGGCTCATTTTTTTCTGTTTGATTGAAAATTTATTCTGAATTGAAACCTATATATAGATTAAAAAAAGGATATTGTATCGTTTTGGGGAATATCAATCCAGGAAAGAGTAAGGATATCCTGTTTACTGTAAGTGGTGCTGCCTAGCAAAAACAGCAAACAGAAAGTAGAAAAAAAATAGTTTCGACTTCAGAGTTTCATATCTTTCTATTCTTCGTTGCTTTTTTCTCGATTAGATATTAATTTCACATAACTATATACATGATATGTACATGAAAAAAAATATGTAGCATTCTATTTAAAAAAAATATTCAAAGATCAGCTGTTTTATATGTAAGCCTATGGAGCAGTCAATTACAAGACTGCAACCTTTACAAACATGTATAATTCATTATTTCCTTAGCTACATATTTTGTAAAGGTGTACACAATTATATGTATTGATCTCTTAGTTTTTTCCGTTCTCACTGAAAAACTCACAGACGTGGTTGTCTGTAACGTTTTATTTTATCTTAATTTTATTTTTGATTAAAACTGATATTTTATAAAGCATCGTGTAGACCATTTAGTAATTTCGCAGATATATTTTCCGCGTTTACCCTTTCTTGTCAACTTTGATACGATTCTTTTAGCGATTTCTTATTTTTGTAGATTTATATTTGCGTTAAGTTTTTTCTACACATGGAAGTCTTAAAAAAATGTAAATCGCTTTCAAAAAATAGTTATAGTTTATTATAGCATCATTAACATTAAGTCAGGTATGGTTAAAACGTTTTTCTACTTAAACTAGAAAACCAATCAAAAATAATTGACAGTAACATAAGCCTGACATTAATAGACAAGGCAAAGACATTGAAAAAAACCCACTTGCCAGCCATTTATATGTAGAATCTTATCTTCCTTATATACAGATATGATAAGTTAAGTATTAATGATATGTGGACACATATCCGGATTTTGCGAGTGAGCAATGTGACGTTTTGTAAGATATTCTCCCCATCCCAAAGCATTTGTTACAATTTTAGTAGTTTATTGAAACGAGTTTTTATTGCAAAGCTTTAGCTGTGTGAGTGGAACTTTTCTGCCGTTAGATGCAACTGTTAGTCTAAAATATGACGGTTTATTTATTTTTAATTTCTAAATCTGCCTTAATATGTCTAAAAGCGTTGCTTCGATAAGGGTCTAGGTGTCAACTAATCATTTGAATGTTCTTCCAATAATAGAATATAAACATTTCATCTCTAATTTTATACCAATTTCCACAGCTTTTGTACGTATAACATTCAATCGGAAAAAAGTTCGCATCACTAATTAAACGAATAGTTAAAGTGTTGACCAACATAATGAAAATATCTGAACTAAAGTGTTGACAATACAATTACAGACAAATTCCTGACCAATTCTTGAATGACAGGTGGATTGACACGCCCATTAAACCATCAAATATCAGTTAAGTAGACCGTTGTCAGTGTCCAGTCATTAGCTAAATACAGATCATTTCATGGTTGTCCATCCATAAAATAGGATGATAACTAACTACCTTCTCAACCATACTATTCTACAAAATTACATGTGTAAATACTAAAACTATTACGCAAAAAGTACGGTCTGTAATGCAATCATTTTATCTGTGTTATCCTGTTGACCAATGTTTCAGATGCTATGATTAAAATATATAGTAAAGAGAAAACTGTATCTCCATTTCACTTTTCATTTCAGGGATAATGAATCACCATGGCCTTAATTCCCTTTCTCTCTCAAAAAGAAAACAAGAACTACTTTTACGTTACTTTATAGCAATCCATGATTTTTTAACAAATCAATTTACTTAGATACTGTTCACTGACCAATACCACTGGCACAGCACAATAATTGATATAATATAGAACAGTTTTATTCAGACAAATGCAAACACATGTACAAACCAAATCACAAAATAAAACAAGACAGGACATAATAAACAAAAAGGTAAACGGACAGAAAGTCACAGGACAAAAAGCCACAGGACATAAAGTCACAAATTTGGTAGGACAAAAAGTCACAGGACAAAAAGTCACAAATAATTTATTGACAATTGTTTTAATATATAAGAATATATCTTGAAATATTTACTTTTAAATACATATATTCATATTAAAGTTTAGGAAATGTGTCATTATACTTGAAAAATGAAGATTTATTTAATTTTAATCATGCAAAAGATGTTTTTCTTGGCACCATGAAGCCATTTAAGTGCCAAGTCACTTTGACATTTTGTTTTTTTAACAATTATTTGATAATCTTTGATATTTTTTTGATATATTTTGTTGAAAAAGTTGGTTTATATACAATAGTTTAAGAAAAATACAAAAATATTTTTGTAGAAATAAGCGTTTTTTATTCAAAGAAAATAATCAGAAAAAATGAATTGTGACTTTTTGTCCTGTGACTTTTTGTCCGTGACTTTTTGTCTGTGACTTTTTGTCCTGTGACTTTCTGTCCTACATTCAACAAAAATGATATTTCAAATTATTATTAGATTTGACTTTAAATATCTTAAAAGATAAAATGTTTCTTAAAAACATATAAAAAATCTCCTGTTTCCATATTTGTTGCTGTTATATTTTTAATTGTTCTTCAACTTCAGTCTTGGAAGATCTATTTGATATAGTTTTTATGTTGGATGGTATATTGTTCCAGTCTTGTTTAGCATTATAGACAACGCTGTTT
This sequence comes from Mytilus galloprovincialis, assembly GCA_037788925.1. Taxonomy (NCBI): domain Eukaryota; kingdom Metazoa; phylum Mollusca; class Bivalvia; order Mytilida; family Mytilidae; genus Mytilus; species Mytilus galloprovincialis. The sequence goes on along the minus strand of CM075341.1, from coordinate 1,545,703 downwards.
GTATTAGTATGTGCAGCACTTCTGGTATCATGATTGTTCCAATAAATGTTTATATGGATACATGGATACATTTTATATTTTTGAAAAGTTTAGACATTTCAAGCTTACAGCATTGAACCTAAAAACGTGAAAACCTTTTTTTGATTTTTAATAATATTTTGATTGAAAATAGACCTATATTCCAGACTAAAAGTCACATGCGTTGTTTTGTATTTTTGCTGATACCTTGTAACAACAGGTTAATATTTTTCCGCTATAAAACATAGTTATCACAAACACCTGTCTTTACCTGATAATATTCCATATTCAGTAGAAATACATGTTCTTCGAGGAAATGTAACAATTTAAACCGGTACTTGTACACGAGTTATACATGTATTTAGTGAAGCACGTTCTACTTACAAATAGCCAGAATATTATGGTAATTTCCATATTAAATCTTATTAACACGTATTACTAAATAATCAAAATGTAAAAAATGTGACAAAACAATGGTTGGGGTTCTGGAATCCTTTTTTTAAACATCGCCTTTCGTAGCAGGTTGAACATGTATGTTTATCAAAACTATGCAGACTTTGAGAAATAAATAAAACAACATTACGCAACTATGTGAGATATAAAATAAAAATAACTGCTTTGTTTACCATTTGTTTTTGTTTTCAACCAAACATAAATAAACGAAAAAAGAAAAATCGTTAGTTAGTGCTTATTACCGATATGATGAGAAACAATCCGTTTTTCAACTGATGTTTGCAGGTTTGTTTCTGTTGTTTTGTTACACCATTGTCCGAGATTGGGGAATGTTGCGCTCTCAGAAACACTCCCAACCACACCTCATTCTTCACATGTCTGTCCAAACTCATATAAGTTTATACAGTATTGTTTTTGGTCATTATCATCGGGAAGCTCATACGATGAGTTGTAAATGTTGGAATAATTTTATTCACAGTTTTATCATTTGGTTTTATGCATGGTTGTCTAAACATACCCTATCTCCTTATTTATATATATGATGATTGTATTGTGTAATAATTGCTATAAAAATCGTGATAGTTTTCACGTTGAAATGAAGTTTGGCTACATTGTAAACTGAAAGCCCGACATAACCATGAGTTGTCCAGCCAATCAAAACGTAGTCTGTAGTTTTGTACGGAGGGAACCCTGTCAGACAATTGAATTTGTTGATAAGTATACCCTTCAGTAACAGGGTAATATTGCCTTATTTTATGTTAAAATTACCGGGTAGAAGACCGGTATAATATTTCAAACATGATTTCTACCTCGTTGTAAGAGATCAGATACCACTTAATCAATTTAACTACCTTGACAAATATAGGTTGTAACTTTCAATTCGTCCAGTGAAATAGATCACTGTCATTCGACTAGTCTCGGTGTTTTAGGAGCGAGGAAATTGTCTAATTACTCGGTAATCAAAGATAACAATGTATTTCATTATGCAAATTACAATGATATTCACCGCCTTACTTGTTAATAAATACTATCTATAAATTACAACCAATCATCATAAACGACTATTTGATCACTGGTCAGTTTGCTTGCGGTAATGTGCTTTTCCCGATTAATGGTCAATTTATAATTAGGCGATGGGTTCGAAACGTCAGCACTTAAATTGGATTGATATAATGACCATTAATGGTCATTTATGGTCATTTAGTTTTACTGGTTACTGATCATTCCTTTGCAAATATCCTTCGGCAACTAAAGTTGGACATTTCGGCCAGTCTGTCTGCACTGGACATAACACGCCAACTGGTGCCTTTATCCTTATTTGTTTATTTCCTGCAGGGAGTTGTCACCAAGCATTGTTGTATATTTCACGTTAGGTTAAGAAAATACAATGTCAATTTCATAAGTGATCGAATTCCTAATTTATACAGATTTTGTGATGTTAAAATTAGGAGTTCTATAACATGTTTGACTTCTTATACTTGGTCAAATAACCATGGTAATTTTGAACATCTAAGCACATTTAAAACAATCCGTAGATTTCAGTTTTAGCTTTTATGTTAAATTTGATATGCGATTGAACTGTACTGCACATTCACGTGTACAATGTATGTAATGGAATGTTATCATAGATAAAAGAATAAATCATTTGATTTTGATTAATTTGTTTTATCAATGTGTTTGAACTGTTTTGTTTCAATTCTTTGAACGGTTAAAGGTATACTTTTCAATGGTCAGGGCTGTTCAATTATATACTTTTTTTTATAGCTTGAACAATTGAAATATACTTTGTGACAAAACATGTGCTGTAGTACGTATACGTCGTCAAGATAAAATTTTAATATATCATTTAAAAGGCCATTTGAAAATAATATTACAAGATTGTTTTCCTGGCGATATAGCGTATACCATCTATATTTGATGGACTCAAGTTAGAGATGTACCTTTTCATGTCCACAATTTTACGTCAAATAAATCAACGGTACCAATAAAGAAAAAATATGTAAGATTTGCATCGACATTTTCACAAGTGTTTAGTGAAGACTTAATTAACAATTACACTTAATTCATTTTCACAAGTGTTTAGTGAAGACTTAATTAACAATTACACTTATTTATAGAATTCCTTTGACAGTATCCCTTGAAAATACCATATGATTAATTTATGTTTGTGTTAACCTTTGGGTATTTGGATAGATTATTATCCAGAAGCAAAAACAATGGATATGCAGTATCTAACCATGACACAAAATAAATACATTCACAGCAAAAAAACAAAAAAAAAAAAAAAAAAAACAAAAAACAAAAAAAAAAAAAAAAAAAACAAAAACAACCCCAAACCCCCCCCCCCCCCCAAAAAAAAAAAACAACAAACCAACAAAAGCAGTGAGAATCACCATTCACCTCACCCAGAAACAATACGCTAGTAACGTGCACCTATATGCTTTATGTATAGGATCTTGAAATTATTGTTTTTATTTTATTAATTAGAAGAAAGCACATGAGATTTTGGTGTGGGTCCTGTTCCCCGGTCTTTTGTGTCTTGAGAGTTTTTTTTTACTTTGTCAATCTTGTATAATCGTTGTAATTTTTTCATAGTATTTAAAAGGAAAAAGGTATCAAAGATATTTGTAAGAAAAATCTAGAGAGAATAATTTCCCGCCAATTTTCAAGTGCTCATATCATGAAAACAACCACACAAACCTTTTTTTTCTGCTATTAAAGGTGCGTTATTTGTATTTTATCAATTAAGTCTTTTAGAAAGTTAGTAAGTTTGACTTGCGAACATCCTTCAGATCCTATTTTTTTTTATTGTCGTCAGAACTAGTTTCAAACAGTGAGATACAATTCTGAAATTAGCATAAAAAGAACAAAATTGCGTTCCTTATCTCATAAGTCAGGAATGTGGAAAGGACAACCGCAATTCTAAAATACCATTTAAATGAATTAAAATATTCACAATGTCGACTACGGGTAAAATAAAAGAAGGAAGTAGAATAACTCTGAATATATTGAAAACTATGACCGAATTAAAAAGTGGGAGTTATCGTTCTTTAATACTGAACGCCATTTTGAAAAGTTAGTTGCTTCATCATAACTTAATTTTGTACGTTCAGTCTTTTTTTTTTTTTTTAATGCAGACCAGTTCTTGAGTTCTAGTACGTTGGTTTTGTAAAGTAACAATATTTAGTTTCACTTAACAATCAACTTCTCTGCTTTCTTTTTTTTTATAATATAATGCCGCCATTAAGAAATATATAAAAACCCATTGTTTTAGATATGATATATGCATATGGATAACAATGAAATAAAGATAAAAACATGTAAATCTATGAATAATTCCCCATTTGTTATGTGTATTTATATTTCCCGTTTGTTATGTGACATGTATTTTTGTTTAAATGGTCCTTGGACCAACTCTAACAAGTTGTTTACAGCAATATCGGGTTACTTTCTTATCGGAATTCTGTAACCTTAGCATTGTTTTGCAACAATGTACCATAAAACCTTTTGGAAACGACCGAAATTCTGACCAATCACAGCAGGACGATAAAAATCAAGAATGTGATTACGGTTATGTTGTGTCATTGGACAATAAGGGTTACTATGGTTAATATTCCAAATTTCGATATATTTTGAATTATTGGAATTTTCGATATCACAAAGATTAAATTTACCATTTCAAACTATGGTTATTGAATAATTCAAGTTATAAAATTACTCTCTTATGAGTGTTTAATATCTTTACCACCCACGGAGCACCTCAACAATAGCACTCCTATTTTATTGCGTAAATTGTATAACCTTGGTTCAAAACCATCAATCAGTAGCAATAATGATTACATGCAATAGTTTGTCACCGATCATTTTTATAGAATATTTTCAAAACGCCCACTTATCTACCTAATATCGTGCTCTTTGATCTTTGAAAACTCAAAACATCCAAAAAATCATAATAAACGGTGAAACGATTTGTAGCCGTTCTGCATTGCGAAACTATTGGCAAAATAAGGTAATATATTCATCTTTATTGCTTTACTTTTAATTGTATTTACAAAGACTATCGAGTAATACAATTTGATTTTTTGTATTATGATAGAGAGTTGTTTACTTATTTGTGCTACTCCTTTCAATTTTGTCCTCCTAGAGTCAGAAATAATCTGTTTTCTTTTAAGTATTGTAAATGAGGATTGTCTGAGTTTTCTCAGTGCAAATTCATCTTTTGTTGAGAAACAAGAAAAACATGTATCAATCCTGCCTGCGTGTGGTTGATTATATTATACCGGAATGACTCTTATTAAATAATACTGAACGATAATGATAATCACATCTTATAACTATTGGAAATAAACGTGGACACCATCTTCACAGATTGTGAAAAAAAAAACATAATAGAAAAAGAAAAGTGATAAACAATTTTCCTGTGTTCTTCCCTAATCTAAATTTGTAATGTTTTATTTTAATATTTTCTTTGAAATATATAATTCATTTGGAAATATAATTTTACTTGAAACCATCTTTTTCATCCACTTTTTTGTACTCGTTGACTTACATGACACATAATCTAACAAAGCCGACTTAACAAAACGTTACATATAAAAATAAGTACATATTAATTATTTTTTACAGTCAATAAACGGGAAAATTGTACCAGTGAACTAATGCGTTTAAGGTCATCAGCTGCATACATGTTTTATGCTGTCCAAATTACTGTATTGTTCTATAAATAAAAATAAACAATAAAAATCATGTTGTCTTATATATTTACTTCACTGCTATTAACGAATTTGAATATTATATTTGACCATTACATATGGTATTATTTATTTCTTGTAAACAATTATTTTTGCCCGATTTTTTTGTGGTATTTTGATTTTTTTAAGCGGATCTATATAATCTAAGGGTTTTAATTTCCCGTCAAGAAAAACAGATTAAGAATTAGTGCATCTCTTTCAGATATAAATGTCAACAAGGTTAAATTAATTATTTAATAAACCACCAACACATGGTAAAAATTGGATTATGGTTGTGGCAATCCATGTTTTTATTCCGGCTTTACAACAAAGGAAAATAAATGAGACAGTTTTATATAAATATCTGTAATATTTTATTTGATACTTGAAGATTCACACATTGGTTTTTATAGAGGTATTTATTGAATTGTATTCTTAATATGATATAACACTGTCAGTATTAATGTCACAATATAGAACAAATGCATTCTTTCTTTAGTTTTACATATGTTTTATGGCTCCTGAATACTCGTATAAACATTTAAAAAATATGTCAAGTTTCAGATCATTTTTAGCATTTATAATTAAATTTTATTTCAAATGTTATTTATTGTACTCTGTGTTTGTTTATGTCTTAAAAATTATAATTAACAAATGAGTAAATATCTTACTAACCTACATACTTAAATAATGCATTTGAAATACAAATACTTGCAGGTACCGTAAATTCAGAAATTAATGCAGGCATTTGTTATTTCGAATAATCGAACTCTTGCAAAAATGCTAAATCTAATTAAGGTTTATTGCAAAATTTTAATGAAAGAAAACCAATACTTAAATTATAAAAACCAGTTTCTATTGTTGCGACGCATTGATAAAATCATCGTAATATTTTTTGAATTTACAGTAATCATGATTTTTCAAAATCTTATATCAACAGATTGTTTTCCAAAATTTTGGCCATTTTTTCCTAGCGGAGCTTTTTCGATTGTTAGTTATATCTCTTTAATATTTAAGATATATTTGTCACTGGACATAATGCCAACAGTAATCAATATCCAGTCAGTAATTATATATAGTCCATGTCTTGTATAAAACTAAAAACATATTTTCTAACAGCGATATATATAGGTACACTTCTAATATTTATTGTGATGTTAATGTGTATCTTTATAATTAAAGAAAATTAATTTACTAGCGATGGATGGTCATTCATTCGGCTCATTTAAATATATATAGTGTTTATTCATGATAAGTATTCGGACGGTTTTACATTTACACAGCCATGACTGACTTCTATTTACGTATAAATATTCAACCCTGTCCTGTTCGAATATAAAACTTAATATGAGTCAATAAGGCTTGAAATAACTCAAGTACCCTATCAACATTTTTTTTTATCATCAGACAGTTTTAAAATAGAATAGAGGAATTCATCCGTTAAAATTCTACAAATTACGACTACAAAATAATTTTTTAAGATATGCCATAGTTCGTAATAAAAAAAATACAAATTAAGACCATAAAGGGACACATAGTTTACGAATTATACGGTGAAGGAACTTGCTCAAAACCCTGCTATTGTAGCAAAATAGCATTGTCAAACGTTATTCATTATTTTATGAGGGCTGGGGCAATTGAAGATATAAAAAAGAATGATTTTTTTTTAATCGTTGGACATGGAAACTATATAATTCATGAGACAAAAAAACTTGCGTAGTCTGCGACTTGACTCCAGCTTAATGCATCTCCGAAAGATGTTCGATTTGACCGCTATTATATAGTTGTTGTTTCGTATTATTTCAATATTAATCGTTGTTTTAAAAGAGTGACTTTATAGCAAAGTGTGTTGTCATTTTATTATCATTAACACAAATTTCTAAAGTAACATGGCTAATGCTTGTTTTCCATCTTTTGTTTTATTTTGCTGTTTTAAAATGAGTATAGATCTTTGCTGCATTTGAAATTTTGTATTTTGTTCTATCTTTGTAAAAAGTAATTTTAGTATGTTTCAACTCAATTAGTTGTGTTGTGTCGTATGAAGTGAAAGATATGTACTAGGATAAAGTCACTCCTTTTCTATAGTTGCAGTTTGAACCAATTTGGAAAGTAAAATACTATAAAACTAATAAATGGAATGTTAGTTACTGTTTATCTTTAAAATCGATGAATTGGATGTCGCATGGTTCGCAAAACACATCTTTCTGTTGAAGTTACAAAAATGTATCTAGTTGCGTATACAACAATAATATTTTTTCTATATGTTGTTTTTCTTTACTTATGTATAAATTACCAAAAAGGAGTACATTGCCGTTTTCGAAAAGCAATTTCAATAAACTGCTTATTTCTTGAAAATAAAAGATTGAAGAAATCTGACTTGATTTATTTTTTCCAGTAATATACCTTTATTTGGAGATTTTAATCATTTCGTGTGAAAAATATTTTTTTTTTAATGTTTTAATATATATTTTTTTCAAATAATACTTAACCCCCTCCCCTCCTACAGAAAACAATAGCAACATGTACTACCAACCCCCTCTCTCTAAAATAAAGAATAATAACAAATTGAAATACAAACAAAATTGTTAAAAAAGTAACAAAAGCACCCCAGTACCCTAAAACAATCGACGAAACAAACACATAGCATATGATGTTTAGATTGTTAGCTCTAATCAAAGGTTTGATGTTGAAATATTACAGAAACTCCATAATGTTTAATTGATAATTTTCTCCAGTTAAATCTGTGAAGTATCTCTTTATGTGCAGAATTGTTTTAAAATTAAAATTAAAATCCAAGCAAATATACAGCATAACCGACGCCAACTGCACGATTTCAACGATGAACACATACATATATACACATAAACACACACACAGAAACACACAACATCAGAGAACATTAATAAACATCGGAAAGTCAATGAGAAAAGCACATATTGTTTTCTATTTCTATTGATTCATACATGTTCATTTTTTTTTTTATTGCACTTGATAATTAATGATTACCTTATAAGATTGCATTAAATTTGAACAAGTCCTGCTAAATATAAATGCGACTCCGACACTATTATATCAATATAAATAGGTTATCTGATTTAGATTTTCAAATAAGTTTTCTTACTTTAAAATTTTATTTTAAAGCATCATTAAAAGTTTTTTATGTACCCATGATATGAAAACTGTCTTAAAACCTCGTCGAAAAACAGGTAGACAAACGCATTTTTTTCTTACATGTTTACATTTGTTCTCCGAAAGTTATTTCCTTTCTGACACTATACATGTATGTTTTCCAAAGAAAGATGTCGTTTCAATGATCATATCCAAAGAGTAGTCTCTCCTGTTTTAGACGATTTTCATGGCATTCTATACAATTAACATGAGGAGTTACGTTTCAGTGACGACTGACATTATTATAGATACTCTCTATTATTACCATTAATTTCAATATCATTCTGAAAATGTTTTTTTCGCAAAAATTTTCATTTTTGTTTGCGAACATGATGGTCATGATATGAATTAACTTTGCAATTCATCTTCATAATGAAAATAAGGAGTATTTAACCATATATAATAGATTCCCTGCTTGTGTAACATTGTTGTAGAAATACACAAGTACGCGTTGCTCTTTTTGGAGTTCATTCGAGTCACCAAGTTTTTTATTTCAAATTTATTTACGAGTTTAATTTGTAAATCACTGTTGCTTATACATTATAAGAAAAATAAATAAACATAATACAAAAAAAAAAAAAAAAAAAAAAAAAAAAAAATAGATTTTATCAAACACTTTCAGGAAATTAATAAAAAGGGTTTTACGTTTTGTTGTATTTTATAGTACAATGTATTTATTAAATTATTCATGATTTGAATTACGATCCCTAACATAAATGTACAAAATGTAATTGTTTATGAATACTTCTTTATATTTCTTCGACAAATCAAAGGTTGCTCTGTTTTTTTGGTGAACATAAAATAAAAGAAGTATTTATAACATCATAAAAAATCATGAAATATTTACAAGATTGGTTGACTTACTTTGTTTCAATTAAATAATTCATTTATTGATTTTATATATCATAATAATACTATCTTCCTTTTAATTGCACAATATTGCAGGAAGAATAATGACCCTTTTCTTTTATTTCCATGATTCATGTGTTTTGTTACGAAGTAATGCACTAGCGTTTGTTTCAACTTACCATGCTGCCAAAAAAAAATGGTTTTATTTCTGATTTTATTCTTTAACCATTGCAAAGCGTCAGAAGTGCTGCAAACGATTCTGACCACATAGTTTTAAAATAAATGCACGGATAGTATGTTGGCCTCCTTAACGTTATAATAATCATTTTGAAGAATGCACCACGGAAAGACTTACAAAAATATTATATATAACCTTTTTATGCTGCTGCCAAAGGATTTATTTTAGACCCCAAAGCTCTTGGCGTTCTTATAATTACTCATAAACCAAGGAATAGATTGTCTCAATCATATTTGATACGACTTTTCGAAACTTTTGGTTTTTAAGATTTTCCAATTTCGTATTTTATTTTGTCTTCCAACTGTTTTAATTATAGCACCACTGGAATTTTTTTTCGCGGACCAAACTATAAACCTTATATCTATAATTAAGTTCTTAAAAACATTCTATGCTTTTGATTATTTGTTTGTTTGATACCTGCAAATCAAGAAGAGGATTTTGGACGCACGAAGTTAGAAAGTGCCATTTTATTTTTCATTTTCATTTTTTGTATTTTTCCTATTGGTGTAATATTTTTTTTATATCATTATTATAATAATGACAGCAACAATGTTGTTTTGTAATTGTTGATGTATATCTGTATGCTTTACTCCTGTTTGGCATTATTTTGAATCTGTTTTGAATTTAAGGGTTTCCAAGAAATTTTTGAATATAATTTGATTTTTATTTGTAATTTTGATTAATATTTAATACTAAAGAAGCTATATCTGACATTGAGTCAGTGTAATGTCGAATTGTAAACATCTAACTATGCAACAATATATATAACAGCTTAATTATGCTACCTCTAGTTTTATACTCGTCATAATAACACTTATATCATGATAAAGTTTATGCTTTATCAACTTCGGTCCAATTAAAGTTGACAATTAAAATAAAAGAATAATTAATTACAGCTGTCATATAAGGTTATTTAAACTAAATGTTTGGTATACATTAATGAGACAGATACTAAATAAAATATCAGCATCCTCAAAAATATCAAGTTTATCAGAAGTATCAACTATTCTTATTTCTAAGAATCAATTAACGGTCAAACACTTAAAATGACTTGTACAATTGAGAAAACAATAATACAAAAAATATCGAGAAACATATATAACATTTGGAAGGTCAAACTATTCAGCTTTTTGTAGTTTAAGAAAAATAAATAATAAAAAAGATACTGAACTCCAACGCAAAATTCTAAACTGAAAGTCCCTTATCAAATGGCAAAATCAAAAGATTAAGCACATTACAAGAACGGAAAACAACTGAGATTTTGAGTTATAGAGAAATTTATCTTCCAATTTCCTTCTGTGGTTTCTTAGAGTTTTAGTCCTGTAATTCACTGCTCTAAAACTTGCACCAAAACAACTGATATTTTTTGGTTGCTGTTTTCACAAGTCCAAACCCTTCTGATAAATACGACATCCGTACACTCTCCTGATCTGATGCCCTAAATTAAAATGCATATTTATTCTACATTCGGCATATAGTTTTTTCTAACAGAAACATTGAGTTTATTATTATTTTTTTTTTTAGAAAAATAGACTACTTTATTTCACTTCATGTTTTGACATGCATAACATGGAGTTTTTATAAAATGCAAGATAAGTCATAGAACCTTACTATATTTGATATAAGAAACAATCGATATGTTTTGATGGAAATGTTTGTTTTTCGTCTTTCAGCTTTTGACTATGGTGTTTTTCTTCAACATTTCTCTGTTTTGTTTTCTGTTTTAACCTTTAGCTTCTAGGTAAATTACTTTTTAGTATCTCTTTAATTAAGAATGCGTTACTCTCATTTGGCGTTATATGTAGTTTGTTTACTCGCCGTCCGCAGTTAGGCTTGAATTAAAAATCTATAAACCTATGCCAAGTTACCAAGCTTACTATGTTATACACAAGACCAGAGTTTCGTCTACCTGATCTGTGGCGCTCTATTCAAACATTGCAAATGCCACAATCAATAACAAAGTAGAAATACATAAAAAACAAAAATTAAAAAAAAAATCCAAATTGGTTTGCCAGTTTTGTATTTCGCCATTCCTGTATGGTGATAAAAAGAACTAAGTTTTGAACACTTTTAACCTTTCAATTACAGTACAACTACAGAAATAAACCGTACCCATGATTTATGTTATTAGCACATCAGTCATACCGGCTTGGTCCACCAGCAATTACATCGACCCAGTTGTTGTAAACATATATTGAACTGATGATCTAATATGCCAGACATGCGTTTCGAATACAGTACAATAATCAGTAGTGCCCAAAACTAAATATTTAAAACATTCCAAAAGTTGTACAAAATCTGACTATTGTTATTCTTGTTGATGTTAATGATTTGTTGTTGTTGTCTGCTTGTTCACAGTTTTTCTGAATTTCAAATTATTAACACACGGTTGATATTTCTTTGAATCCATCGATGCTACTTGTTGATCATTCCATTTTAGTAACTTCCAGGCTAATATCTTTTGGTGTAATTTCATGACTAAATTTTGCATATTTTGTTATAGCTTAAATTTGAATCCCCTCTGGTTTATGATTCTTGGACAAAATTGCAAATTGACTATGGTAATCACCACGGAAACAGCTAGTGGTCTATGATTTAGTACTAAAATGACATATACGATATATTATTTATATGAATTCTGGAATGAAACACATTTTATTAATAGTCGTGTCCATTACCAATCCCAGCAAAACGTATTAATACCTTTGTCAATAAATGATTTATATATTGCTTCCTGTACAGACTTTTTTAAAACAAATATATTGCGTAACTTATACATTTATTTTGTAGTTATTTTCATCGTCACCTGATTTGACCTTTCTTATGTAAAATAATTACTGTTAGAAAGGTGTATGTCTGTTATAAGTTGAGGTTATAAGATTATAATGATGTGTGGTAATCAAGTAGAAGTATTCGATGTCCAGTGATGTAAAAATGATTAAGCTGCACCTGGTGTTTCGGATATCATTTAGGTCATTTTTGACCAAGGCCGTAAATCCTCATCAGGTACCCTAGCCTTGTATCATAATAAATACTATTTAATTACAATTTGATTAATTCTTGCTCTGGTAACATATCAAATAACACTACATTTGATATGTTACCAGAGCAAGAATTAATCAAATTGTAATTAAATAGTATTTATTATGATACAAGGCTAGGGTACCTGATGAGGATTTACGGCCTTGGTCAAAAATGACCTAAATGATATCCGAAACACCAGGTGCAGCTTAATCATTTTTACATCACTGGACATCGAATACTTCTACTTGATTACCACACATCATTATAATCTTATAACCTCAACTTATAACAGACATACACCTTTCTAACAGTAATTATTTTACATAAGAAAGGTCAAATCAGGTGACGATGAAAATAACTACAAAATAAATGTATAAGTTACGCAATATATTTGTTTTAAAAAAGTCTGTACAGGAAGCAATATATAAATCATTTATTGACAAAGGTATTAATACGTTTTGCTGGGATTGGTAATGGACACGACTATTAATAAACAAAGATTTGGTTTCTATGTTTTTCGAATGTACATTCTTCCGAATTTTTATATAATTGTTCCTCATTTAAAAAAAGGTATTTTATCTTCAAGTAATATATATAAGAAGGAAAATCTTCATCTGAAAAAAATATATGTTTTTACGTATAAGGCGAGGGGTTTCCTGTCTGAAAGTTCAGGGGACATTGAAAACCAAAATCTTTTTAAGGCACTCAAGGTACATATGTATTTGAAATTTCAAATAACAGTCTCTTTTCCTTTTGAGAATGTGTGTTATTTAGTAGACCTAATCAACTCTTGAATATCCAAATGCAATTGTTTGATCAATCTTCAGTTATATTATAAATTTGTAAATTTTATATAAAAATGAAATTTCTTTCTGTCGTCAATCTCTCGATCGCTGATCTGACTATAATAAAAAGTATGACAAAATTATCGAATTCCAAGTCAAATTCAATAAGGAAGAGAGTCAACAAAAACTGAACAAAAACAAGTGCTAGACACTATCAACCAATGGTAAAAATTAGAAAACAGCAATCTTCCTGTTCAAGCTGGTTAATAATTCCTTGCCAAAATAATAAAGAAAAATAAAACAAACTCAACAATACCGAACTCCATAGAAAAGTCCTTTTATCAAATGTAAAATCTAAAGCTCAAGCACATGACTTGGTACATACATTTCAATATGTAGAAGAAAATGGTGGATTGAACCAGGATATATAGCTAGCTAAATATTACAATAGCATTTGGAATTCAGTAGAAATCAGAATTGTCCTAGTACCAATTGGAATTGCAATATCTACTTAGAGAAATTGGAATTCTGATGTCTACAAATTAAAATCTAGTACAAAGCAAAATTTAGATAAATTCTTTATAAGTTATTGGAATACCCAGAACCATACTAATAATTTGATTTAGGTCATAATGAAATAGACTTGATTCTAATGAACAATGTTAAACTGTTGATATTTTAAAGTCAAATTATAAAGGTTTTTCGTTAGTAATTTTCTTCAGATTTTACAAATCTTATGCCTTTCTTATACCAGGTTCAATCCACCATTTTCTACATTTGAAAATGCCTGTACCAAGTCAGGAATATGACAGTTCTTGTCCATTCGTTTTTGATGCGTTTTGTTATTTGATTTTGCCATGTGATTATGGACTTTCCGAATTGATTTTCCTCTGAGTTCAGTATTTTTGTGATTTTACTTTTTTTGACATCGTATAAATACAAGGGAAGAGTAAAATCAAATCGAAAAGTTCCTAATCAAATGTTAAAATCAAAACCTCAAACAACTGACATATTGCTGACTTAGTACAGGTATTTTTCTTATATAGATATATAGAAAATAGTGAATTTAACCTGGTCTTATAGCTAGCTAAACCTTTCAATTGTATGAAATGTTCCCTATCATTTTTGTCAGAATTCATCCGTATATTCAGTATTTTTGTGATTATACTTTTTAGACACAAGTGCCAAAGTCATGAAAGTGCATCTGTTGTTCTAAGCGCTTAGTTATCTAAAATCCGACAGAGATAACAAGTTTCATTCCTCGAGAAATAAACTGCTATTTTGAAGTGTTGTTTATATTGTTACATGCATCGTGGATGTTAAAACATTTAAAGGAATTGGAAAACAAAGACAACTTCAAGAAAATAATACTTTTTTGGATGAAAAGGACGTTTTTGATTGTTTCAAAACATCCCTTGCAAAAACAAAACCAAAAAAAAAACAACATAATAGGTTTGCAACCATGTGGATTCCTTAATTCAAAATGATTAATGATTCAATTTTTGTTAATTCTTGTTAATGTACACTCAATCTCTTTCCATGAACTCACTGATGACTGCTGTACCCATATTTTAACTATTCTATTAATTATGTCTGTTTAGTTCACGCATCATTGTAAATATATAACGGAATTTGATGAGACTGTCAACAAAGTGATAGATTTAGCGCTATAAAACCAGATTTAATCCACAATTTTCTGCATTTTAAAATGCCTGTTCTAAGTCAGGAATATGACAGTTGTTGTCCTTTCGTTTTTTTATGTTTTTTGTCATTAGATTTTGCCATGTGATAATGGACTTTCCGATTTGATTTGATTTTCCTCTGAGTTTAGTATTTTTGTGATTTTACTTTTTCCATTGATCTATTGCTTTTGAAATTTTACATATTGAAGCATTTGGTAGAAAATAAGAGACTCCAGTCCTGATTGTCAGTTCGTTTCTGTTTGCTTCAGAAAAAATGTAATACATTTTATGTTCATGTAGATGCCAAAACTGTTTACTCTTCAATGTGCCATGAACAAAATATTTTACAAATAAATCAATATAAAGAATTTCAAGAGACGTCTATTTAACCTGCTGTTTGTAAAGGTATCAGCAAATAGATAGTTGATATATATTCTCATTCTATGTATCAAGACTAAAGCTAATATGTAAAATATAAATCCAATACAATCCAGAACCATACCAACAAATGTGTTTAGCAACATCCAAATCTAGTGCAATCTGGATTCTTCTTGTAAATATAAGAATTCCGATTTGTATTTGATTCTTAAAAGAATAAACTTTTATTTTTTCGAGTTTATTTTGGTTTTTGAGATAATTTCTAGGAGGATTCTGAACTAGAATCCATTGTGTACCGTAACATATACATCACTGTTTTTAATCAACAAATTTTTAACCTATTTATTTGCAGAACTCTGTGGACTAAAATATGTTTATTAATTTTCATATTAAGATCTTTATAAGTTTAAAAAGAGGCTTTCAATTTCTGGCTACCCTTTGACAAGCCTTAAATTCCAACTCAAGATAAACATAATCATACCAAATTTAACTCATGTCAAATCACTATAAAAATGTTAGTTAGTAAAATGATTTATAGTTGTTTGTTCATCCTAATGAACATTCAATCAGGAGATAGAATTTCTAAACAGATTTACATGATGCTTGGGAATTTATACAGTGCTGGTCTCTCTCGTATAAAAATAGGGATAACTCTATTCTTATTTAATTTTACCTTGAAACGAATTTTGTAAGCTTCAGTGGGCCTAATGTTGGTTCATTTTAATTACTAATAGGGCTTGGAGTATGCTTTTCAATTTGTTTTCATGCACACCAATAAAATGATCATAGCCTTGATTAACCTTTTAAAGTAATTGTACGTCAAGAAGCTTAGTTATTCCTCATGAAGCTAACACAGTTTTTGTTGCTTTTCAAGGAAGGAATTTAGGCTTTGTTGTGCGTCTTATGAATATTTTGTCTTATATTACTATATTTACAAAACAGCAGATGAAAGCTTACTAAAGATGTAGGTTAATGAGACTTACTTTTACTAGAATAAATTGTGAATTGCTCACTCGGGCGTTTGTAATGATAATCATTGTCATCTTTAAGATAGGACTTTTTGGAAACGTTCATTCATCATTAAGATAGGACTTTTTGGAAAATTCATTCATCGTTAAGATAAATTAATGTTGTTATGCTTTCGTATATTATCATGTTCGTTATTTGATTTGTTTTTCTTCTTTTTTTCTGATTTTCCAAATTTTGATATTGAAGCATGTTGAATTTATTTACAATTTATACATAAATTCAATTTTAAGTAGTCAATTCTATAAGAAAACAGAATACAAACTAATATTGAATATTGAAGTGTTTATGATATTGTAATTTATATATTATTTACATCCCTTATTGAATAATAACCGTCAAAAACGGGATCATGGTTTGCTTATAAAGTTTTAGGAAATTTAGGAAAACGTAGGTATATGCATATATATATGTATACCAAGTATTGGGGAACATAAAGTTTCATATAAAGTTGAGATCTGATGGAGGTTTTCAGACGCTTGATACGAAAATAAGACAAACAAGTAGAACTAAGTTATACTAACCAACTGCATACTGGAAAAAGGGAGGTGTTAAATTGTTTATTCCCATCATATAGTATAATCAAATGTATACAAATAATTATCAGTTTTTTGTAGATTATTTTAATCACAGGTCTTCATAGAAATAGTTGGCTTTTTACTTTTACATTACAAACTTCATAATGAAAAATATTGTAAATATTTATCAAGTTTATTCTTTTAAACCTTGAAGTTCCAAACATTTCGACATTTAACTTCACAAGTTTCTAAGAATATTTACTTACATTTATTTAATATATAATAGATTGTTATGCATGTAAAAGCAAACTCAGATGTAAACCATATATGTTGACACATTTGTTGTTTTGATGTATTGGGTAAAACACTTACTAAGGTGATATGATAGATGTGGGTGGTATAGAAATTCTAAAAATGTTTGTAAATAACAGTAGATTAGACTAATACGTTTATACAACACATATGGTGTTCATTTTACATTTTGTATGTATTTTTAATAAGGCCACAACCTTAAAGCTTATGTTTAAACATTTAAAAGTGATGCTAAATTCCCATCGAGAATTTCTTGTACAATATCTTAAGAAGATCTCATTTAAAATCCTTTATTCTTTTTTTCAGAATTGGTGTAAGCTGGTATGTGCTGTAGTCGTGCTTAGAAGATTTTGGATTAGTTCGTGTTTAATATACATTTAAGACAATCTGAAATAAATATTTACATACACCAGAATTCACTTTATTCGTCCTTCAAAGACATGTATATACATAATGTTACATTGTAAATGTAAATTTGATCCATAATTTGTTTCTATTTTGTATCAAATTGTTAGCATTAAACCCTGACCGAATAATATGAAATATCAACGAATATTTTTTTACAACTGTCGCACCTCAATACAATAATTACTTGGAATTTAATGAAGACTGCAACATGTTTCTTTATGACTGTGGTTTGTTCGCTCAAATAACATACCTGCATATAATTTTCGTATTATATAAGATTGAGAATGGAAATGGGGAATGTGTCAAAGAGACAACAACCCGACCATAGAGAAGACAACAACAGAAGGTCACCAACAGGTCTTTAATGCAACGAGAAATTCCCGCACCGGGAGGCGTCCTTCAGCTGGCCCATAAACAAATATATATACTAGTTCAGTGATAATGAACGCCATACTAAACTCCAAATTGTACAAATTGTATGTTTGAGTGTACCAAAGTAACTCCGTGCTAATTTGTTTTTCTTTCTTATGCATAGTTTTGAATTTCTAAAATGGTATTATTATAATAGTATAATAATAAAAATAGCAATAATAGTAATAAAAATATATTTTTAATAAAACCGATGGAAGTGGTTTGGTTACTTTAACTGGCGACCGTTCTGATTTCAATGATGACGAGAAAACAAAATAATTTACAATTTAAAGAAAACATTGATAAATTGATTGAATTATAAAGTTCAGTGGACATTGTTTCATGCATTTTTAGATCAATTAGATGGAAAGTGATGTATGATGACACAACTTGAAACAATAGTCTTTGGGTGAACTTCTTTATAGAAAGTGATGTATGATGACACAACTTGAAACAATAGTCTTTGGGTGAACTTCTTTATAGAAAGTGATGTATGATGACACAACTTGAAACAATAGTCTTTGGGTGAACTTCTTTATAGAAAGTGATGTATGATGACACAACTTGAAACAATAGTCTTTGGGTGAACTTCTTTATAGAAAGTGATGTATGATGACACAACTTGAAACAATAGTCTTTGGGTGAACTTCTTTATATAAAGGTGACAATGATAAAAAGAAACTTATAAATGATGTTGTTTATTCTTCAGACCACACGAAATATCGCATTTCGAAAACCAAAACTGACCTATTTTTGACCAGACGTCTATCCATAATAACATAGGTATAATGATATGGGTAGTATTCATTGTGTCCAAAGTATTAACGAAAACATGTTTATATTTTACGGGGAAAACAATTTCTTGAACTTGAAATACTTATCTTTATGAAAGTAGAACCAAGCCTTGAACTTAAATATAAACCATTCAAATAGTTACGTAATTTTTGATCAGCTTTGTATTTTCTATTAATATCAATTTAGTAACACTGAGAAAAAAAAACCGCCTTAAATATTCATATAGAATACAATATACCAGGTACATATGGACTTAAAACTGTTTGTCGTCTTCTAAATATTGTCGGCAATTGCTCCAAACACCATATTACATATTCATATAAATCATATCAACAGCCCGATGTGTCCTTCTATTATATAATTCAAAAGTTATATGAATTATTTTGAAAAAGATAATGAAAGAATAAACATCGTCAAACCCAATTTTATAAATCCATAATCACAGTAAAACACTGGAAAAGCTTATATATATATATATTGAAGATTCATTGAACACAAAACCATCTATAATTTACTTTCGTGTTTGGATGTAGTTATAGTATAGTACCATTATCATTTGGAACTCATGAGACGAAGGAAACATCAGATGATTCAAAATTTAAGAAATGTTGACCTCAATACATTCCGCTGCATCCTTGTTTATTGTGAATAAATGAAATAGCCATTCCTCCGAAGTAAAACATAAACATGTGTAGACCATTTTTGCATATTTGGAAGGAAATTTTCCAATGCTTCAAACTCATTTGTTATAATATTCCGAAAAAATGAAACGAATATTTTATAAATTTCACTCGACTCAAATTCATCAAGAATTTTCAATGCCAAATATAAAAGCCTAGGATGCATTTGAACTAGAACAGTTTTGAAAAAAAAACTATCTGACTAAAAAGACATAAAAATATTAGCCAATCTGATCTATGGTCAACGTTGTTGCCAGGCGGAGTCGGAAAATAAGTTTCTCTAAAAAAATATACTGGCATCTTTTAGAAAGGATTGGTATTAGTCAATTAGAACCGAACATTCCTTGAGAGAAATTCGAACTGTTTAAAACTGAGTTTTGATTGGTTGAATTGGTGCTAAAGCTAATAAATTAAAAATGCAGAAATACAAGATTTATGAAAAATAACACAATTTTATGAAATGCTACCTGATATATATATGTAGCTGCTAGAGATTATTTAACGGTAAGCCAATAAACTCCATTGTTTGATAATTTCCGTAGTGGTATACCATACATATTGGCCAAAGGTTTTTCCAACTGTCCCAATGCTGCCGTGTTCCTATTTTCTCATTTTTTGTTATTCCGCAATATTCACTCAAAGCACAAGATAAACCGTGTAATATCTGATGCCTTCACTTAAGTCTATATTTATCTACCATATCTTATAAAATAGTTTCATGATATCCAATGAAATAAGAATTAGAAAAAATATCAATTTATTTCATTTATCAACAATGCATTCAAAATCACAAGAACGTTTTACAAGGAAATCGCATGTGATATATACATCTAAAGCACCAAGATTTCAATTACACTTAAAGAACTCCGTTCACACAGAGTATGGGTTTTGTAGCAAAGAACTAATCACGTATATTAAAATTGTTTATTAAATTTCCTGCATGATCATGTTTAATAAAAAGCAAAGGAACATATATTTTGTACAAAGACTTATTCAATATGGTATAATAACAATGCTTTTTTCTGTTTGATTGATATGACAATCTTCTTTGAATACATTCTTTCTGAAGAATTAAACACGCCCTGAGACCGTTTTACAGAGCCAATTTACCGATAGTGTGGAACTTCAAAGAATAAATTATCACACAATGCATTGTAACTAACTCTTCAAAAGAGAATGTTACAAAATTTTAACATTTATATATTCAAAGAGTTGTAAATGATTCTTTGGGGCAATCTCCGTCACAAACACTAGTCACTGCTGGTGGTATCACCTCATTTCCTGTGGTGGTTAGTCTAAACAAAAATTTGAAATACCACATCCAGGAAGACTGTGTCAAATTGATGAGTCTTCTTTCTGAGGTCAAAATAGTAGAGACTCAAATCACAAAAATACTGAACTCCGAGGAAAATTCAAAGCGGAAAGTCCCTCATCAAATGGCAAAATCAAATGATAAAGCAAATCAAACGAATAGACAACAACTGTCAAATTCATGACTTGGTACAGGTATTTTCAAATGTAGAAAATGGTGGATTAAATTATGATTCTCACTTTATAGGAAAATGGTATATCTTTCACGTTAGCATGCAGGATTCTATACTACATTGGAATAGATATACTAATATATACCTTATGTATGCCGCACGCATACATTTTAAAACCACAGTTTATGTCATTAGGATCTGCAAAAAAAAAAAAACCCACACTTATATACATGTGTATTTGTTCAGCTAGAAGATCTATGCTATTCTTCAGTTGAAATACTAGTTTGTCTAAATGTGCTTTTAGAATAAAACCTTTTTTGGTTTGATGTCAACATGAATGTTGAAACATTATAAACCATTGTTCAATAGTTTTGAAACATCGTTTTCAATAGATACTAGTGATCACTAGTAGGCTGGTAGTTGATATTTGAGTCATCTGCATTTCAAATAGACAACATTAAGCTTCATCAGAACAAATTTACCATCCGAACAGGGCTGATTACCCTCTCCAAATTCAATTGCATGAAATTGTGAAAAATTAGCTTTACATCTTGTAGAAGCCGGGAGAGAAATTTTCCGCCTGGTGAGGAACGATTTAATTTCGGTATCTTGCCCAATAAGACGTGAAATTTGGGATGTAATGAAAACTCATTGATACTGTACGACATCACATCCGCACGTCTTTTCTTCGCTTCAGTGCTTATTTCATCTTCAGGCTCACAGAGAAATTTTCTTCAGGCAATTATTTCGTATTTGTAAAATTTCCAAATTATTCCGCAAAAGGTTAGTCGTGAAACGTTTCATGACCATTCATCTTTTAATAGGTTACCCAACGTGATTTTATATACAAAGAAATAATCTCTCCTGGTCATTTGAGTGTTTTACACATTAAGAGATCATTCTCTTGAGTAAAGATCATTTAAACCTCGATTAATCAATAACTGTTTTAATCGTAGAGATTTTTCTGTAATATCTTTTCTTCTTTTTAATAAAGAGCCGTGAACTTCCGCGGGACGTAAATCATACCATCTTCCAATTTACAGACTGTAAAATATCGCAGCACATGAAATTAACATGGTTAATAGGTATCAGCGACACAACTGTACAGTAATTTCTACAAAATTTCGATCCCTTAGTAGCGTTCGAATAGCTTCTCAAGTAGTCGTAAATCTTTATTTCAATTGTGTGGAAATTTGTTTTCTTAAGCGAACAACATTAACCATCATAAAACAAATAAATTGCTACATAACTATGGGAATTTATTACATTTCGTCGACTTTCTTGACCAGGAAATGAATATGTTTGGTACCATTGATGGCATTTTATGCAATTTATTTCACTAATTTGTGAGCGTAATTGAAAACGCATAATTGGGTTGACAACAATCAGAAAAATAAATAGTTTCTCATTTAAACAATAATAAGTGAATGAAAAAAGTCAAAGATGTCATCTAAACAGCGACCTTTTTAATTATTTGTCTTGAGAAAGAATCAACATTAAACAGCATATCGTTTGTCAAGAATACTTCACCCTTATGAAGAACATGTATTTATATTCTATTTTATGAAAAAAACGATTAGAATATTGATGGAGTGTTTTAAATTATAAAATCTTCGAACCCAATTAATTCGTAAGGAAATATTATAAGTTTCCTATTAAGTGAGGAATTCTTTCTTTATTGTAATTGGTAATTGCATAAACTTTCAAGTGTTTTATCCGTTGAATAGTATTACTTAAGTTAGTACCCACTACTTTAATGTTAGCCGAGCTACTGGTTAATACTAGCAGAGGACAAATAACTATACCAGAATGAAAGGACAAATATACTTGTATATGTTTTACATTTGGTACGTCATATTGGCGTTTTGTCTACACAAGACATATCAGTGGCGCTGGATTCAAGTTGTAAAGTCAAAATCAAAAACAAAGTTGGAGAGCATTCATAACCGAGATTGACGAAATGATGTGAAAGACGAAAAGGGCGATCAAAATGTGGTTAAATAAACCTTGGTGTTTTGAATATTTTAACTTTTTGAAAAAGAGAACTGTTTTTAAACTTATGTAACATTGTTGTATAATATTCATAAAATTATATATAATAGTTTTTAAATAAATAATAAAAGGATGTCAGATACATTCATATGTCAACGCAAAATTTGAAAAGAGTAAACTGTTTTTCATCTAGTACCGATACATTTATTCAATTCTAATAATAATATAAAAATAATATAATATATATTAATAGAATAGAATAATATACATTTTTACGATATGATTTTTATATGCGATTGTCGGAAATATACATTTAAGTAAATTCAATTATGCATGTTCCCCGAAATAGCTATAAAATTCTTTATGCTGTAAAATAATCATATAAATTCAGTTCCATTGTTTTGTAAAATGATAAACACACTGTATGTTCAATTGCAATTTTTTCTCCACCAGTTCAACAGATCACTGAGATTAGTTTTCTAAGAATAGTGAATTTACTCCCTTTTCCCATCTTTTTTGTAGTAATATTGTTTTATATCTATATATTTTGAAGAAAAATATGAATGCTCAGGAGCCTGTAATTCAGTGGTTGTCGTTTGTTTATGTGTTAATAGTTATCAAAGGTACCAGGATTATAATTTAGTACGCCAGACGCGCGTTTCGTCTACATACGACTCATCAGTGACGCTCATATCAAAATATTCATAAAACAAAACAATACAAAGTTGAAGAGCATTTAAGATCCAAAATTTCAAAAATTTGTGCCAAATAAGGGTATGGTGTTACATATTAGTTTTTCGTTCATTTTTTTTTACATAAATAAGGCCGTTAGTTTTCTCGTTTGAATTGGTTTACATTGTCATTTCGGGGCCTTTTATAGCTGACTATGGGGTAGGGGCTTTGCTCATTGTTGAAGGCCGTACGGTGACCTATAGTTGTTAATATCTGTGTCATTTTGATTTCTTGTGAAGAGTTGTATCATTGCCAATCATACCACATCTTCTTTTTGATATTTATGTTCTTTAAAGATAGTAAATATTAAGTTAAAGCACGCTTTGTTTTAATTATCGCTTAAACTTTAAAGAAAAAATAAGGTTTGCAATTCAGCCCAAAATGCTTTGAACGATTTTTCTTTACCCGGAGCGCTCAAACACTAATAATTGAAAGTAGAGAACAGTTTGATTCATGAATATGATAAGACCTGTCGGATGTATAAATACATGGGTACATAAAACATGAGGACTAATATGACCTAAAAGGGACAAACAATAATAGCATAAATACATCTTTTCCTGAGGGAGTTTGAACCTTCTTTTCTAATAATGTCTATATCTATAAACGAAGGATTTAAGTAGGTTATAAATCCTGTTAGTTCCGAAGTCTTGATTGGTGAGCTTTAAACTTATTTGATTGGCAAATTGAAATCCCTGCTTTGGTTGTAGCACAGATAAATTTGACCTTAATGCTCTTTTTAACATAGATCCAATATTTTATCTGGCTAAACATATTGTCTTAATGTATCTTGCATTACCTTAACGATAAAAGTAACACCTTTTTCATGTCTTTTTCATTTCACATAAATACACAAATAAATTCCGGTAAAACATTTTCCATCTTTTAAGATGAATAAAATGATTGTCCCTGGTGACCTTTGACATATGTACACTGCAATTGCACCAACAATCGTCTAAGTAAATGCTTATAGACGTACATTGAAATATATGCATGCTGGATGCTATTTACCATGATATTTTGTAAAATAATTGAATGCGTAGGACATATCTTTTTGTATTTCATTATATATTCATGTGTAACTAAACGTCTCGTTTATGCACATTGCAGTTGCACCTACAATCATTTCAGTGATTACTTATATGTGTACATTAAAGCATGTGAATGCTGAATGTTATTTGCCATTACAGTTTCTTTAAATACCAACATACGTGGGACATTTATTTCAATGTTTTTTTGTTTTATCCATGTGTTACTAAACTGGTGTCTTTTATGCACACACAATTTGTCATGCGCAGGTAATATATTGTTTAGAGGAGTATTTTTTAATTGGTTTCCTCCCGTTTAAAAACCGTCTTCAGGAATAAAAATGAAAATGAGGTTCTGTAAATTGGATGAATCACAAGCAAACACGTATACAACTTTCCATTAGAGATCAACGACACAGTCATTTACAACATTCGGTACAGCCTTTATCAATGAGCAAACTCATACTACATATTCAGCTATAAAAAGCCCAGAAATGACAAATGTAAAACAATTCAAACGAGAAAACAATTTACGTACAAATAATGAACGAAAAATAAATATAATATACAGACACAAATGACAACCAATGAATTATAGACTTTCTGTTGTTCCGTTGTTTTTCTTTTTATAGTTGATGTTTATCTCTCGATTTTACTTTGTGACTTTGATTTTTTTTTTTCGCTTAATCGATTTGTGACTTTTGAACAACGGTATACTAATGTTGCCTTTATTAGGGAAAAGTAAAATCACAAAAATACTGAACTCAGAGGAAAATCAATTCGGAAAGTCCGTAATCACATGGCAAAATCAAATAACAAAACGCATCAAAAACGAATGGACAAGAGTTGTCATATTCCTGACTTGGTACAGGCATTTTCAAATGTAGAAAATGGTGGATTGAACCTGGTTTTATAGCTAGCTAAGCCTCTCACTTGTATGACAGTCGCATCAAATTCCATTATATTGTCACCGATGTGTGAACAAAACAAACAGACACAATAGGTAAAAATGTCAAAAATAGAGGTACAGAAGTCAACATTGTATTATCATCTTTATCACTATAAAAACAACAAATGTAACGAAGAAGCACAAAAAGGCATACATCAAATTAAAATCCTCATTTTGCTTATATTATACGATTTTATTTGTCTATGTAAAATGCACCCATCAAGGATGGAGGTTTTGAGTACTGGTGTAAAATTGCGCGTTTGAAAGAAACAGTCACATACAGATTGTTCATCATTTATGCGAGGAGGACATTTATTCCTGGAGAATTTTTTGCAACTTGATCAGTAATCTACTCAAAAATCACATAAATTCTTTAAAAATCAATTTCCTTTTTTCTTTTTTTTTACTTTATATATGTTATTAATCTAAAATTGCAATCGTTTATTAAATATGATCTCAGACTTTTTATACAAAACTTTCTTTTTTAAATCATCAAAAGAGTTCATTTTGAAATAGCGAAAATCAAAAGTCTATAATTTATCACAGTTTGTGTTTGGTAGAAGGCGGATACAGTTGATAAACGCATACATTTACTTTTTCTTTCTTTTCTTTTAACTGCATACAGCTTTAGTTCTTTTCTTTTTAAAACTGAATGTATCTTCTGATAAGGAACGTGTATTTCTAAGAATAAATAAACATTTGCAGGAAGTCTTCACATTTTCAAATGAGTATGCCTGTATAAAAAAGTAAAATTACAAAAAACAATGAACTCCGAAGAAAATTCAAAACGAAAAATCTAAAACACATCAAAAGAATGGACAACAACTGTCATATTATATTCCTGACTAGGTATAGGCATTTTCGTATGTAGAAAATGATGGAGTAACTTGGTTTTATAATTTGCTTAACCCCTAACTTGTATGACAGTTGCATTAAATGTAGTTTTTTTGTCGTTTTAAATTGTACGAGAACAAGATCTGCTTGTTTCTGAATCCATAAATTTTTAATTGAAATATCATGTGATAACAGCTAGATGTAAATAATCATCTTGTTTAACCAGTCCTACATCTATATAATATACAGTGAAGAATTGTCTTACTAAACGAAATATTTATCAAATAAACGCAAGAGACTTTTAGAAAAATTAACAATTATGCAAGTATGTCAACTTTTTAAACATGACTGTACTATTGAAAACAATATAAAAAGAATGAAATGTACCAACAATCACTAATCACATAAAGATGGCACCATCATGGCTAAGGGAAAACAAGACCATCCAGAATGTGTTGTTCCAACATGAGAAAATATCTGATTTTGGCTTTCAGTGTTTTTCGATTTGATCTGAGTTTTTCATGTTGTGTTGACTTTTATTTTATTTGTTTGTGCATATCCCTGTTATTAATTTTCTCTCTTTTGTGTTTGCTGTATTTCTGTCACGTAAGGCTTTAGCGATTATTTTTAGCATTGTCATAAAGCGGGAGGTTTGGCGTTCCATTAAACTAGGTTGAACCTACCATTTATGTTTTCTTAATATGATCCTTACCAAGTCAGGAATATGGCAGTTGTTATCAAATAGTTCATTTCTATGTGTGTTAGTGTTTGTTTTTATTGCAATTCGTTGTTCCTGTTGTTCCTTTGTTTTCCTCTTATAGTTGATGTTTTCCCCTCAGTTTAGTTGTGACCCGGATTTGTTTTTATCTCTCAATCAATTGATGACTTTTGCACACCGGTATTCTATTGTTGCTTTTATTTATAAGCAACCAAATGCGTTCGGAATGAAAGCGTTAACTGAAGGTTAAGAATAACATGCTGTCTGAATGTACAAGAATCTTGTAATGGTCCGCATTTGATTATACGTTACTAGAAAAAGACTATATTGCTCTAGACTAAATTCTTCTTTACCTCTCACAGATTCTACGTCTCACCACCCGGGGGTCCACTTTATGTGTTGTATTCTTTTAGTTTATTTTGTGCAAGTAGTTATCATCCTTATTATGTAAAATACATTAGCAACATTATGTTAATCAAACACAGTTAAGGTATTTGGCGTCTTCGTTTTACAATTCTCCTGTTGAATTACGCAGTCATTTGTGCTTGAAATAGGTATAAAACAGAAATTGCAAAGCCTCTTTATTGTGAAGTTACATTTCATTTGTAACAATATTTACATGTGGATTGATCATCTGAGATATTTCCGTTAAATACACGGATGTGTGTAAGTTGGTGTTTAATTAAGAGATTAACGCGCTTTGGATCTCTTTTGTGGTAGAGATTGTGTTCCGTTTCTGCTTGGTGTCAGTAAAAAGCATATTATATTAAATCCTTCAGTTGATAATCATATTATTGGCTTGCCATCTGTGAAATGAAGAGTTATTCAGAGATATATATTTGAACTTTTGATTAAGCTGCTATTATATTGGATGGTTTAAACAATTAGATCAAATAAAACACAGAATACATTAATGCAACTATTGAATTACAGAGGAAATTACCGTTAGTAGGTCTCTATCAGCCTCATTATATATTCTTCACGTACACAATTAAACAAAAACATTCGAAATTCAGACAAACAAAATGCATTGTATTCTTACGATGAGATTTCCCTGTAGAATTACCATGAGAAATGGGAAAGTTGTGTTTAGATTATTTTACCTGTAATTAATTTCACGTCAGGTAGAGTCGGCATCACAAACAACAGGTTTAGAAGGAAATAGGTAGCCAGAATCAGTAACTTTCCCACAAAGATATCTCACCTTACTACCGATGTGATGAGTCAAAAACTATGTTTTGCAGTTAGTTGGTATGTTTTGTTCTGTTACACCACTGTCCAATGTTGTTATGGTAGGAGAACAATCACAGACATGTGTTATTATTATGTCTACACCTGTCCTAGACTGTAATCTAGTGAGTTTTCGTTCATTGTTTTTCATAATAATCCATGCTATTGGTTGTTCCTTTTAGTATTGATCAAGCCAGGAATTTTCATAGCTTACTTTTCGGTTTCTGTGCGGTTCATTATTGAATGGCAATAACGGTTTCGTCCTCGTCCGCTGGTTTCAGCTGTATATATGCTTTATTGGAAGTCATACCAGATCTTTTCATTTTATACCTTATGAATGTATGAATCATATCTACTTAACGTTTAAGGTACGAAGTGTTTGTCCATTATTTTGTGAATAGAACGAGTGATGTCTGATGTGATAACGAGACTCTATTGATAACAAGTCCAGGATTTAATAGTCAATCAACTAATAATTGAATTATTAAAATTTATTTAATATCCAGTGGAAACTGTATCCTGCATTTCAGGACGAAAGCAACACAAATAATTCAAGAAACCTATAACAGAAGTTTTGTTGATCCAAAAGACCTGGTGCAACCTACAACTTTCACTTGCATAATAATTATACCAATATTGAAAAGTTTTATTAAACTATCCACCTTTGCAATCTGTGTTTACTTGTATTTGGTCTTTTTGTCAATTTATTGCTAACATAACCATTCTTTATGTTTGTTTACCGCATGAATCAAAAGTAAAATAAAAAAATATCGAAATCCGAGAAAAATTCAGATCGGACAGTCTGTAATCAAATGGCAATATAAAAAGGGAGTCTTACCCTAATTTATAATTAGCACTACTTGTTTGTATTTTTGCTTTGAAAAGCTTTTCAAATTCTGAATGGATTTTTTTTTCCAATCATTTTTGTTTATTCTTTTGCAACCGAAATGTATACGAATCGCGCGTTCAACGGGCCCCATCCTCAGCTTTGTATATTTGAAGATAGTTTCCAACCACTGATTTTCTGTAGATGCCACTGCATGTGGGCGTTCAGTCATCAAGAATGACACAAGTCCAGTAGTCAGTACATTTATGATTTGTGTTAATACATTTAATGCTAACAGGAAATTTCATTTACTGTTAATTTACAGTTCAGTTCATGAAATGTGAGATATCATTCGAAACCTTTTCTGTTCCAAATAAAACCAACAGTAGTATAACGGTGTATAATACTCATAAATTGTTGGAGAAAAAACTAATCCGGGTAAAAAAATTAAACTGAGGGAAACGCATCAGGTATAAGAGAAAAACAAAGGAACAAGAGGAACACTGCAGTGCATCAAAAACAAACGCCAAAATGCAAAGAACCGAACTATAACAACTGCCATATTTCTAACTTTTTGCAGAACATTTTATGAAAAAATTGTGGGCCAAACCTCCCACTTTATGACAATATTAAAATAAAATATCACTAAATCGACAAAACTACGTGACAGAAATACAGCACAAAAACAAGCAGGAACATTCATCCCAGAGAAACAACCAACAAATAATATAATAATTGACACAACATGCAAACCGCAGAACAACAAGAACACATTCCCTCAACGACACACACCACATGAAATCACAAAACAGTGACGCGCTTACGTAACTTACATGCAATCTCGGACTTTATACAACTACTTAGTATTTACGCAATACTCTTCTAAAATATTTTATAACAATGATGTCATGGAAAGGCAATTATTTAATTATTCGGACTACAAACGATGGGCATAACAAATGATCCAACCGAAACCATAACAGACACATAAAAAAAATACATGAATGGTGGATGTAGAAGGCCTTTTATCAGATTATGCAATTTATCAAGGATATAACTGTATTGTATTTTAAACTTCGACGGCATCAATTGGGGATTTGATGGTCGCAAATTAAGTTTACTGGCGACGCGTTACAAACGTTGTTGCATTAGAATTTAATTTAGCTGCTCAAAGTTTTTCCGCATCGTCATGATTTGGTCAAGGAATTGTTTTGCTTCCATTACTACTTATGGGTTTTAGGAGACAACACGTATTGCACTTAAATATAACATGGTGTCTGCTCTATGGTCGGGTTGTTGTCGCTTTGACACATTTCCATTTCCATTCTCAATTTAATGGTATGTTTGATAACTTTATACAACCATTGTATAGTGCTACAACTGTCCTGGCATCAAATAATTAATGTTTTTATTAAACGGCTGGTTCAAATACAAATTTTCAATCCTGATATAAAGGAACGGTTATAAAGGAGCAGTTTATTTGACGTCATATCATGTGAAACAAGAATGTGTCCAAAGTACACGGATGCCCCACTCGCACTATCCTTTTCCATGATCCATGGACCGTGAAATTGGGTAATTATCTAATTTGGCATTAAAATTAGAAAGATCATATCATAAGCAACAAGTGTACTAAGTTTCAAGTTGATTGGACTTCAGCTTCATCAAAAACTACCTTGACCAAAAACTTTAACCTGAAACTCCCACTTTTATTTTCTATGTTCAGTGGACCATGAAATTGGGGTCAAAAGTCTAATTTGGCTTAAAAATTAGAAAGATCATCTCATAAGCAACAAGTGTATTAAGTTTCAAGTTGATTCGACTTCAGCTTCATCAAAAACTACCTTGACCAAAAACGTTAACCTGGACGGACGAACGGAACCACAGACGGACGGACGAACGGAGCCACAGACCAGAAAACATAATGCCCCTCTACTATCGTAGGTGGGGCATAAAAATATGATTTAGAATAAAATGCTAGTAAGGTATTTACTATCATGCTATGGCCTTTTTAGTATCACACTTTTAAACAATGTAATACCCCTTGCAGAGATTTTTGGTTTATATTTGTGTTTCAATTTGATACGAAGAAGATATTGAAAAGGCCATATGTATAGTATACTTGTTATCTCCATATATTGGACATCGAAAACACGATAATCCAATGAAACTTGTGTTATTTATCGGCTTAGTGTTGTTCTTTATTACAAGGACCTTTTAAAACACCTAAATGTAGAGCCTATGATAAACTCTTTAGATTTGCTATTTGCGTTGAAACGTACAAATTGTGACTTTGATGGGGAGTTATCTCATAGGCACTCATACCACATCTGTATCTAATATCCATATGATATGAATATGCAAGTATGTCGTTGTCTTTGTTATGCTAGTGAAACCAAAAGATCACATCATTTCTTTAATTCTGGTCAAATTAAATTAAGTCCCTTTTATATGGGCATGCTTGATTTAATGTTTTTGTCTGAAGAACATATTACTTCCAATGAATTGTAAGATATATACTTCGCGAAAGCAGATGAACAAATTCATGCATCACTATATATTTATCTGTTGCATTGGTCATCTATGATTTATCATGTGTTATAATAGAATAAAGGATGCTAATACCTCTTAACACCTGCATCTCACTCATCAAGTAAAATGTCTCTTTATTGTTAAACAGATCATAATAATTTAACTTATTGAAGAATAAAAATCCTTAAAGCATACCAAATGTAGTGCGACAACATATAGTAATAAATATAAAAAATCCTGAAAGTGGAAAAAATCCAGTATGCCAGATATCATTAATATCATTTTTGTTTTATTAATTCTGCTGATTAGTTCATAAAAGTAATAATTCTTTACATGTGAATGTATTAAATCGTTTGAAGTACTGCAAAATTATTTTCAAAGTCTACAAGATAGTCTTTTTTTTAAGCAAACCAGTTGTTACAGTTAATCTTTTTAATAAGAAAAAATATCTTAAATGACAATATACATTAGTCCAGAAATACTTGTGCATACAGTGACATCACGGTAGGTCATTTCTTTCACATTATACTGTTTCCATGGTGACTTGCAAAAGAGGGGATAAAGATACAAAAAGGACATTTTAACTCATAGATCGAAAATAAACTGACAACCCCTAGTTGTTGGTGGGGTTCGTGTTGCTAAGTCTTTAGTTTTCTACGTTGTGTCTTTTGTACTATTATTTGTCTATTTCATTTTTTAGCCATGGTATTGTTAGTAAGTTTTCAATCTATAAGTTTGACTGACCCTCTGGTATCTTTCGCTCCTCTTTTAAGCTATATTCAAACTTAGCCCAACAATGTTTTAAATTGTGAGTTTGTGTTTTTACTATGAGAAAAATGTTTTGAAAGCATGTCTTTTCTAAGTTTTACAAACTCGAATTAAAATAAAATGTATCTTATCCATCAAAAGCGATACATGGCAAACTATAAGATTTTTTAACGGACTTTATACAACGCAAGTCGGTTGTACTTTAGAGAGAGGATTGTGACTATTGTATGGATCATCCTTTTCAACACTTGTAATGTTTGAAAACATGGGAATAAAGAGAAAAGAATTAAGCCAATGTCAATATTATATAGCACGCCTGAGGTGTAAAATCATTTCAAATTCTCACAAACACAATGTAAAAGGCTGGGCTAACATGAAAAAAAAGATGAAAATATCATTATATCAAATAAAAGATGAAAAGTGAAAAGTCTCTATATAACTCACTTAATACCTAAGAAAGAATTCAGAACAGCTACCAGTAATTTGTGCATTTCAGATTACAAAGACACTCTGCACAATGCAGGTTTGGGTGATGTTTTAAAGCTAACAGAAACCTTTGTTGGTAGAAATGAAAAGATATTTTGTAACATTTTTATCACTTAATTAAACTTATAGATTGAAAAGATGTTTTTTTTATTTAAGAATATCAAACCTTCTATGGTTAATCCTCTATTTCTATCGGTGGGTTGAACGGATTATTGGAAGATTTTCACTCCTTTTTCAATGTCCCCAATTGACAGATTATCTTTATAGAACTCTTTAGTTTATTAACAATTAAAAGGGGAGCCGTAATTGTTGGTTAGATTTTCGTAATTCAAATAGGACAATAATTCAACATGTATTTATAAAGGTATTGAAAACCACGGTGTATTTAATTCACTTAAGACTTTATAAGAGATTTAATCCCCTTTCCCTCTCTAAAATAACAATAAACAGATACATGAAAAATTAGCATGTCAAATAGCCCAAAATTTCTTACAGACGCCTGAATTCCGATTTTACGGCGTCAAACAAAATAGAAACTCTCGAGAAAGAGACAGGCTTTTGAATGGGAACTCTTCTATTGCTCAGCCTTTCACATCGCCATTGTAGAGATAAGGCACGAGGGCAGTCAACGTCTCAAGAACGTTTATTCACACGGGGATTGAAAGAAATCAAAAGGTAACAGCATTGAATTGGATATTAATGCAGCAAATATAGTGTTTGAATCAAATGCAGGAGACATAAGAATTTTAATTCCGGTTTTATGAGGTGAACGAAATTCAAAAGTTTTCAGACGAACTTTTAAAATTTAGTATTATTTGTCTGCCCCCAGTTAATTGTAACTAATCGACCGCACAGGAATAATTTCAAAATTATAATTCTGCTTTTAGAAAATAAATAAAATTAATCATTTGTGACATTCCATGATTAATCTCAAAATAAATTTGACTTTGATGCTTTTTATCATTGAAAGTGAAAAAATAGTCGTTACTTAAATGTTTAGGAATTTCTGGATTTTTTACTCCTTCTTTTTCTACGAAACAAATTTTCAGCACTTATGTATCACAATACTAACCCTCTTTGATGGTTTACAACAAATTATAAATTATGTCATGCACCATCGAAAAAAAGATATTCTAAACATAAAAACATAAATAAATAAAAACATCATAGGAACCCATATCCCAATCATGAATCGAGTACATGGATTTTAAGTCAGCTTCGTACTTTTACAGCAATGTAGCTATTTCTATGTAAATTGCAATTAATATAAGGGTATTGATAAAGTTATTTGGACTAAATATTTGATATAACTTATCCTTAATCACAAAGCTCTGCAATAAATTGGTATCAAGTCTAAGCGGAAGTTTTAAGTTGGATTAGAACGATTTTTAACAAGTGATAATAAAGTTTGGTCTGGTTTTAATTAATTGGCGGAGTGAAATATCCGAGGAAATATGAAAAGCTTCCAAACTCCCTCTGGGCTGAAGCTGAATATGAGAAATTTTCCGCACGAAAGACACAGGTTTCCTCAAACCTTGCGATATCTACATAATGTGATAATTGGATTATTCCTGGGAAGTTACTCCACCGTGAGCCGTTCTTGCCGATGGATATTTATACATCGATGTCTTAGCGAGTTACCCCAATGTTCGGTATGTATAAGTCTTTAACATGTTCCCAATTAGATACGTTTCGACAGTTGAAATTTGACACTATAAACCGGAAGAGGATTTTTTAAATCTTAAAATTTGTAACTGATTGTTAGAACAATCTTGGTTAAGTAGATGTTGTTACCGCAGACATATATGCCAGACAAAATATATGGGACAATTTTCAATTACGGAAGACTAATACACAAATATATATTATATATGTAATATATTTCGTGGATAAAAAGAATAACATGAATACTAAAAAACTAATACATAGATTGGGATACGCATGCATATGGTGTTCTTTGTATATTTCTGTGCATATCTTGGCATGCCAAGATAAATATGTGTTCCAATAGGAAATTTCAAATGGTACTCCTGTTAGGTGGAACACTTGCACCTCGATAATATCATTAAAAGAATTTCTGAGTCCATTGGACTCATTCGTGTATTATCGTTTAATTATTGACCCCCTTTAAGCAAAACCAGTATAACCTGAAAGTCGTGTTGGTCAGTTACATTTCAACAATAGAAAAATAAAAATATGTAAGAAGTCTTCATACTGAATACATTTAGAGGTTTTGACTGATGTTCTAAAATCTATAAAAATGGAATACTAAATTCACGTTCAGTGTCTGGGTACAAGACTTGCACTTTAGTGCTATATTGTGAACTATTATCATACTGGCTTAACCACAGCAGCAATCAAAAACTAGATTAAATTTCATCGATATTTTCCATTTTTTTCAATTTATTCTTTTTCCCAAATTTGTTTTCCAATGTCTGTCACACAGGTGTACGTTCGATTCTTCAACTTGTAATGAATTCAAATGCAATGTAAGGAAGTGGTTGAAAATTCTCATTTTCCCAACAATATCAACATGTAATAGTTATAATCAAGAAATCATTACAATTCACAACAAATTCTGATTGACTCGTTATATCCCTCCTTAAAACATAACCCGTAAGGGAAGACGTTTCTTGTCCTAATCTGACTCCGGGCATTATCCACACCTCTTGTTGTGACTTACACGAACAGGTGATATAAGTTTAAATGAAGTGGAATCTTTAATCACCTGAAAAATGGAAAAGTTAAGTGTGGATCTTCCCGTTTTATCTGGATTATATACACCTTAACCAAAGATATAAAGGATCATAACAATGCCCGGAACTCGTAAACAACCCCGTGGTCGGTCCGGTACACATCGAATAATATGTAATACATTGGCTTGAATAGTTTATAAAGTAGGCTATTGTGTAAAAGTGTTAACTTTGTAATGTAATTCCTAGTAATATTTTAAATACGGACAACTGGTCAAGCACCACTCGACATAATTAACGAGAATATTATGACAGGCTTAGTAAATAAAGTACATTTAGAAGTTGGTCTACCATGAGGCAGCTTTGGGTTGGAAATTCTTCAACTTTGATCAATGCAATTACAAAAATGTCCACTCAGTTTTATAGCAGAAGTAGCAAGGCTCTAAAACGGAAATGCATGCCTAGAATAACCTAAAAACATCTTTCCTACAAAGGAAATTCCTATACCTGTATATACATATCTTACCAATATTTGGTAGATAAACCACTTTTAGTAATATATGGTTGCGGGTTTGTTGGTTTGTAAACTTTGACCATATTCATACTGTACTATTGTTCATCTAATCACAGACTGGCAAAACTATTTCTCTCGAGTCTTTGAAAACGCGTTTTCTCTGTCAGTGCAACTGGGAATGTATAGACATTGGGTACTAAGGAAATGTTCTCTTGTTCAAAATTCATCAAATTATTAAATTTGAAAAAAGAACCAACTTGGGGTAAAGAACTAGCTTTTGGAGAATAGTCGGTGTATATATGGTGCATACTCATATATATAAAGTGAATCTGTGACGTGTCCACATTTGATGGTAAGGTTGCTTAGCTGTTCCGTTTGAACTAATCCAAGTATTAACTGATGGCCCCACAAACTTGATGCAAGTCGAGTCATAGTCGAAAACAATTCATATAAAGACTCGGTGCCTTTCTGCATAAACCAACACAGTCAAAACATCCATTTGAAAGTATAGTGTTTGTCTTAATAAAAATCTACACATCTAGTTTTGTCACTTTCAGTTGGAAGCAGTCTGTATGTTTAACCGACTCCAACAGTCGTGTCATAGTCAACATTAAATGTTTGAAATTACAGTACGAGTCTACATTAAACGACGTCACAAGTTTAGTTGTTGCCATTTTTTTTTTTTTTAAGTTATGCCTGTTGGTATAACTCGACAACACCTTCAGTTTTACAATCTGTAGTATATATTGAAGTATTTTATGACCTCATGAAAATAGGAATATATTTCCAATGCCAAGTGCTATAAAATCTGAAATACTAGTATCTCATCGAAGAGACATGTTCAAACCGTGACAAGTTCTAGGTCATGCTTATGTTTTGCCTGCTTAATCTGTTAATTCTTTTCATTGTTCTTTGTGTAATGCTTTGTTTTCAGCAAGGCATATATTCTGTCCACTTATAGTGCTTTGTTTGCTTATTTAAGTTATTGAACTATTTTCTATGCTTTTCTACTGTGCACAACCTTTTACTCTAGCTTTGGTATTTATACCCCATTATTGCATGCTTATACATATGTGTTTAATCTGCTTGATACAACTATTGTGTTTAATGTATGCATGCATACCATGAAGCCTTGCTTCCTCTGTGTTATTGTGTGTGTGTGTGTGTGTGTGTATGTGTTTACATGTGTATGCTTTGTTGGATTGTGCTTTTGTTTTGTCTGTTTCAAAGCTCTATATGATTTTTATTATCTTGCATTTTCTTACTTTAAATACACTTTATGTTTGATGTCTTACATGTACGGAATGGTAAATATTTTTTTACGAAATGTTTAACCCTATGTAATAGTAATTATTGAGTATGTAATATCATTTCCAAGTGCATTCTTTAATGGTTTTAAACCTGAGCAGTTATTATTCCGTGATTGTAACATTTATTGCTGGATGATGATAGTATGGAGTATCATGTAAAACCCTTTGACATAATATTAAACTAGTGGCGTATAGTTTATCCGGTACTTCAAAATTGGAAATGACTGACTTCTTGTTTTTTCATTGGTAATTGTATTTTTATATAAACTGTTAACAGATTCTGCATAAAACTATATTTTATTTGACTTTACTTTAAGTTGAATTTAAAAAAATATATAATACTATTGTAAGCTTAAAACCAAAAGAAATAAACAGATATTTTGAATATATCATATTTTGCATTAGTGGGATAAAGACCCTTCATTGGAACAAAAATTGGTAAAATCATGAAATGTCAATTTCTCATTTTTTGCGTCTAAGTTGAATAATGGTTAATGTAGGAACCATAAAGGTCAATAGGGCATGAACAAATCTATTTCATTATGCCCCGCTGATTCTAAATTTTCTTACAGTTTCTTCTTTACTATTGTTGTTTAAACATTTTTTCATGTATAAAAGGATGTAATCAGAATTTGTTCTATTCTTTCCAAAAAAGGAAACTTTCTGCCAATATTTTAAAACATTGGATATAATTGGATGGCATACTCATGACCCCAAGACATATAGTTTGTCCTAACAGCACCCGAAACATGTAAAATATATACATCAGTTTCCACGCACCTGTTCTTTCTCTTCCGCATAATGGATTAATTGAGAACTGAAAGAATTAAAATTGATAAACCAAAACAATCTTCTCAAAAACGAATAAAATAAGAGGAAAATTAACTGAATGGAAAAAGGGCATATGAGATAAAGCAGTGACATGTGTAATTGTGTTACAGATGTGTGACTTTATATATAGAGGATGTAGGGATGTATGTAACACACTACTTAATATTGTACTTCACAACTTTTTTGTTCATTGGAATAATATTTTAAAAATAAAAATCGTCCAGGAATTAGTGACTTTGGAATAGGTTTATCATTTTACTTTTAGAAAGAGGTAAGATTTTGGTGACTTTGGAATAGGTTTATTATTTGGCTTTTAGAGAACGGTAAGAAGTTTGCAATTTGAAAAAGAATAAATTCACAAAAATACTGAACTCCGAGGAATATTCAAAACGAAAAGTCCCTATTCAAAAGGCAAAATCAAAAGCTCAAACACATTAAACCAATGTAAAAAACCTTTCATATTCCTGACTTAATTGGTCCAGGCATTTTCTCAAGTAGAAAATGGTGGCTTAAGCCTCGAATTGGTTTCTTAAAAGACTTTTTGATACTGGTAACAAATGCTTATCTTATCGCATCAGTGTAGGTAGCAATTGTTCCAAATATCTTGGAATTGAACAAATTTATTATAAAAACTGCCGTCCAATTTAAATCTTCTGAATGCTTGAATATGAATAATGTTGCACTGTTTCTTTTTCTTCTTTTAATTTAATGTTGGTGTGTTAGTAATTATAAAATAGAAGATGTGGTATGATTGCCAATAACATAACTCTTCAGAAGAGACCAAATGACACAGAAATTAACAGCAGCTATAGGTCACAATGAGCAAAGCCCATACTGCATAGTCAGCTATATAAGGCCCCAAAATTACAAATGTAAAACAATTCAAACGAGAAAACTAACGACCAAGTAAATGCTAGTTTGCAGTAAAATTTGGCAAACAGATAATATTCGTGTTTTCTTTAGAATTTTCCTGGTTGAATAGAAGAATATGCACGCTTTTGGTGTTAAAGGAAATAGAAATGAATTTTATTTATATGTATAAATTTCTTTAGATTAAAACCTTATGCTGAGGAAACAAGGGTATCCAGAAAACAATTCTTGATCTATCTATAATGTATAATATTTAACGTTTAAGAATCAAGGCTAAATTAATTCATCCATCTTTGTTTCCGATTCTTACTTTCCTCTGACAAACTTGAAAATACAAAATATATACGAGTTTGATTGTAGCACACTTCATTTTGCTTTTCTAGATTTAGAATTTTATTTCATGCTATTTTGCTTTTTAATGATTTAATTATTTTACCTCTAGTTTATTTATTTCTTTTGTTTATTTATTTCCTTTGAGAGGTTAAACATTCTATGTCTCATTTCTTTTGGGAAAACGTTATAATGACTAGATAAAAGAACAAAAAGAAGTTTTTTAATACAGATATGTTAATTAATAAATGATTGTTAAAGATTTCAGAACTTATGATGTTGTTCAAGCGCGATAAATCGACGAAAATATGAAATGTTATTAGTAGTTGGAGAAAATGTTGCGAGAGAATAAATTTTTATAACAATATATCTATATGTTTGCACTTATTCTTTCTTTATATAAATTACAAGCTTCATATTATGATGTTTTCTATTTACTTTGTCTCACAAAAATATTTTTTAAATGCACAAATTACAGCAATATCACACGAAATAATGTATCATACAATTCACCAACGTTTTGGGCGTGTGAACATATTGAAATAAATATATGCACAATTATCAAATTCAAATGAATTTTAAAACTAGATGATATTTGATGCATTGTTTATAAATATTTACACATGTACGTCACAGAAAAATTTCCAATTTTAAAATACACATTATTTTGTGTTCATAATTCTTTTATTTTATTTTATTTTTATCGGAAACTAAAATGAAATTGATGGAAAATTCGTACACATTAATAAATTAGTCAACGTGTTTCAAATTATTTTAATTAAAAAAGAAGTTGATAAAAAGAAAAAAAAATATTAATCTTACAACGAAAACATGCAATTTAATAATAAATAACGATGAAACAAAAGAAAAATACGTCAATTAATAAAGACAACCATCAAAGACTTACAGGTATTTAATGACGAAATTAATTACATTCGATCAGAAAATTATTTAATCCAAAAATCAATTCATCAATTCCAAAAATAATCTTCGTTTTTTGTTTAAAATACATTAAAGAAGTTTAAAAAGCAATGGATGTTTATGATTGGACTACTACAAATTCGATTCTCTCATTATCACATAGCAAGCCAATCTCAGCATCTTGTATTTTCTCACTAGACCGCCCAATTGGATATAATGTATTTTAATAATTCAATCCGATAGCAATATTATATTTTATAATTTCATCTTTACATTAATCTTATTTTGATTTAAACACTTCTGATTGCTCAAGCTTAACATAGTTGTAGAAGTCGTAAAATGATTGGTTGAAATTATTCAAGCTCCACCTATTTTTCATGATTTAATAAATATGTGAATTCATGGCTAAAAAGAACTTCTCTACAGAGGTGGCAGTTTTAAATCAGGCGTTATAACGTACCAAAGTAGTGGAAAAAGCAATCGGCCCTGAAATATTCGCTAAAGAATGATTGCAGATTTATAACATTATATAGCAGTAACTTCGCATATACTGTTTCTTTTCGCTCGACAAAAGTAGGAATTTTAACCCAGATATTTTATAACATTTTAAAAGCATATGTAAGCAGTCGCCATTGACAATTACTAGTTATGTTTTGAAAACTAAATGCACGTGTGTTAACTGTCCAGAGGAATTTACCTAAACAAGACGTTATCACTGAATCGTGAAAAATCTAATAAGTTATCTTCAGCGGAGGGACACAATTTGTAATTGATGCGTGAATGGGACAACCATTGTGGAAACTAGACAATTAACTACAAAATTTTTCAAAATTTTCAGGTAAGTCAATTGTAATAATTGTTTAAAATTTTGGAAAATAGCATCCTCCCCCTTTCTACTTGGTCATTTTTCATTTAACATTTAGATAACTCATTCTTTTTGTTTTCATCTCATCTCTGCGTTTCAAAGTTATATCGCGCATATAAAGGATGCATAATTTTCAGTTATTTGTGGGGCATTAGGAAATTATTTTTGACAATTATACTGACCGATGTTGTATTGTTTACGATGATACGACATATATTTTTCTTCCTGACTGTGGTAAGGAAAAACTAACAATTTGACCAACAGACTGACCAACAGTCCGGATTGAAGATGCTGACTTTGGAAATAGAGAGAAAAATAAAATAATAAACGTTCACGCAAGTTACATACCATCACGTGTATCTAAAACATTTCGCAATTTGGTTTTGAGGTTTTGAAGGATTCTAAGATAAAAACAACAATTATACCATCGTAAACTGGATATTATATGCAATAAATAATATATTTTACAGATTATATTTTAATCTATATATCCAATTTACCATAGAGTTATGTCACACTAATCTTTAAACAGTCGGTCAAATATATTTCTCAACATTTTGCTGCATGTTCTCTTATTATTTAACGACAGTTTATGTATGTTATTCTTGAGTACCTAGTTCTTCCTACAGCGACTTCAGTTCTGGAATAGACATCCTTATGTATACAAAACAATATAACAAATATAAAATGTAAACTTTATTTTTGATATTTATTTTGTTTATTTCTATATTTATTTCCTCTCATTGTAGAGTTATGATTTAGTAATAGCTAGTTAGGTTTATAAGTCACAATAATTTAACGGGCCTTCACGGCGCCCAGTGTACTCAATCTTAAATCCGTGTATTGAAAATGTATTAATAATATTTAACCCTTCAGACATTTTTGATAGTATAAAATGGATAAAAATTTTGCTTGTTTTTATTTTATTACATTGTGTGAAATTTACCAGGCATGAAATTGACAGTTGTCATTTTCAAAACACATGATGCTTTTTGAAGATAAACGGATTATCGCCCTGAAGGAAAATATTAAATCTTTATCTGTAATGTATTCGGAAATAACTGGATTAATCATAAGATAATCATATCCATATTTTAAAGAAATATTTACTGGGAGCAGTATTAGTATCCGACGGCTTAGCACACACAGTTTTTAGTTCTTAAATCATGTATCATATTTAAGGGAACACACATATATAAACAAATCACAAAAATATTCCATAATGAAATATCTCGATTTTGCAACAAAAATTATATAAATAGAACGCTTCTAAAAAAAAAACACCTTTATTGTTGAAAAAATAAAAAATCTTTTACTTTGCTAGGAACAATATTCTTTCCTTTATTATTTGCAGATTACAAAAAAGATTTATATTTCAAGTATATTTTTTAACTCGCCTGTAAAATAATAATTATAAATTTATTTTATTTTTATATGTTGAAGTGAATAAAAATGGTAAAATAGTTTTATATAAGCATCTTTTTCTTAAAAAATGAAATCACATGATTTTCAGACATTTCTATACTTATGCTTTTTTACATTAATTTTTTTTAAATTAAGTTAAACTAACAATAGCATATATCTTTAGTTTTAATACTCTTCAGAAACAGTCAACACTTAAAAATCATTAACAAAACAATATGAAACTCCTCAGTTAAAATTTGAAGTAGAATGTAAAATAACATTTCAATTCGATAGTACCCCTTAAATATTATCAAGAACACTTGTTCTAAACATTCGTTTAATACACAATAAAATTACATTTCAAATGCTTATTATTATAATTTTACAAATCTTTTAAATGTTTGATTATATACATAACACCTCTTGAATTTAAAGCTTCTCTTATGTCATTCCTCAATTCGTTTATAAATTCCCACTTCATCTAAATCTGAACAGATTAACTGACAAAAGTCTAGTTAATTATTAACTAAATTTAACTGGATTAATAGCTTTTCCTACAGTTAACCGCCAGGTAATATCGCCTTAGATTCTCTGCATTGATTTTAGAGTTAGTAATCCTTTAGTCTTAGAAAACACCATAACCGCCTTCTCCATGGAATACAAGAATTAATGAATATTTTCTTTAAGATCTGTCTACTTTTCTTAAGTAATATTTAACTCTGTATTGATTGACTTAAATTTTAAAATGTAAAGCGAGATCTTGAAGATGAAAACATTTATTTAAGGAATAATTCATCTTAAGTGCTAGCGTAGAACTAGTTATAATTACGGTTTAAGCAGAAAGCTTTCGACATATTTCAGTTTTTGTATACAATTGTTACTTTTTTGTACTTAGGACAGAATAACTATATGTATATAATTTATTTTTTTAACATTTGTACATATATAACATCAGTGCTATATTTTTTAACATTTGTACATATATAACATCAGTGCTATATTTTTTCATCATCTCAGAAAATATTTTTTTTATCTGAGTCACAAAGGCCATCTGCTGCATCTTATAAGATGTCCATTTTTAGAAAGACACAAAATAATGGAAAAGTTTCTAATCTAAAAATTTCCTAAATTAGATCAGATTTTTCTCTCTCTCTTTCTCAATAACACACAGTGAAAAAGATACATGTGTTAAAACTATTTGTTCCATTAGATGAAGAGCGAAGAAAAAAATAAAGGTTAAACAGTAATGAATATTTTTTTTAGAGAACACTGGATGTGCATTTTTTATCAACAAGACTAGTTATTTTGAATGAAAATCTCACTGCTAATTTCGAAGTATGAATAACTGAATAAATATGCAAGATTTTTATATTTTGTTTATTAAAAAAAACCTTGTTATGTTATCCTAAAATCTAGCAACATTCTGTACAGAATATTATAAACAATAAAAACCTAGGTTTACAAGTATGTCAAGTGAAATAATGTCTAATTAACCACACGTGTAAAATAAAATGTATAAATCCT
Source organism: Mytilus galloprovincialis (assembly GCA_037788925.1). NCBI lineage: Eukaryota > Metazoa > Mollusca > Bivalvia > Mytilida > Mytilidae > Mytilus > Mytilus galloprovincialis. The sequence continues at coordinate 1,501,387 of CM075341.1, read as the reverse complement.
CCCTATCCAGAGAAAAATAATTATTCCTTCATAAAAATCAAGTTGTCACATGAATTTCAAGTATTCATAGCTTTTGGCTGTGTATCTAAGACCTGTGACCTGACACCCCGTACCTGTCAGCGGGACACGGACAGTGTCCAGATCGCCGTATTTAATTAATATCACAAAACCACACTCATTTGTCCTCCTAATAGACTTACAGATTTCGGACAGATATCCCGTACATGTTACGTCATGGTGATCATTTCGACCTTCGGGTTATTAGTTGTATCCCAAAATTACATGATCACGGTGTAGATTTCGGATGTCAAGCAATCGACATCAGTTGTGTTGTTTGTACATTGTCTTATTCGTATCTGGTTCTAATTAAAGGATTTATTTGTGTTAATTTGGGTTTTGTTGAAGACGCCTCTGACAAAAAACATGCGATGCCAAGTGTAGCTTTGGTGGTTAGACGTCTTATTGGCAATCATACCACATCTCATTATTTTTAACTGCATTCAATAAAGAAAACATTAATGTGGAATGGGTAAAAGATTACTTTAAGAATATTTTGAATAGTATAAACAATCAAAATAAGTTTAAAACAAATAAATAATAAGAATAAATTTGGAATGAGTAAACATTTTGCAGATCTTTGGAATAAGGAAATAAATAAATAAGTTTGGAGTAAGGGACGACATCAAAAGTTCAATGAAGGATAAAAAACTTAATTCACATAGTTTTTTCACTGACCCCCCTCTCATAACTTAATTTGGGAAAAAATGATTGATATATGTAAAAATCAATGTCGTATAATAAAATCTTGCAGCAGTTCAACCCCCACCCCAAACTATTTGAATTAAGTTTTTTTTTTTTTTTTTTTTTTATCTTACATTGATCTTTTGATGTCGTCCCTAAGTAAACCATTGGAATTGGTTTGAATTAAATTATAGCATGCCTTTAGCACTAAAATTTGGAATGGAAATGGGGAAAATGTCAAAGAAACAACAACCCCACCAAAGAGCAGATATATGTCTGTCAAACTATTTCTAACTTCGTCACCAATGTCTTCGGATGACATTCTCGAAAGTCAATCAGAAACATAGTAAACAAAACAATTACGGAAAAAATAAATCTCCAAGAAGATAGCACCACAATGGAGGGCCGGTATGTCTGCACCTTATTAAAACATTAATAATAAACCAGTTACTACCCTTTTGATTTAGAAAACATCCGGTTGTTGAACGAATTTTGCGTGGTTTAAATTATTCAGCTTGTAAAATTAAACTCTCATTCGAACTAATGCATTTTACTTAATTAATCAAAGTCGTCAACAAAAAGTGCTTCTTATCAAACAAACGTATATTTTTCATTTATTCAAAATCATATTTTAAAGATTTAGAAAAAGTCATCATTTATAATTTCTTTACGATGTACGATGGGGGAACCCTCGCTAAGATCATCAGTTATAATGTTCAAAGGGATATTGAAAGTTAACTTGAATAGAAAACACAACTAATAGAATCAATGACTTTCAATCCGTACTCTTATAAATCTCCTACTGGTTATAAACATGCCGAACTATTTCTCTAAAGATGACTTTCCCTTAATTGAAGTCAGACCTGCTGAGTTGTTTTGTTGGTCAATGGTTAAGATATTTTGGTGTAAATATGAATATTAAAGGGTGATGATCCTTGCCATATAATTACATGTTCATAAGAGTCTTTTTACAAGAGTAACATCAGTTTTAGAAAAAACAGCTTGTCCTACCAATTAAAATGCCTTCAAACTTTCAACACTGCATTTTACATTTTTCAAAGTTGCCGCATTCAAAGCCAAATTGGCATGATGTCTGTTTTATTTGTCGCAAAATGACCAACTATAGCACATTGCAAAAATTCTCATCTCAGCATCATTTTCCTGTGACATTTTATAATAATAGTTCTGCACCTCGACATTTAACTTTATACAATTTGTTTAAAATCTGATTAAAAAGTAAGAGAAGGTGATATTGGAAATATATATTATAGAGAGATTTTCATTAAACATAAAAGTTGTCTTTTACCAAGGAAACACCATTTTTTGTGTATTTTTAAATTGGAGATTTTTTCTAACAGTATGAATAATTTATTCAATAATTCAATTAAAAAATTGTTTGTTTATTGTAGAAAACAAAACTCTTATGATATGCAACTTTCTAAGGTGCAAAGATGGAACAATTCAACCAACATATAATACAGGAAAGAATATAAATCCTCTTGGTTTTCTTTTAATCTCACAAAAATATATGAACAACAGAAGACGTGAGATGTATGCCAATGAGACAACATCATTATATATGTATAAAAACAAATTTTAATAAAAATACAGAACTTCAAGGTAAATTCAGAAAGGGGGTCCATAAAAAAATCAAAAAAAAATAAAATCAAACGGTCTGCTATGGCAACCAATAAAACGATCCATGAAGCTTAACAATATCAAAATCATAAGATTTCCTCCATAAAATATTTCTTTTTTCCTCCACACGCTTACTTTATTTGTGAATCTATTACTTTAACGCCTATCTGTCCATCTATGATAACATTACATTATAATAGGTACTTCTGGGTGATTAGCGTTGACCACAGTTTTGTTGGTTTTTGTCCACACCGTGTTGTTGTTGCCTATACCTGTATAATTAACCCACCAAAGCCATCTTGATACAAGATGAATTGAGATATGTCATAGATGTACCTTCGGGATGTTTGTCTTTTCAATGGTTATAGGATTCATCTACTGGTCCGACTATGTACCAAAATATTCTGTCATATTACACAAAACCATCATGTCAGACAGCTACGCTAATTAGAAAGAATAAATTCCCGCGGTTAACCAACTCGTTTATTCTTTTCGCTTTGAGAAATATTAATTTTAGCCAGGTTTTGCTAATACAATAAGAAAGAATATCTTCCCGCGGTTTACCAAAACTTTTTATCCTTTTCGCTTTAAAAAAGAATGTTTTTACTTTTATTTTCAATAACCATTTATAAAGATTCTTTAATTAAATTTTCAAAGTTATAACCAATCGGGTTTCTGATTGCTAAACGACAGTGGCAAATATTTCATGCATTTTTAGCATGCAAAAAGACATGAGGTTATTGATGGAATTTTTGTTTTTATTATGTAAAACACGAACAATCCAAAACTATACCTCAATAATGAATATTTGAAACTTCATATTAGTTCATAAATCTTTTATCTAAAGATAAGAGTCACAAAAAATGGCCACCCGCAAAGTCAAGGCATTGTTTCACACTTTCCTAGAAATAAAAAAATAAAATTTTGTGCAATGAAATGATAACATGAAACCAACATCTGAAGATAGAAAACTCCAACAATATTAAACAAGGTGACACAGATACACCCGACTATCTTATTCTATCTTTTTAACTCTTATTTGAAGCTTCTTACTACACGTAACTTAAAGCTTGATAAAGAATGTGAAGGTTTTAACCTTTAGTTTGTACATAGTTATTTACAATCTGATATTTAACGTCAAGGACATACGGGGACCTTCCGCTATAATGGCGGTATCCCAATTATATTTATAAAACTCCTAGAGAGTAATCATCTGTAAGAAATGTCATAAAAGTGAGGTTGTGTTATTTTGAAGCCAAATTGTCGATTTATACTTCTAAACCTGAAGCTTTCTCTAATATTAAATCATATGACAACCTTTATTGTTAACTACAATATCTTAATTTATGCTTGAAGAAATAAACTTTATCTCAAATATCACGGAAATACAAATCGTAAGTGTCAGTTTCAGAACTAGCAGTGTACATTGGCGTAATTCTTAAAGTTTGTATTGTAACCTTACGTAGCGTGGTAAAATGAACTACATTTTAACTGAATGTGTATTGCGTTTCACAATTGCATGATTTATAAATTGATTTATTTATTCCCTATTAAAATAATACACTCATTCAGCGGGAAAAAATAGAATTGAGTTGATTCATTGGAAAAATAGGGTTGGTCTTTGACGGATCAAGGCTGTGATTGATGGATTCGGTTGGCTTGTCTTCTCTAAGCCAATAGGATTCAAGTCACTTTACACCTAACAGTAGTTTTACTTTGGAGTTTTATTGTGTTCAAAGTCGCGCTGCCTATGTTTTCTGCTCGGTTAGGTGTTCAACAAAGTTATAACGTTAATTGGATTCATTGTACCATAAGGATAATCTACAAGCTTTTGTTTTTGTGGGTCACTCAAATACAGGACAGAGCATGTTAATGGACAGTGTCCGTGTTTTGTTTTCGGACATTGCTTAAATCTACGAAGACTTTCTGAGAGATGAATGTTTCGGAGTGATTTATTATTACAACATCTCTACTGTACATAAAATAAACCATATAAACATGCCAAAGATATGGTGCAGTATAAAAATTTAACGCTTGACTGTAACTAAATTATGTACTACACTTAGAATCGCGTGTGGCTATGTATGATCTAGCGTAAAACAATTGGAATACTTCATGTTGAATATTTTACACTTTATAAACTCGTTCTAGGTGAGATAATTTATATGACATCAATTTGTCAACTTTTCTATAACATAACGGCTTTACAGTAAATTGGAGACTTTTATATGTTTTTGATTTATATTTCTAACATAAACAACATAATAACAGGGTGCCATGCCATGTACCGGATCGGTTACTGCTGTTAGATTTTTTTTCTTATTTTTTTCATTCATCTCATGTTTATTTGCACTCATTTTTCAGTTTAATTATTTTCACTTTATTTTCATTTAAAGTCATAAATATAGACTTTGAAACTGTCACTTATTTGTGTTTTTTGTAGATGCTCTAGTTTTTAATTATTTTTGTGTCTTTTTTATTTACTTATTCAAATTATCATATTTGACTTCCCTTTTAAAAAAAGTTATAAATTATGCCATATCCTCTTTGAATTTTTCAAATAAGCTTAATCATATAATATTTTTAATACATATTTTTATTTTTTTATTTTTCAGGACTTTTAGACAATTTTAATTTGTTAATCAATTTCTATGACAACAGCGATTGAAGATAATACTAACCCTAACGTCATGCCTTCAAAAGGTAAGTTGGTCTCATATTTGTATCTAAGGTAACATTTTATAAACTTTTTTTGTAATTTTATTGTTTCAAATTATTTACCCATTGTCACTGGTCTGAATTTTTTATTGTGTTTTTCCTCCCTTTTCACTTCTGAGGATAGAGGGGGTTCTCTTTCATTCAAATTTTTATTTATTTTTGTTTTAAATATGTGTAGTTATTCAATATTTTTATATATGTGCTTCAACGTGTAATCGGCACCAAATTCTGTCATTTATGTTTCAAATATTTCTAAATTCATTAGCAACACACTTCTTTATTATGATCCAAAAGACAAAACAATCCCCCTAAAAACATAAAATATTTTGATGTTTGTTAACTTCTTTAACAAATACGACGTCAACTTTTGACAATATTTATAAATTTAACACGAAATCCATTTACTTTCCTGTTCACCTAAAATTCGTGTTTGTAGAGCGAGCTTCATAAATAAGATAATTCTATTCTTCTTTTGAAAACATTCGTCCATAAAACTAAATAAAATCCCAACAATCGCAATAAATGGAGGATATTTCAGTGGTTCCGAATTGTAATGAATCTATAATGCGGACTAATTCTGGTTTTATTTTGGAGAAGTCTCCCTTGTTATGAGTCGTTCGGATTATAAATCACATATAAGAACATCAGCCATTAATGTGAATGTCGGCTAATATTCTGGAAATATTGTCGACAATTTAGCATTTAGACACTAACTGACATTAGATAAGGTCAATTCATTGCCTTCTGACGGGAAGGATTTACTAGGATTTGGGACGCATCGAGTTGTGGATGTTGCTAAAGCCTGGTAATTATTCCCTGATCTCAAACTTCTTCATGTTTATCACATTGATCTGTACCAAGTCAAAATACAAACTTTATCATTGTTCTCAACATTTCATACATAAACAAAAATATTCTCTTGCAACTTTAAATCGACCACTTCATCATTTAATTGCCTTGTCACATTGGGTCTGTAAGAAACTAAATGTTTTTATTGCAAAACAAAACAAAACTATATAAGATCTGTGTGAAGAAGAATAAAAATGAAGTTTAAAAGGAAGAAATTATTAAGGTCTTCGTTTAATGCAGTTTTATCTGCGAATTTATGTGTTCTGAAATTTTATATGATGTTTTTTTTTTGTTGTTTTTGCATGTATATAATTTGCAACATTATTTCTAGTTTTTCGTTAAAACTTTATTTGCATGTAAAGTAAGACATTATGATTTGTGTTAAAGGTCAAGGTTAAAGGTCGACGAAAACTTGAAGCTGATCAGTAAAAAAAGACAAGATAAGGATGTGTACTTAAATATTTCATTTGAAACATAATTTTTCATGAAAATAATTTTACGTCAGTGGTAAATGGAAAATACATTTCCAACATGACATTTTGACAGCCACTTTGAAACAAAATGTTTTTACTACAAAGCAATATCCAAACAAGATCTTTTGTAAAGAAGTCTAAAAAGATGATGTATACCTATTGCTATATGACAAATGAAAACGTTTTAGTGACCCAGGGTCATTCGTTGTGAAGCTTTTCCGTTCGGAACAAAGCTATTACACTAAGTATTATTGTCAACGGACGAGTAATTAATGTGTTAACTATTATGGTCGTGAGAATATAAATTAATTTCTCTTATTTAGTGTCAAAATAAAATATAAATTTTCTTTAATTATCCGTTTAACATGATTCTTAATTGTAACCTTCATATTTGTCATCAAAATGTTTTATTTCATTTACATGGCATGGATGCCTTGTACGAGCTTCCGTCAATTTTTCATCGTGTTTTATGATTTCTGTTTGTTACACATTACATTGTCAGACACAACAAATTCCCATTAAGGAAAATGCACATTCCATGCTGATATCTAATATATTGTGTTGGATCATACAAAGGTCTCATTGTACTTAAGATATAAACTTTCACTCAAAAGGTATGTTTGTGGATATTCTCGAGAAAACTGAATTTCATTATGAAGGTCTGTTTTTTGTTGGGTTACTGTTCCCTCTGGGTGTTACTAGTTTCTATTGTAATAAGATTAATTTGGAAAGAGTGAAAACAACTTTAGATATACATTATCGCGTGAAATGTTAAAGACTGATTCATAAATAAAAGTATGAGTAATATGTGGAAAATCTTCTCAAAAACACAAAAACAGCAGAAAAAGATATCAATTTAGCCACCTGTGCGTAAGACTAAGAAACGGTCGATAACTCTGGCCACCTTGTCATTCGGTACAGGTGTAAACTGTTCAGGTAGAAAAATCACTTTAATTATCGATTCAGGTTCCAAAGCCCTGTGAACATTTAAGTATTTGTGTTCAGATGAATGCATCTAAAACAATACCTAAACATCAAATTATTTCTGTAATAAAACATGGAAGGTGATAGGTTTATAACTCATGCTATTTCCTTTTTATAGCTTTTATAGTAAAACAGTTTTTTGCTGAATCATTACGTTACTACGATGTATAGTAAAATGCAACTTTGCACCAAATCATTACTTTACGAATGTAAGGAGCAATTTATAAAACGCTTTAAAGTCACAACGTTTCTATAAGACTGCAAATCTTACAAGATATACAAGTAAGTTTAGCTGCACATAGTTTTTCAGCTTTGACTTCGTGATGTTGAATATGAAGTTTTACTTTTTTATAAAATGCTTTTGAGTTGGATTTTTGTTGTTGTTTAGCATGTTTTCTCCCTATTTGATGGTTTGCCACTAAGGTAATCTCGACTACTTTCAAGTGCTGTAACTATTTAAACCTATATCCTGAAATGTTGTTGATATGTTACTGTATAGAAATGTTAATGTTATATTGTACTTTTAGACGAAGATTCAAGTGGGAACTCTGTAGGAAGCCCTGACACAGGTAACAACAGCCTAAATAACGGAACAAAGAAACCACGCACCAAAAGAGGTGAGTTTCGTTCGAATACTTAACCAGGTTTTCATTTTTTCATCCAAATTTAAAAATAGGTTTTATTTGTTCCGTTGCTTAGGTTTACTATCTTATATGTCTTGTTTCTTTAGAAATATGGAATGAACAGAATAAAAAGCCTGTAATTGTTGCTTTATCTTCAGTTTTTAACTTAGTGTCTGTTCCCTTTTTTATTTTGTTGTTATGAGTTTTGTCTCTCTATTCCTTTTTATTTTTGATCGCAACCTAGTATCTAAAAATTGTAATCCATTTTTTGACAGTTCAGTTATTACGGAACTGATGCAGGAAAAAGTGCAAGATTTTAGATTTTAAAATGTTTTTTTGTTTATTAATTTATTTATGTATTTGTTTGTCCCGTGCCCTGTTCATGATCTTTATATAGATTCGTCTCACTTCCAGTTTCTATGACGTTTAATATTATGAGCATTTATTCAAGAAACCTCTGCAACTTGAATTTAAATTGTAAACAAGAAGTCAATATAAAGCACCTATTCACCAAACTTATTTAAAGTAAACACGGAGTAAAATTGCTCATTTATGACAAAAGCTTAAGCTTTAAAAAGCCAATTGAGATGAATTTATTTCGGATAATAGATTTGCACTCGAAGGCTTAACGCAATTAAAACAATTGTTGAACAGCCTCTAAAAGTAAGATAAATCAATAGACTTGAATGTTCGGTCAATTTGTATTAAGTATCGCTCATGTCGATAAGTTGTGTTTCAACAATAAATAAATCTGTACGACATCCTATCTTTTCCATTGATCCTACGTTTCATTACTTGATAATCATTTCGTTCAGGATCTCTTCATCAGGATTCAGCTCCAATTTTAAGTTGCAAATTCTTTGCTTTATGTATAGAACAATTCTGGGATATCAAACGATGATGTGTAATTGCTTGTTTCGCGACGGAATGACAACGATTTGAGTCCGTTAATTTGTATTGTGTCAACGTCTTTGAATATTTTATTGTAGGTTTCTGTTGATGTGCTATAGGCAAATGTTACTATTTGCCGTTTATAAATATAACATGAAAAAGTTCAACGCTCGAATGAAACATTATTTTGGACAGCATTGAGAAAGTATGTTTGCATAACTGTTTCTGGTAAATGTGGAAAGGAAAAAGGGGGAGGGGGGTTGAATACATACATTTTAAGTAAAGTACAGACCCCAATGTGTGTATTCATACAAATAACACAAAGAATTATAAATATACATATTTCAACAATTATATAAAGACTTCCTCATATTCGAAAATGTTTTTTGAAAGTCAATATCTTTATTTTGGTTCTGAATACTAAGCAAATATTTGTTTACTGTTGTATAAATCCTAACATCAATGCAAATGTCAAAACTTCTCGTTCTATAATCCTTCTAGAAATGTACAATGTGTGAACACCAAGGTCTGAGAGAAATAGGAGGAAGTAATTAGATATATTATTTATAAAAATTGATAATAAACAATGTAGCTGTTTTAAGATGTAAGTTAAATTATAACCACATGATTACAGAAGATCACAGAATCGAAAGAGGAAATATAAAACTTTAGATTAACCTTTCTATTTAAAGTCTAATAATTTGGTAGAGACTGCACGGGTGGCCATGGAAATATTTGTGAAATATTTTTTTATGCAAAAAGGACAAATGTCTGTTCTCCTTTACACATGCAATTGTATTATATATGATTTTGTTTTAAATTTGATTTGTTTATTTAGTTGCAGTTTGTATAATTTATTTACAATCCTTTTTTTAACATGTTGGTCTTAAAACATGTATAAATTCGATTGCTATCGCATCCCTGTTCGACGAAGTAATTCGAATTCTTCAACATTTATAATTCAAATGAAGTAGTAAAAAGTAGGTTTAAAAATGAGCTTTCAAACAAGCTAGATTGAATGAGGCTAAAGCTTTCACAAGTGTGGTAGGCTTGAGGCGATCACATTCTTATTGCAATTTCTCTTTGTGCTAGTCAAGAATCTACAAATCAAATTTTACTAAAGAAACCTTGTTTAAAGAATTATGCAGTAATATTATATATTCAATGTTACTAGTATGTTGCCCCAAAAAGGGAAAAAGTAAAGGTTCTAGTCACTTTTGGAAAAGGGGGAGGGTGATAAATCAGATTGACTTTAAACATTATTAGGATAAGGATTGCTTCTCCACTCTTTGTATACATGCTTGTCTATGTATCCTTTTTACAAATTTGGGTCGACCAATTGTACTTTAAGCTTAACTCGTAACTAATATTAAGAGGGTTACGATGGTTCAATCTAATTTAGATTTTTTTGTAGTGAATTGAATACACAATTGTATGTAGTTCTACGACTACATAAAGTTATAACATTGAGAATACCCATCAAAGAAACCGTGAACAATAGATGGTCAAATATATCTTCATACGATACATATTTTCACGTTGTAATTGAAAATTACACTTATTGTAATGTAAATGTAAATCGTAGGTAAAAAGAAATTTTCTTTTTAATAGATCTTTCCGGAATAAAAGTGAAAAGAAATACTCTCATTTCAAATCTTGTTATGAATATTGATTCAATAATAACATATGAAAACAAATTCAAAAGTATTTCTTAATAATAGTAAATCTGTTCTTGAAATATTGCAATCAATATTCATCCAGGAAGGTGGGAAAATGTAAAATTTCTTGTGAGTTGTAATGCATGCGCCAGAGGACACATCACCTCCACAACAATGTCTTTTCCCCGATAACTGAGACCGGAAGCAATTTATATTAAATAACTGACGAAGTCGGATGACGGGTCGCAGCATCCCTTGTAGCGACGGACATCACATTTAATGAATGGCTGACAGTTGAGTTCGGAGGTTGAATTAGGTTATCAATTTTGGCCCATTTAATATCCACGGTGGTCTGACGTTTAAGACAGATAAACACACTTTACCAGCCTTTTTATTTGAGATGTCGTAATGTCTACAGTGGAATCGAGATCACCGTAATAAGATGGTGTTTGCGATGTAGGGTTGACAACAATGACATGATTTTATCAGCAAACATCCATTAAAATTAACCAAAGACGTGTTATTGGCACCATACTCTTTCATTATAATTGTCTTAACAAATCTCGTATTGACATAAAAAAACGAGTGCATGGTTAACATTTTATAAGAATTAGTAAATGGTAAACTTTTGAAATCTTTGAAGACTGTACTATGAAGCAACATTGAAATTAATTCAATAGTCTCTTGATTTACTTTTATTGGTAAGAAATATTAATTTTATATAGCACTCTGAAAATTTCTTACAATTGTACCCATTTAAGGCATGAAAAGACAAACGACGAAACATTTCGGAGTGCCAAAGAACCCGAATGGTTTCATTGAAATTTAAAGTTTCTCATAATAGCACGGTTAAGACGTGCACAATTATTATGCTACATTTCGCATAATACACGTTTTCATCTCCATCATAACCCTGTTATAGCGAAGTTTTAATGTACAAACTAATTGTTCTATCAGGCAATCTGCTAGTTTGCACTGGTGTCCTTTAAACCTTATATAGTCTTTTGTAAAGTTTTCATAGAAAGGTGTGGATGATGTCCTATGATTGTCTGTTCCGAGTATATTATATTATGTCCGATAACGGATGACAGGTGGAATGAGGATTTTATATACAATACGTTAATAATAATACATACATACAGAACTTATATCGATGCTTGAGGTCCTCGTGATTTTGATTTAAGTTTGGATTGCGTGGTTGGTCAGCCCTAGATCACGTGGTTGGTCAGCCCTAGATGACCACTAGATTTTGGTGGGTTTTCTGTTGCTCAGTTTTCAATGTTGTGTTTTGTAAACTGTTGTTCGCGTATGAGTTTAAATGTCCCTTTGGTATCTTTCGCCTTTCTTCTCTAAGATATAGACTGACTACAATGCAGTTGTGGTGTTCCAAGATAAATATTTTTTCTGACTTCTTGTTGGATTATTGTCGCGTGTACTTTTATCCATTGTCCTTTATATACATGTGTATACTGTGTTATTGTGGTATCAATGCCACAATGCCTATCAACTGGGTGTCATCTGAGAAGTTAACTAATCTTTCCATCCCTTAATGTCACTATCGTCAGCTACTTCTTATGACCTTTGATCCCCTTCAGAGGTCACGATTGATACTAATCTCGTCACCAGATAACCACATCTGTCGGAGAATGTCGCTGTAGTGGTTAACATCATATATATCATGTCATGTTCTTGTAGGAGAAAATAAAGAAAAAAAAACTAACATAGTATTTATTCACTTTTGAAAAAAAAAAATAATGCTGTTTAATAAAATGCAAGTATATAGCTCCCTTCCAAGTATGGAGAAAAGGGGGATATGAAAATTAAATTTTGTTACTGTTAAAGAGGGGTGTAATTCACCGTCACTCCCATTTTGCAGCCCTTAGACATAACGCATAATTTGTCATAACGGAAGACATAAAAATATAGCGGCTTTATTATCCAAGTATATGAAAGACATTGTTTACTGCACACTTTCTGCACTATATTAAAGAAAAAGCTTTACAAAGCAGTAAATTCTTAGATGTGACATTTTTCAAGTCCTAGAGAACTGAACGAAATACATTTACATTAATCATGTTTAAAAAAAGGCTTATATTTACAGAAAATGTCTTCCTTATATACTTTATTTATCCAAAGTCAAAGAATGGTTTTGATTTACATTACATAACGGCATTACCATTAATTGGTATAATTTGCCGAAATAGTCCTTTCACATAAAGCTGACTACCACATGTTACACGATGCGGATTGATTTACGGATCAGTAGTTTGGCCACACACAACAAAACACCCCAGCTTAATCTGTTTATAATCTATTTATAAATATCTTATTAATATACAGAATATACATTGTACTGGTTCTTAATAGACGACATATGTTCAGGAGTTGTCATTGAATAGCCCTTACTCAAGACATTACCTTAATTACACAAACCTGCCACACGACACATCTTTATGTGAGGTCAATACATTAACCTTATCAAGCTAGTCCTAATCAGCATCCGACTTATCACTGCTTTGAACGTCCTGCAAATTCAGGAGATGCGAAGTTGTATAACATTTATGTACCACAAATTTGACTATATACTTGTTGGGAATACGCTAAAGAGAAAGCAAACGCACAGACAGACAACCCAACAGACAAATAAAGGTTGAAATACAATTTTCAAAATAGAAAATTGTCTAGAAAGGCTCGGAACAAATACGACAGAGACTCTAAGGATTGACATTGACACTAACTTTTCAGCACAAAAATGTTAATATATTTCAATAATTTAGTCTCGAAGACAGCCACATATATTCATACAAGTTAGACTGCACAGGATTCAGTTCATCATTTAGACAAGGGTTATATCTATTTTGTGGTCACACGATGTCATTACAGGAATAAAAGTAAACGTAAATAGATATAGGAAGATGTGGTGTGAGTGCCAATGAGACAACTCTCCATCCAAACTACAATTTAAAAAAAGTAAACCAGTAAAGTATGCAACATGGTGACAGCAAACAAACAGCAACAGTTATGAATATACCAAACAGGAATTAGTCTTGCCCGAATAATTCAATCCCTCCCCGTAAGAGATCCTCCTACTTGCGAATGTTGCACTCGTAGAATTGTGTAAAATCGGTCAAAGCGTCCTTTAAAACATAAAGATATTCGGTCAAGGAACCTGCAAATCATTACGTGACGGAGCTATAGTCTTGTTAGTTCTCAACCTATCCCCTTTTTCGGTTTTACGTCGACCTTGACTTCAGATTTGTTGTATAAGTAAAAACGAAGTCAGCAAAATCTAAAATTTACAATACATGTGCATGTACTATAGATAAACAAAGCGGAACTTTGTTATGAAAGGAGTCTCGGGCAAAAAAAAATATAAAATGGGACCGATTTTGTAAATGACCCACTTTTCTTTGTGTAAAACCATACATAAAATTAGCCCTACGTTGAACTCTGTAATTTAACCATTCTAAGCTTAAACCTATAATAAACAATACATTTTAAAACACAAATTAAAAATATGCAAAAAATCATAGTCTTGCTTGACAAGAAATCCTTTTTTCTATAGATATTAAAAACATCAAACAAGTACATAGTTTTTAAAGGAAGCGACCCATACATGACTTCTTCCAAACGATACAGGAATTAAAAACTTAATATTTCAGATTGCACTTGTAGATAATGTTATCATATAAAACAATTGTTAATTGTTCAGTTGTAGGCGTACACACTTTTCAATGTCTTAATTTGAAAACTAACTTTTAAAATATTTTTTTTATTTTTTGTTTTAATGTTTCCGTGTTTTCTTGTTCTGATTATAACGCATGATGTCTAGTTATCGTGCAATATTCAGAAAAGATAATGTAAAACAAGAAAAAAAAATAACAAAAAAAAAAGAAGAAAAAAGCGAAGGCCATTTATTATTGTATTTCATCATATTTTAATCTTTCGTTTGATATAAGGACGTGTGTATTTGAAATGAAAAATTAAACCAATATGTCCGAATGTCAAAATATTGCCAACAAAAAAAGACGAAATACGAAAAAAAAAACCAACAAAAAGTATGTGCTTGAATACTATTTTCAAAGTTTACATTAAAATCTGTCATAGTTGAATCTTGAACGAGATACAAATCTTATTACCGAATACAATAACAAAGGTGAATTATCCAATATGGTGGAACTGAAATCTACATCTTCAATGGTAACCTGTCAAGAAAGTAATTTTAGGTGATCGCTTGTAAAAATCCATGTCAGAATGAACAAAGATGTGCACAGAAAATTAATTCAGTATTAATCACTAAATAGGAGAACATGTAATTTATCAGTTTAACGGTGGGTGGGAGTAAAATGTGACATCCAAGTCATTTTTAATAGGGTGGTAATGGTATCAGCCGACAAAATCACGCAAACGTGACCAAATATATGAATGAAAAAAATACAATGAAACTTGCCATCAGAAAATTGCAAGCCGTTGTGTATGCGCTATTTTACATTGTATTTATCCAATTACAGAAATGCTTTCCTTTCTTAAGCGATTCGTTAGAAATCAGATAAAATATATTGTATTTCAAACCCAGCAAAATATTTTGATTTGATCGTTACACAATAATGCTCAACAATTGACTGTTTAAAGAAATGCGACTCTTTGCATGTTTCTGCTACCTTTGACAGTGGATGTTTATTACATAGAAATACAATAACCTATATTCTAAATGAAGGGTTTAGATCTACAGTAATTTTATATAAGATTAACATATATGAAATCACAAAAGGTCGGTGTATGTTAAAGTTGGATAGCAGGGAGCTATGAACACGATGTTTATGTGCAAATTATAATTGTTTAAATGAAAGCATTGTGCAACGGGTGTATTATCAAATGTTCAGATGTCATAGTAACTGAATATATCTAAATGTCCAAAATTAACAAGATTGATGTAAACCTGTCACGTCATCCGTGCATAACTTATGAAAGATTTAATATTTTATAATTTTTGTTGTGTGTCTCAATGATTATGAGATAAATAGTTATAAAGCCGAGTAAATAATTATTTTTTGCAAATGTAATTTAATTATGTTGTTATGATCCATTTTTGTCATTCATGACTGATTTCCCCAGAACATATTTGTAAATATCAAAACTGTATTTCAACCAATCTGGATGAGGAATGCAGATTTGAGTAAGATTCGGCAAGAGTACAGAAAATAAAACAAAAAAATAACAAAAGGATAACATAGGTGAATAAAGGATAAAGCATATTGGTTCGTAAAAATAGAAGAAATAGATCATAAGAAAAAATGAGTAAAGAAAAAAGGGTATAGAAAATAAAGAATATAAAAAAGAAGGATCCAAATCCAAACCCTTCTTAAAGAATCGGAATTTGCAACTTCATACTTGAAACAGGGGCGATAATTAATTTCAGGATCTCAATTCTGATTGATTGCCTATTAAGAGACATGATAGCTGCAGTATGAGAAACAGAACACGTGGTCAGTCAGTAAAGATTTTGTCTTTTATTTTTCAGGTCACAGTGGAGTTAATCAGTTAGGTGGTGTATTTGTGAACGGGAGACCACTTCCGGATTCAACAAGGCAACGAATTGTTGAACTTGCCCACAGTGGCGCTAGACCATGTGACATTTCTAGAATTCTTCAAGTATCGAATGGTTGCGTAAGCAAAATTCTCGGACGTTATTATGAAACTGGGTCAATACGACCACGAGCCATTGGTGGCAGTAAACCAAGGGTTGCTACTAATGACGTAGTTACAAAAATTGCTCAATATAAACGCGAGTGTCCATCAATATTCGCCTGGGAAATAAGAGATCGCCTATTATCAGAAGGGTGTTGTAATCAAGAAACTATTCCAAGTGTAAGTACAATTATTTCTAGATTTTACTCAATTGTGTAAGTAGCAACCAAGGTTTCATTGGCCGACCTTATTGATATCTTTGCAAGTTCACTTTATGGTATGCATATGAGTATATAATCCTCCACGAAAAAAAGTATTTATAAACTTAAAGAAAACGGTTGATTTTTTAACTGTTCAGATACAGGAAGATAGCAACACGAGAATAAAAAGAAACCCCAATCCAAAAAGGCAACAAACAAATTAATACTAGGCAACGTGACAGGTGTAAAGGCAAATAAGAAGCATACATAGTAAAGGGACCAGCTGAAGGACACCTCCGGGTGCGGGGATTTCTCGCTGCATTGAAGACATATTGGTGACCTTCTGCTGTTGTCTGTTCTATGGTCGGGCTGTTGTCTCTGACACATTCCCCATTTCCATTCTCAATTTTATTATAGTAATCACTTAATAAAATGGTGCGTTTTATTCTACTTACAACATAAAATGATAACGTGATGTGAAGGTCATATTTCTCGCTTGTTGGAGTCCTTGAGAAATTGTCATTACCCCCGAGGTTCTACAAGTTCCTTTTAGTTAATATTGTTTGAATTTTAAAATTAAATTAGAAAAAACTTTTCGCGTGAACATTTTATGTTATTTATGCATATTTTACGCGAAAACCTTCAAGTTAGGTTTGATGAGGTAAGTGTGTTAGGGTAAATGCATTATATTGTCATCGACGCACTTTCCATGCCTCACTTTTTTCCAAACTTTTTTTTCCAAGGTCTTCTTTTATGAGAATTTAACGTACAACTATTTTATCATTTTGAGAAGCATCTTTGAATGGATTTCACTTTTTCACTTCATTACATACACTGTGAATATAAACTTCAAATAAATAAACTTTTCAAAATTATTTATTCTGCACAATCTTAATACTTAATAAATCAATGAAATGGGATTTTTATTTGCAGTCGATTTAATAAATGTTTCAATGAAGCAGCATGCAATTTTTAAGTTTATTTGTAAAGCAAAAAAAACATATTTGACTTTTAATGAATATAATAACACCGAATTCCTATCATTAAGTCTATTTCACTGTAACCTTTTCTTCGACTTATCATTTTAAATGCTTAATATCTTAATATTTGATGTTACAATTACAGTGGTAAAATCAACGGTTTAAATGTTTTCATATCATTTATTTTGCTTAAAATGTGAAACATATTTATTCGTTAAATCACTTTTGTACAATAAAACACAGTGGAGACTATGAGTTTATTTAACATGTTTGAGGAATCGAGCGCACCTCCTGGTGATTTGATTGAAAGGCTGGTGGTTTTGTAAAGATTTTCTCCATCTGTCTACAGCTTATAGAAAGGAAGATATCAAAAGTTACCTTCATAAGTTATCCTTTGATATCAATTTAATTCAAATTGATTTTCTTAAAGATTTATTGGAAATTATGACTACTCTATTAAGTAATTGTAAAATCAAAACACGCAAATTTATACAAATAAATTTTTAATACTTGATTTCCAAAAGATAAATTATTTAAAAACGATCTGTGGTAAACCTCGGACTATAATACTTACTATATATAAAACATGAAGTCCCAGGATAAAAATATCTCTAGAAATATAAATATGCAATCAAGTTCTGGATCATTTCAAATATACATGAACTATTAGCCACTGGACGTTGATTTAACCGGCAACAATCAGCCAATGAAAATATGGAATTTAAAGAACAGTTACAAAGAAGACACTTCTTTTCTACATAAGAAAATGCCTTACCAAGTCACTAATATGACAGTTGTTATCCATTCGTTTTATGTGTATGAGCGTTTGATTTTGCCATTTGAATAGGGATTTTTCTTTTTGAATTCTCATGGGAGTTCAGTATTTTTGTGATTTTATTTTTTTCGTAAAATCAACTTCTTTTTGAATACATTTGTACAAGAAGAATTTCTCCATTAATATTTTTTCATGTGTGTTTTATTTTCATCAATCTTGCTTACTATTCAAAAGGGTGCACCATTATTTTGAATCATTTAAACGTAAATAATTAATTTGTACTAAAATTTTGCTAGATTGTTTATTTATTTCTTTAATTGACTGAAAAGAAGTAAGCAAAATCAAATTTAACTTACATTTCCAACTTATTTATATTCTTCCCAATTTCAGTAATTTTTAGATACCCGTCAGAATTCATCTTAAATAACACTCACTTAACCAGTTTAAATATTTTAGATAGAAGTTATTATTATTTTATTAATTCCAGAAGAAAAATAATAGACGAAAAGGATGTTTAAAACATAATTATTTAATATAAAAGTAAAGATAGAGACAAACTAGATAAATTTATGATTGAATGAAAGTTTGTATTGAAAACGAATTATGTTTGTAGAGACGTCGACCAGTAGAAGTTCACCGACAGTGCACGCTTGTATTTCCCAGTGTTACAGACAAAAGTCAAATGCTAATTAATTCCCTAAGGTCAGAAGGTTATTCCTGCTTAATTTCACATTTTTTGTCCTTTTTTCGAGTAGTTTTTATCAAAAGTGATGCATCTGTAAAATCGCTCCATAATATCTTAAAAAATCAAATTTCCAAAAGAAATCTATTATCACTAAACTAATTTAGGATGGAAAGAAAAAAGAACATTCTTGACTTATGCCGCTCGAATAAATCCTAAATAATGACCAAATTAGTCTAAATAGCGGGTTTAATTTTCCTTATGATAAATCTTTTGCAAACTAGTATTGAAACTTCCATATGATTAAAGATCACTCAGCTCTGCCTATTGTAGAATATGGCCGTCTAGCTCTTCTCAGGGTACTAAAATCCAACACCTCTTCAAAATTGTAATATGTCGTCTTTAAAAGCCAATAATAACTGCTTTCAGTGCATTTTGTTGAAGTATCGGCGCTGCAGTGCTGACTCTCGACCATATGGACATTGTGTTTGATGAAGGCTGTCGTTGTAGTGCCGGTTATGATATCACTCCGCCTATTATACAGGCTTTGGGTCTGTAATTGCTGTGTAAATATTGAGAGTAAACATCCCTCTTACCCTGAACAAAACTCAACGTTTACTCTTTGGTAGTATCAAAACACAAAATTAACTCCTTTCAACAAGATGTTCAAGTGTCTTAAGATTTTGTGTAAATAAATGATTAGAGAAACACGTGTATAATTACTTAGAGTTTTTTGTTATGCAAAATCTTAAATATTTTCGTTAATGCTGAATCAACGAATTTAATTATAACAGAAATCTGTTTTTTTGCCGTTTTTTGTGCGTAAAGTCTTTCCAGTATGTTCTACATTTACCATGCAGCGATGGTATGATTTTCCCTTGTAATACCACTGGCTAAAGTATCAATCATTTGTCAAATCAATCAGTAAAGAGGGTTCTTAGTTTGCATTCTAAAGAACAAATTATTAAACATAAAGAATATTTTCTTACTAAAAACCCGTCGAAATGTGATAATAAGAAAATGAAACGAAATAATAGATTCAAAATATTTCGCTGCTTGCCAGTCTTTTCTTATACAAGATATGTTAGTCTGGATGAAATGGATTAATTAGATTTGACGCATCTGCGCCGCCAAAGTACAGAATCTGATTTCGTTTGCATGGCTGCACAAATTCAACTCTTAATCGTTCAACCTATCATATTTGCATTTTTCATCGAATTTGATTTCCCCATCTTGTAGAATGTTCAAACCCTCGACAACCAAACAGCCATCGTTTTGACGTACAGAACTATTGTGTGAATCAAAAATGAACTCTTGTGTCGGTATTAGAAAAATGGCGCCATCATTGAAACAAATTTGTTAAACCGTTCATTGACAATAGAATTAACATGAAATGAGTGAAAATGACAATGAAGGGCACATGGACGATGTTCTTTTTTGTGTCTATCGTGTAATTTGTCCAGGAAAAGAATAAAAGTACATCTATGGTACTCTAATGTTACAATACTAGGAAAGTGATTCAGGAAGAGAGATATATAAATATCAATGATCAATCCTGGGGAGCCTGTCACTCAGGAAGAGAAATATAAATAACAATTATCGATCCCGGGGAGGCTGTCATTTAGGAACAGGTTTTCGAGTCTTCGTTTGAAGTGATGTATCTCTTTTTGAAGTTAACCCCATTGGAAGGCATCTGCTAAGAATGCCCAGCAATTCTTTCATATATTTGCTATGTGATACAAGTTAAGATGTCTACTGTTCGTACATTTTAAATTAAATTTTAAAAAATGTACTTTTTGCTTTATTTGTATTGTAAATGCAATGTATGTTTCTTTCTTATTGGACGTGGAAGATGCGTTCGACTTCAATCGTTATTGATTAACATTGTTAGTTTTCCTGTCGAAAGTTTGTGGTTTTCTTTAGTTTCCTGTTCTTTTACAAACTGACTGCTTCTAAATAGCAATAGTGCTGAAAGTGGCGTTATAACAGCAAAAATCTATCAATCTCGTTTTTACTGTTACCAGTATACACCTATGTTGTGTTTTTACTGTTACCAGTATACACCTATTTTTTTGTTTTTACTGTTACCAGTATACACCTATGTTGTGTTTTTACTGTTACCAGTATACACCCATGTTGTGTTTTTACTGTTACCAGTATACACCTATATTGTGTTTTTTCTGTTACCAGTATAAACCTATGTTGTGTTTTTACTGTTAGGGCCCAGTATACACCTATTTTTTTTTGTTTTTACTGTTACCAGTATACACCTATGTTGCGTTTTTACTGTTACCAGTATAAACCTATGTTGTGTTTTTACTGTTACCAGTATACACCTATGTTGTGTTTTTACTGTTACCAGTATACACCTATGTTGTGTTTTTACTGTTACCAGTATAAACCTATGTTGTGTTTTTACTGTTACCAGTATACACCTATGTTGTGTTTTCACTGTTAGGGCCCAGTATACACCTATTTTTGTTTTGTTTTTACTGTTACCAGTATTCACCTATGTTGCGTTTTTACTGTTATCAGTATAAACCTATGTTGTGTTTTTACTGTTACCAGTATACACCTATGTTGTGTTTTTACTGTTACCAGTATACACCTATGTTTTGTTTTGTATACTGTTGTTTGTCTTCTTTTTTTGGCCATGTTGTTGTCTCTTTGTTTTCTACTCGCGAGTTTGAAAGTCCCTTTGATATCTCTCGACTGTCTTTTT
Organism: Mytilus galloprovincialis; assembly: GCA_037788925.1. NCBI lineage: Eukaryota > Metazoa > Mollusca > Bivalvia > Mytilida > Mytilidae > Mytilus > Mytilus galloprovincialis. The sequence goes on along the minus strand of CM075341.1, from coordinate 1,479,765 downwards.
CAATATTTCACTGAAATAAATGTTCACATTACAAGATAAACTTACAACAGCTTCCATTATTAACACAAAAATCCTATAAAACAGTCTTTTACATATTTAACATGAAAAGTTATAAATATGAAACAATAAAACGGGAATAAAATGACAATAGATTAGTTACCTATCGTGTCAAAGGAGTTGTCAAGCCATTAAAACAAACGGTATCTGCTTCACGACTATAATGTTCTACAACCTACCGTCATCAATATTGACTAACTCGCTTTGACAGATTCAATCAGTCGACGTCCATTTTATTTCAAATCATTCTCCTGTTTGTCTTCACACCAGGCTTACAAATTACATTGGAAGCCATGATTTTGGTTAATGTTCCATTTCGTCAATGTAAATCAACTTTCACTGATTTCATATTTCATTGTGTGTACAAATATGTGTCATCATAACAGTTGAATATAAAAAAAGTAAACACAAAGAAAACGATATTTTACTGAGCAAATGTTAAATAATAATTAAAATCTTAATGCTAAATGTTAATGTCACCTGGAAATGGTTACTTGGTTGTAAATGAGAAGTTACCTTACATCGATGGCTCCTTTTGTGACCTTCAAACAAGGTCACAAGTCTGATCTTTCAATTTTGTTTTTTACTTTCAGTACTTTGTACCAAAACAGAAAACTGGAAAATACTTAAAAGATTAAAATATGATTTCAACTTACACCAACAAAATAAAAAAATAAAATAGAATAGAATATCAAGAAAAACTAACTGCAATTGAGGTATTTTTTTCTTGGTAAAAACATAGTACTGTTTTTTTTTTTGCTCTTTGATCGGGTTGTTGTCACACATTCCTCGTTTTTATTCTATATTCTTCAATATTTTGGCATAGCATCATGTTTATTATATCTCTAAATGGTAAAAATAACAATTTAAAAAAATTCTGGCATCCTGAAGCGCTTTGCTGAGTTTACCTTAGCCGGATTTGAACTGTCTCAAACCTAAGCTTTTGAAAGCTAGGCATGTGAAAAAAACGTAGAAACGGTAGTTATATGATTCAAAGGGACCAAAAAAAGAATTACCAAATTTATCTTGGGACATAATATATTGATTCTTTATCATTTCTAGATTCATCTAACTTCAGCTTTGCCTGATTTACTGATTTGCTTCTTGTCTTGCTGTAAATACCACCATGGTTTTCTCGTGTTAATGAAATTGCGTGAATAACTACTATTAGGATATTTATTGATTTGGAGTTAAACAGGAAATTGTATGCTCATTATTATTGGAAATAAGTATAATATTTATTAACTGACCCACGGTCATTTTATTCTAGGTTGTAGTGCGATCAACGATAAAGTGTTGAAGTCTGTAGTATGATCGACGTTAAAGTGTTGATATAAATGGTTAACTTGTCAGCGAGTGAATTGCCTTAATTAATTCAGATTAGAACTCGTGTATTGGTATTGTAGAGAATTAATTAAGACGATATTGTTGATCATTTTCTGTCCGGCACGCTACAATGGTCTATTGTAGTGGACCAACCATACCAGTAGATAAATATATATAGTTACATTTTTATATGAATTTTTCCAGCTTACTTGGGTGGTATAAATCAGTGTTAGTGATAATTACAAGGATAACTGACCATGTACCTGAACTGAAAAATAACAGAAGGTTATAAATCTACTGACTCTGTACCTGGACTGAAAAATAACAGAAGGTTATAAATCTACTGACCATGTACCTGGACTGAAAAATAACAGAAGGTTATAAATCTACTGACCATGTACCTGGACTGAAAAATAACAGAAGGTTATAAATCTACTGACCATGTACCTGGACTGAAAAATAACAGAAGGTTATAAATCTACTGACCATGTACCTGGACTGAAAAATAACAGAAGGTTATAAATCTACTGACCATGTACCTGGACTGAAAAATAACAGAAGGTTATAAATCTACTGAACATGTACCTGGACTGAAAAATAACAGAAGGTTATAAATCTACTGACTATGTACCTGGACTGAAAAATAACAGAAGGTTATAAATCTACTGACCATGTACCTGGACTGAAAAATAACAGAAGGTTATAAATCTACTGACTATGTACCTGGACTGAAAAATAACAGAAGGTTATAAATCTACTGACCATGTACCTGGACTGAAAAATAACAGAAGGTTATAAATCTACTGACTATGTACCTGGACTGAAAAATAACAGAAGGTTATAAATCTACTGACTATGTACCTGGACTGAAAAATAACAGAAGGTTATAAATCTACTGACTCTGTACCTGGACTGAAAAAAGCAGAAAGTTTATAAATCAATGAATCATATACATCGTGTAAACTATACACCTGGAAAAAAGTATTGCAACACCAAATTAAAATTCAAATTCAAAAAATACTTTTTATTTTTTTGTTAAATATTTTTTTGAAATAGAATCAGTTAAACATTACTTAAATATCACCTGGGTTTAATCAATAAATATCGACTCTGTCAGTTCTTATCTGCACATGCAGCAACTGTACTCGTAAACACTAAAACAGATGTTTTAATCCTCATTGTTTTCAACACTTAAAATAACCAAGTTTATAAATTTATGTTATTGACACCTTGTAATTGGTCATCCACAACTCATAACTGCAGCATTCCACTATAAGTCGTTTTGAGAATAAAAATCAGGCAAGAAACGATGTTAAAGACCTTCCGAGGTCAAGAAGACCCCCTATAACATCTGCTAGGGAAAATTAAGCATAATGAAGGTTGGTCAAAAGGAAACCCATTGCAAACAATACAATCCTAAAAAGAGAATAATGACCATACAGGAGCCTTTAAACAAGAACTGTTCAAGATCGGGCTCATCGCTACTGGTTATCGTGCGATAATACCATTTCGGGGACCTTTGCCTACGAACAGACACACAGATGCCCGTATCCAATATAGTGCAGACCTCGCCAAAGTTGGATATTAACGTCGAGGAGGAAGATCCATTGTTCCAGTGGAATTCGGTTTATCTTCCTTGGCCCTATCGTAGCCCGGATTTGAACCATATCGAGCATATATGGGACACTATTTGGCGTAAAGTGCACGAAAGGACACCCCAGTACAAACAGGTCATGAAATAAACAATACCCGTCGTCAAGAATGGTTGCTGCTAGCTTAGCAACAAATGAGTCGACTTATGGCAGGAATCAGAAGACGTTAAGATGCGGTTATCCGTTTGAATGGAAGCTGCTCACAAAGTACTAATTCTTTGGCGTATAACGATCAACCATGATGTGAACACTCATCTAAAGATTAATTTTGAAATGTCTGACATTGTAAAGTTCGACTACAGTAAAACTTGTAAAATGCATTTTTTTGTACAGAAAACACTTCATTTTGTTATAAAAATTTTGGTTCGATAAAACCTTTTTTTTCATACATTTTTAGTTTGTTTTTAAGCCAATGTTATCATTAACTACGTTTCAATATTATTTTACAAATATTTTATCATATTCCATCCAAAATAAGAGATTGATTTTTCAAGTTTTAAAAAATCAAGGTGTTGCAATACTTTTTTCCATGTGTATATAATACGAAATCCCGTATTATATTTATTATTGGTTGGGACTATTTTTTATGAAACAAATCATGCATACTTATTTAAAATTAAATATATCAAGATTTTATAGGCAGTAGAAGATGTAACTTTAAGAAATCCTCACACAAATGAAGAGAAAGAACGATCACAATTACTGAATATATCCAGATTATTAAAACTTATACACAGTTTTAGTTATATACCAGGGTTACTCCATAAACATTGTTGGTTTCCATATAATCTCCCTTATATTACAAATTTGCTTTTCCTTTCTTGTGCAGCCTCTATAGATTGTTAGATAATTTCCAAGATTAATGTTTTGTGTTTTGTATTGTAGGTTTCATCTATAAATCGGGTACTTCGCAATCTTGCTACTGAAAATCAGAAATTTATGGGACAAAGCGCTATGTATGACAAATTAGGACTTATAAATGGACAAGCCTGGCATCGGCCTAATCCATGGTATGCTTCTAATATGCATGGCATGCCGGGAATACATACGCCATCAGTTTATCCATCACATCAGAGTGCACCCAGCCTCACGGAAAAGAAAAGTAAGTCAATTTTTTTGAAACTAGCCAGAACCAGATAAAACAACTATTAAGAATAGTAGTTTGTCCAATAACCATTGGCGAGTAAATATCAAAGAGCCTACATGGAGTCTTTGGTTTCACTGTTCCATATAATAATAAATGTGTTCAATACAGTAAGATCATTATAGTACGGTATATGGGTAAGACAGATAGTACAAAGCCGGGAATAATATCAAATAGATAATTTGTATATAAACGAACTTTTTACATTGTCTTATCAGGGCCTTTTATAGCTGACTATGCGGTATGGGCTTTGCTCATTGTTGAAGGCCGTACGGTGACCTATAGTTGTTAATGTGTGTTTCATTTTGTCTGTTGTGGATAGTTGTCTCATCGGCAATCATACCACATCTTCTTTTTTATATTGTCCAGAGAATATTACTTCATTTTCAAAATTTAGGATAAATTGTACGGAGAGTGTACATTTGGAGAAAAGATGTGACTTGCTGTGTTGATTTTATTACTAAGAAATCATCTGCACAAATATTGATTTTTCTTCAAATGTGAAAAAATATTACATTGACCATTAACATAACTGGTAGTCTGGTTTATCTAAGACATACAATTAATATTTCTTAAAGCTGGGCAAACTGCAATGAGATACAAAATAAATGTATCAAATTCATATATGCTGCTTAGATCACGTGGCTTACATTAACCTATCAAATCTGTATCAATACAGACATGCAGCCCCCAAAAAATATAAATATTACGATATATTAAATTCTAAATACTTTTTTTAACTCTATAAATGCAGTTTTAGTGGTACAGTTTTGCCCCATACATGTATGTCAAAGATGGCCATGTGAAAATTTCCCTTTATAAGTAGGCCTTTGAAGGTTTCTGGGTGGGTATACATAGTATTTGGCATATCTTTTTCTTATTTTTTTTGTATAAGATAATACGATCTGCGTGTAATTTAAATGATGTTTTGAGGTTAAATTGGTTTTTACCATTTCGTCAGGAGCGGTTGATTTAATATATAAATTTAAGGTGTAACTAGTTTTTTAATAATATGCACTGGAAGTTATTGGTATACTAAACATTCATAGATGGAAAAGTTGTTTAAAACAAATTAATTTTCTCTCACGTCTCTATTCCGAATAATATAATGCTAATGCTTTCCTTCCACAAAGAAATGTTAATGCAACAAATCTCATTTTCTACATAAAACATTTTAATCCAATATTTGGGGGAAATTTTAATGTAATTTAGATTGCAATATAATATATAACAATTGCATTATAATCGCCGGGTTTAAGAGACAAGTCCTAATGCATGTAAATCGCTCATTATTTGTATTTTTCAAAGTTTCCTAACACGTGTTTTCAATAGTAACTTTTATAACCATGCTCCCGTCAACAGTATAAAGAAAACATCATCTTAATTCAGATTTTATTAGTACAATTTTACTGACAAGTTATCGGATTATGGTTTTCAAAGGGACGCTTGCTGTATAAAAACGCTGCAGTAATAGTTAATTCGATCCTATGTGCATAGGTAAATCCGATAGAACATAAAGGCTCATTGTCAATATTTCTGATGGAACATAAAAAAGTGCACTTTTATAGTGCTATTTAAATGTTGACTTTCTGATATGCTAGAAATATCGTTAATCATAGTCAAATTGGAATTTAACAATTTGCTACAATTTTAAGGTCAACCCTTACATAACAAAGCTATTGTGTTTAAAAGTTGATGTAAAATTTTTCAATTTGTAAAATACAGAAGCTAATATTTCGTTGCGTTTTATATTCCAGTTTTCAGAATATTTCCTCCTTTGTACATTTTTTTGTCTTTCCACGCATTTTTTATTTACTGAATAAAAGTACAAATATCTTTTATATGGGAACACTTTTTTGCTGCTGTTTCATTTATTTTAATACAAAATGGCATTTGGTGATATATGTTTTCAGTGTGACACTAATGGCGAATTGCCGTACATGTTTCTTGTATTAGTAATCAACAAAAGTTGCCAAGAAATCATGTCTCAGAGATACTTTTAGCACGTTTGGTGCAATGTAGAAATAGTATCCTGTCTACAGGTCGAACCTCGTGTGTTAAGATTTTCCGCCCTTTCAAACCGATCAACCAGAAGCCGTCACATAACGATTTTGTCCGCCATCACAACTTTTAAAAGTGTTAAACATTTACACAAAATTACCAATAAAGGCATTAGCTCCGTATAAGGTTATGTAAAATTGATATAGAAAAAGTAGTAACGAACATTGCTGGCCTCCATTGCACACCAGCGATGTCGTATTTCATTTTTCATATCTCATTCTTCTTTCTTGTCATGTTAACAATACAGGGGTAGTGAAGCATACTAATTAATATTAATGCGCGATAACCTAGCGCGTTTTAATCCAACATCAAAGATACGATATAAAAGTGAGGTTTAAGTCTCACTGTGATATTATACTATTCCTTCCCTTTTCCATAACTCAATGGTGTTGAAAATTAAATACAATTGGACTTATATTATAAAGAAACATATTTACAACTGTATACAAAATCACATTTTAATATGAATCGGAACTGTAGCAAATATATGCAGGATCAATGTAGAGTTAAGCTTTAAGCTGTTCAAATATACATTTAAGTTTTTCTTCACAATAGATGCTCGAGGTTTTATTATTCATATATTTCAGAATCATTGCTAAAAATATGAAGATCCTCAAAAATAGTCCCATTTTTAAGAATTCATATTCAGATACTAAAGAAAAATGAAAAGATGTATAACCAAATTAAGTTTTATTTGAACAATGGTGTTTCATTTTCATACATATTTCAAAACGTATTGTTTCTGCCATAATTCCGGAAAATATTCTAGCTGTAGTATTTCTTACAAGATTTTCTTTTGATATAGGAAGATTATTATGTATTCTTTGTGTTAAAAAAAAAAAATGCAAGATTTAAAATCGCGTCATGGATAGAACAATATTTGAATCTTAAATGACTTCCAACTGATTGAGATAGAAGCTATTATCGTTTCCAATCCAAATTACATTTTCAGTCTAGGATGTTCGCGATGCTACACCCATCATTAGTGAAATTTTCCAATTCGATGCATGCTTAAGTTAGTCTGGTTAACGTAGTCAACCGTTTTCCTTTGGGTTTCTGTCGATTCCAAGCCTTGTGGCAAGTTTGTATTAAAGAGTAATTACCAACCTTTACCCTAACATTAAAATCTAAAAACCTTACAAATAATTATAGTGGTAATCTAAGAAATGATAGGGCACAAATAATTTAAGTAATTGTGGTTGGGAGTCCGTTGTTGAGAATTGATTCCGTTGCTGTTTTGTTTTCGATTCGCGTGTTTAAGACAGATCATTTGTCTAGAGTTTTTTTCTAAGAAAATAAGGATAAAATCTTCATTAACTTCTTGTATGATAAATCATGGCTAATGAAGTAGAATTACTTTGTCTGTCTCGAAAAAGTTTTATTGCAGTTTCTATGGCTTATTTTTTTTTCTGTCTCTCACTTAGATTTAAATACATCGCTGATTTCCAATATCTTTCAATTTCTCATAATAGTATATTACAACACTATTTAGCATCACAAATTAAGATTAAAATTTCACCACTATTCAACAACACAAAATTAAGATTAAAATTTTACACCATTTTCCTCTATACTTCTGACCATTTTCATTTCTAGTTAATCAAATCATTTGAAAATTTCAATTGTCAGCTTAGAATAAATTGTCAAATTTAACAATACGTGGAATAATCCGACCGGATAACTCTATTAAATCTTCAGTTACATTTTATTGGACTTAAATGTGGAAATCTGGACAATTGAAAGTGTTAGAATTGAATTAAACGAATTTATTTGTAGAATGAAACACTTGATACTATTATGGACAGTAGTCAGTTTGTCTGTTCGTTCATTCAAACTCTTCTTATTTAATCTGCCTCATATATAACATAGCTCATCTTAAAACATCACACATTCAGTCCGTTCGCTCTTTCAAATCCTTCTTTTTATTATCTGCCCCATATACAATAAAGCTCATTATAAAACTTCACAGATTAACTCATTTTCAAAATGCAAACTCTGTATCATTAGTTGCAATTAATTGGGTCATTCGTCATTTTGTCAAGCCATTTACCAGAAAAGGATCAGAAAGCTATGAATAAAAACCCAGAAAACAGTAAAATACCAATTACCCAAATCCAGTGAAGAATTTTCATTCCTCAAAATTTTGTGAATCAGATCTAAAAAGAATGTTAATTCTGTTATATCAACAACCCTAAAGCATCTACGCAGGGAAGGAAACGAGACCACTAATTTGGAACAAAAATGAGCGAACACCAAAATACTAAACACTACCTGTATTTGCCAGTCTTTATCAATACCTACTTGATATGAATTGTAATAACACTTCAGGAATTATTAAGAAGATTTGTTTATTGGTGAAAGTTAAAATCCGTTTAAAGTGATATTTCTAATAGGAAACGTAAATGTTTTTGAATAAAAATTTGAATTTTAATCTTTTCGAAAAATATTTGCGGATCGCATTAGATTTAACAAACCATAAGGCGCCAAGAAGACTAGAAACTTGTGAAGTTTTCTATATGATTGTAACGGGTACTTGTCTTAAGGATACAGTGTAACGTTACAATGAGATAAGTAGTACTGAATGAAGGTGTCCGTATAGTCACTCCGGCCATGTTTGTTTACTGCATAATATTCAATGTCTGAAAGTCAAAGAATGATAGTCATTGATTTGGACTGCGCAAAAATGGAAGGAGTGATTATAGAAGAGAACATGCAATTGATTTGAAATGTAAAAATGAAGAGGAGGTCCCAGGGAAGGAATATGGATTGATGATTGAGGTCTTATTTCCGTCTAACATGTCTCTCTCTCTCTCTCTCTCTCTCTCTCTCTCTCTCTCTCTCTCTCTATATATATATATATACAATGAAAACTCTAACCTAAATGGAAAAGACTATTTATTATAAAAAAGGACAAATGCACAGAATAAGATTAACGTTGGTCTAGTATTGTAGAGATATTTGTCCCAAAAAAACACTGCAGCAAAATAATTACAAATAAACTTTCATTAATCTTCAAAAGAAAAAGCAGTGTTTTCTAATTTTGATAAAATTTATATTTGTCTTAACTCAATCTGAAATATGACATTGGATTTTCTGCATTTATATATATTCATATTCAGCATAAATGTAGGGGGTCTGAAAAATTAGAAAAACATAGAAAAACACATTGATCTATTAACGAAGGGGGCATCAAATAATGGCCTAAATCTTCACCTTGCTGGTGCATCATGGATTGTGTTACAAGGTTGCCCAAAATATCAACTAAAACATAACAAGGGGACTAAAACGAAAATCATAAGAAAATTGATTAATACGTGTGAGTATATTTATTGACAGTATAAAGCATTATATGGGTTAAAATCATTCGCCTCAACGATTTGTTTTTTCTACCGTATAGTAATGTTATGAATGGAACTGAACTGAAATCACGTGACTTTTAAATGTAAATTGTTTCCACAATATGGTATAACTTTATAATGATATTGGTTTGTTTTTTGATAGAATTGTTGAGTTGTAAAATTGAATACATTTATTAAATAAAAAATGATATACGCCATTTTAGATTTGTTTTGGAAACTTTAAAACCAATATCAAAACAAGGGTCATTGATAATTTTGACATTTAATTTCCTGTACAATTTCAATTTACTCGTTGAGGGAGTGTACTTATTTTATCTGAATAATAAATGTTCAAAATAAATGCAGGATGTGTTTGGTAAAAAAATCAGCAAATTAGTAGCCAAGAAATACAGATTCTCTAATTCTTGACATCTGATTTCAAGCTATCTTCTGTCTTTGATTTTGGAAATATAAAAAGATCATTTAGATTATTTTACAGTAACAAATTATTTTGTTGAAATTTTAAATCGTGTAATGTTGGGGTTTTTTTTCATAGTAAAAAGACAATATGAGTACACAATAATTCGTTCTTATGAACTTATAAATTAGGGGCAGTTTCCAAAATATCTGATTACCATGTTCTATGTAAGAGACATTATGAACAAGTTACAACCTATATTTAAAATAATATGTGAATTTAAGTTTTTGTTAAAAAACGTCTTTTTTTGGTGGAGTTGAACAGTGTAACCCATTCAGTGAGCATGCTGAAAACAGAACCATTAAAATGTATACGCCCAATAATTTTCCCGAGGTTTTTCTAGTACAGTCTAGCTGTAAATCTGATCATAATCATTGTCAAACTTATTTTTTATGTTTAAAGCTATTGTTTGTTTAACAACAAAGACGTTTACTATAACTATGACCGATGATAACTTTTAAAATATATCATGTACAAAATTAAAAGCTTCATGTATATATATAATGGATAATAATACATATGAACAACTAACAAGACTTTTATGAATTTTGGGAAGTGACTAAAACCCTTGTAACTGTTTCCGTGCTCTGTGACACCAGGGTCATCCATTATAATTGATAGTTTTGACCTAACCCTCAATGAAGTGAAGATAACAATGTTTCGGACCAACTAAAGAACTTAAATTGGATGTTCCTTACTCAAACATTTAAGTCCTGATTACAAAATGGAACTAGAAAGTCTCAGAGCACACCAATGAACTCTTATTGAAATATGATGTTTCCTCATTACTCTAAGGAATATTTTGGTTACACTTTAGCAACTTTAAATTATCTTATCGTATTTAAACAGATTTGTTAAAGAATGCAAGGGATTGCAGGAGTTACCAAGAATGCTAGACCGTACAGAATATCACACTAAATACTAGACCGTACAGAATATCACACTACATACTAGACCGTACAGAATATCACACTACATACTAGACCGTACAGAATATCACATACTAGACCGTACAGAATATCACACTACATACTAGACCTTACAGAATATCACACTACATACTAGACCGTACAGAATATCACACTAAATACTAGACCGTACAGAATATCACACTAAATATGTTCCCTTATGCTCCTTAGAAATTACTGTTTTGTCATAAACTTCATATAACAATTAAAACTTTCTTGGTAGGACAACACTTGGGTTTCTTATTGCATCCAACTGAAATATTGGTTCAGTCGGGAATTTTTAAGTTCCTACATATAACATGGAAGTGAAAGACCATTATGTACGTATGTATGTATGTATGTGTCTCATTAACTTCCATAAAAAGTATTATGTCTGGTTATAATCGTTTCGTATGTTTGTCCCAGTTCTTTAGTCCTTGTTATTTCCACTTCTTCATTTCTGATGCAAGTAAACATATGAAGGTTCAAAGTAAAGCATTGTAATAAAAGACTTATACTAGATTATAGACAGTCTTTCTTGTCAATGGTTTAATCATACCTCAATGCTAACGATAATTGTTAGATTCTTTTGCACATTTCACCGAATGATTACATCTTTTGTTGGTGAGATGAAATGGAATCAAAGTTACCTAGATTAATTGAGTGTTTCAACATGAAACATGTATAATTGAATTAAAAAGTGGCATAGTTATATCCATTAATAAAAATATCGATTATTTAATCCTAAAAGTAGCAAAAATATCAATTGATTAATAAATTAAGCAGACGTTTTCAGGACCAGTTATCACAGAAATCAAGCACTACAATAAAATTGTAAGAAAATATGGCAATCACTTTACTTCTTTTAAACATCGTCCCAAAATAGGAAATGATGCCTCAACTCTGTAGGATTGTGAGTTCCGGAAAAAAAGCTGTCCTGGGCGGTCATTGATTCTTCATCCTTTGATTATTGTAACTTTGATGAAGAGTAAACTGCACCATGATCGCTATTAAATCAGTATTGAAGACATATCGCACACTCCATTGGATAATAATAAAAGCGCACGTGGGACAGGCTCTTTGATGTTAAGTGAAATTTTCTGTTGTAATTTTGATAGGAATGAAAACTATATATTCATTGTGTATATTTTATAGTATTAATCATAACCAGCTTGTAAGCGTATCGACCCGCCAGGACTAAATACAATTGTATCCTATTGATGTGGTCCGAGGCTTTACAACATTTGGTAACATTCCTAATAATATAATAAAATAAGGACAATTCCTCTGTTCTGCCTTATATTCAATTCCAAACTCTTAATATCAAACAATTTCAATAAATATTGTACATTTATTATGCATCTGGGTCATTTTAAAACCACACCATAACAATGTAAAGTGTAATTTCAAAGAGTTTTGATCCGGTTAACAAGTACGTGTTATTGAGATCAGATCCACACAAACCGGTATACTTGCATTATTTGCACGTAAAAACTCCCAAATGGTGTAGAAGTTTATTTTATAATGATAATAAATGCAATATCGAGTACTTTTAACGGTTTACGTTATTTAAAACCTTCATGAATCAAAATGTTTGCACTTAATTGCATGTATGATGCATTTTAAATTTTAAATTTCAAATCTAATGAGGTTGTTGCATGTTGCGAAATTAACAATCGTATATACACCTTTCCAATATCATTGCATGTACAGTACATTTGTAAATGTTCACCTCTAACCCAATGGTTTACATCTACATGAAACTTTCCTCAATACGTTTTATCCAAGAGTAATTGCTTTTGGATATTTCATTAGCCTGAATATGACTCAAAAAGAGAAACCTTGACAGTCATTTGATAGTAGCTAATTCCGTAGCTTGTTCCGCAGTCAATAGGGCATAAGTTTATTGATTTTAATTTGAGCATTACTGTTTCTGCATTAAATACAATAAAACTCCGATTGATCTACAAAGATATGTTTGATTTCACATTTCATTACTCTAAATGGTAAATACTAATAAAAGTTTTATAGCATATTACATAAATGTTTGGTTTGATATGTTACAGATATCGATGGCGTCCATTCGAGTTCAGAAAGCAATAATAGTGAAGGACAGAACGGTGAAGCCGATGAACAATTACGCATGCGTCTTAAAAGAAAATTGCAACGCAACAGAACGTCGTTTACAGCCACGCAAATAGAAGCTTTGGAAAAAGGTAAATAATTTGAAGTTGCTGCTAAATTCTTTGCTTTTAAAATATTTGTTTTCTGTTAATTGACTCTTTAAATATAGCATGTCTGAAAAGCCTCACAAACGTACCTATATCTAATAAGGAGGTGTAGTATAAATGCCAACGAGACAACTATCAACCAAAGTTCAAGTGAAGTGGATGTAAGCAATTATCGGCAATCGTACAAAGAGGAAAACCAATATGGATTAGTCGGCAGGTATACGATTTGAGGAATAGTGTAAATTTGATATTAAACATTGTGTCTAAATAGTCAAGCTTTGATAAATTATGGATTATTAATATAAATATGAAAATGAAAGCAAAATAAAATTATGTCTGAATACTTAAGAAAATGTTTATAGTATACTAGTATTATTATTATTGCATAACAATATTATATTTCCCACAGAAAGTTAAAAGTGCAATAAATTCAAATATTGCACTAGTGCAATAAATTTTATTATTATTATTATTACTATTATTATTATTATTATTTTTTTTTTATTATTATTTATATTATTTTTCGATAAAAAAAAAGGTATTGATAATTTAAATAGTTGCCCAATTATGTTTCAGATATACTTACAATATTTACTGTTTTTTTTATGAATGTGCGTGTGTCTTAATGTCTGTTGAGTCTTGGTGTAAAAGTCAGGCATTTGGTGGTCTCTGTTCAATTTACCTTTAGACTGAACAACTTAGAGTTTGTCTCTTGCAATGTACGCTTCTGCATTGCTGTCCAAATCGCTTCTACTTTTAACATTGTTTGGTTAATGTGGTACCCCCTTGTTGTTTAAGGTCTTAGTTTTTAATATTTATTATAATTGAATTGTAGAATTTGAAAGAACACATTATCCAGATGTTTTTGCAAGAGAAAGATTAGCACAGAAAATAGATTTACCAGAAGCAAGGATACAGGTAAGCCTCGGTGTGAAAAATGTATAAAATATTTTTTAATATGTATTCGAGAAAATATTTTCCATTTTGCTATTTAGTGAATTATTAATAGGAATTAGCGTATAGAAATTTGTATTGGAACTATGTATGATTGAACAGGTGCATCAGCAGTTGAATGAATGCTGTGACAATTTTTGTATCTATTAACTATGATCCATGCATATAAATAACGTTTAATGTATAGCAACATAAAAGTATCATATCTAAACCGTACAACTTGCGAAACTAATTCAATGATGAATGTTTTGTAACAAAAATAAAGTTTAAAAAGTGAAATGATATATGTGTATCGATTCATAAGTATTGAAATCTATAGAAATGGTAGAATTAACTGGTAATTGTGTAGCTACAGAAAATTGTTAAACAAAGCATTGATATGTATATCGTTCAATTTACAGGTTTGGTTTTCAAACAGAAGAGCGAAATGGCGTCGAGAGGAAAAACTACGCAATCAAAGACGAGATATTCCAAATGGAGCCCCCAGATTACAAGTAAATGGAGGTTTTCCAAATGGAATGTATCCATCTATACACCAACCAATAGGAACAATGGCAGACTCTTACAGGTAGAACATACTATTATTTGTTTTAAGCGCGAGGGTTTGACTAGCCACAACACCGGTTCAACCCACCATTTTCTTAAAATGTTATGTACCAAGTCAGGAATATTGCCGTTGTTATATAATACATGTAGTTCGTTTCTGTGCCAAGTCAGGAATAGGACAGTTCTTGTCCATTCGTTTTTGATGCGTTTTGTTATTTGATTTTTCCATGTGATTATGGACTTTCCGAATTGATTTTCCTCTAAGTTCAGTATTTTTGTGATTCTACTTTTTTCTATGTCTATTGCATTGTCGTTTGTTTTTTGTTGCACTTCAGTGTTCTGTTGTGTCATTGTTTTCCGCTTGTAGGTGATGTGTTTCCTTCGGTTTAAGTGTGTAACCCAGATTTGTTTTCTCTCAATCTATTTATGACTTTTAAACAGTGGAATACTACTGTTGCCTTTATTTAGCAGTTTTCATTATAATCTGTTTAAGAAATCGGATGTTTTTTTATGAAATTTAAATTATTTCTTAATTCTTCATAGTTTTGGTTTACTGTAATACGATATGTTTTTTTTATAACAGCACTTTAGAAATAAAAATCAAATCATTTCTTATAGCCGATATTATTCTGTTGTCGTTGATAAAAGTTCTTCTATGTACTTTATTCAGTTTACAATAACTTCTATTTTAACTTGTTTTTAAACGCATTGCACTGATAATAACTTCTGGACTTTTTAATTTCAGCTCAATGACAATGCCCACCGCCAGTTATTCACTATCCAATAATCTCTCAGCAAATCCAGCCTGCCTACAGTCCAGTAACGCATCATCATACTCATGTATGATACCAGGTTAGTAGGTCTATGCATACTTTAATACTACTTTTCTTTTTGATAGTCATTCGACTGTCATGCAAGTGAGAGGTGTAGCTAGCTATAAAACCAGATTTGATCCAACATTTCTATATAAAATTTTTTTTTACCTAATCAGGAATCAGATAGTCAGTTTTTATCCATTCGTTTGATGTGTTTGAGCTTTTGATTTTGCTTCTTGATTAGGGACTTTCCTTTTTGAATTTCCACCGTGTTTAGTATTTTATGTGATTTTACTTTTTATGGCATGTTATATGCAAACTTTTTCGTTTCCGTGGTATATTCAATTTGGAAACAATAAATATGCCACATATTACACTTATGAATTGAAGTTTAGTTAGAGTGGAGTAAAATATCTCACCAGTTATTGGATGAAGTATGCACGTATTTGTATTATGACGTATTTGTATTATTGAAAATTTCTAAAGGGAAAATACAAAGCTATTTAGAGGTGATTGCGTACACCATATATACGTTAATGTTTATACAACAACATTTTTATGACTGTTCTTATCCTTGTATTGTCTGGTATCAAAACAGAACATTGTTTAGTTTCTCATCACACAAAATATAAAATAAGCACACTATAACTGCTAATGTTGATACATCCAATGCGAATATTTATTTACGACTAAGTAGATGCTTGCGTTTGAATCAAGTACTTTGAAGTGTTTGTATCTTAATTAAGGTTAACTCTATATATTGTTCTTGCGTAAATCACTTTTTAATATCATTAACAAGTGCTACGTAAATAAACACCACAATATTGTTATATCTGAAACAACCAAGCTGTGTAGATATAAGTAGAACCTAATCTTAAACAATGTTTATTTACAGAATACTCATCACGAGGCTACGATCCTTTGTCTTTAAGTTACTCCCGTCCATCATGCAATCCTGCTTCCGGTATGCAAAGCCAATTAACGCACAGTTCTCATAATGGTGCATCAACGGGTAAGTGAAATGGTTTTGTTGTTAGCAAAAGCATCAAATGCTCAGGAAACAGATCTTAAAACCATAAGACAGATATCTACAAAAAGTAAATGACCGAATATATAATAAAATGAAATACTCTAGAACAAGTGAAGAATGAGTAAAAAGACTATACTTTTATATTCATAGGTTGAATAATGTTGATTGAAAGTATCGAAGTGTAGTGATATATCGGTTCTACTCTGCAGCTTTTATTTTATTTTATGAAATACCTTCAAGATATAGACATATATATTTACAATTTATTTACTGTAAATCATCTACCTATTTATACGAAAACAATTACATTTACCATCCCATTTTATAGTTGGAATGTTGTAAGACAATGTATTTCTCTTTCAGGTTTAATTTCACCGGGTGTGTCAGTTCCCATACAAGTACCAGGTGGTGGACATCCGGATATGGGATCACATATGGGCGCAATGACGTCACAATATTGGCCTAGATTGCAATGACGGTGACAACCGTAGACTTTCTAATTTACCCATAAGGAAATCCAGTTTAGACGGTCAATGACTGCATAGTTTCTCCAGTACTGATTTGGACCTCATAGGGGAATGTGAATTACACAAGGGAGATAACTAAGAAAGCGTTTTGGTTCCTGGTATTTATTGTGCAAGTAGGATACTACAGACAATGTTTACGACGGTTAAATATAAACCTTTCATTGCCAGTTCTAGTGCTCAGGAAGTCAAAACTCAATTAAACATTCAGCGCTACTAGTGCTCCAACATATGCTATTTGTGCAGCACATGCTATATGTAGTTCACAAACATTTCGTAGCATCACTCATCACATGACAGTCACATGACAGTCACATGATATGAAATCCAGTATGTTATCTGTTATTTGTAAATGGTTAATGTTAATTTTTACTTCGCTTTTAATTGTTGTTATTGGTTGTTATAATGTACATCATTTTTCTTACATTGTGTAAATTGCTTTGGGGCATTTATTTTAGCCTGATATCTCAATTTCTTTAGTCATAATTAACTGGTCAGTAGAAATATTTGCTCCGAAAATGATCTAAGAGATGATAATCACTATATAAGCATCGTTTCTAAAACATCTGTTAGTAACAGCTTATGGTATATCAAAGGCTGTTTTCAATAAGACGATGTTATATAAGATATTGTTTCCATTTATTTCGCAAGATGTGTCCTTGATCATACACATTTAATTATATTATAGTGTTAAAACTATGATAATGGCTTGTTAACTGTAAGTAAAACATTTCTTTGAAGACCACAACAATACAAACAGAATAGGAAGTTAATTATTGTAACATTGGATCTTTGGATGCACTCCTTGTACTTGGATATTTCTCACCAACGTTATGTAAGGTGTATGAATGTTGTGTATCAATAATTTGAAGATCTCAACCTATTTACCTCGCCTAGTATTTTAGTGTTCATCCGCACAATTTTTCTTTGCATTACATGTCATAAAGTTGAGTAAATAAATAAATAAATATTGATAACCTTTGTTTACTTTTTAATGTTTGTGAATTCATATTTTTGTTTCATCTGTGAAAAAAGAACATTTGGTAAAAAGTAAAATCACAAAAATACTGAACTCAGAGGAAAATCAATTCGGAAAGTCCATAATCACATCGCAAAATCAAATAACAAAACGCATCAAAAACGAATGGACAAGAACTGTCATATTCCTGACTTGGTACAGACATTTTCAAATGTAGAAAATGGTGGATTGAACCTGGTTTTATAGCTAGCTAAACCTCTCACTTGTATGACAGTCGCACCACACTCCATTATATTGCCACCGATGCGTGAACAAAACAAACAGACACAATAGGTAAAAATGTCAAAAATAGGGGTACAGCAGTTAACATTGTGTTATCATCTTAATCACTATAAAAACAACAAATGTAAGTAGTAAACAACGAGACAACAACCTTTACAAAACAAAAACGAAATCAAATTTACCATAAGTGATAAACTCTTTTGTAATAAGATGAAGAACAACTCAAAAGTAGATTTTTTGTGTGTGAACATATCGGTATATATATGCGGAGTTTTGCAATTAACAATCACAGGGTTGATGTTGCTGCTAGTCGATTCAGCCCCGATGAAATCACCAGTTTAGTTGTCAGCGCCTCTGTGTTGGTATGCTAATAGTTATCAAAGGTACCAGGATTATAATTTAGTAAGCCAGACGCGCGTTTCGTCTACATAAGACTCATCAGTGACGCTCATATCAAAATATTTATCAAGCCAAACAAGTACAAAGTTGAAGAGCATTGAGGATCCAAAATTCTAAACCTACTGTTATACAATTCCGAAGATTAGCTAGATTTCAAACCAGGTTTAATCCACTATTTTCTACATAAGGAAATGCCTGTATCAAGTCAGGAAGTAAACAGTTGTTTTCCATTTGATTGGTGTGTTTAAGCTTTTGATTTTGCCATTTGATAATAGTCTTTCTGTCTCCGTATGTTCGGTTCGATTGTCACTTAAGAGTCTTATGCAGACGACGCGGTAGTTTGGTGTTACACGGGCATGTACAAGACGTATGAGATTGGTAATTGTTATACGTTTTTAGTAACGTGCTAAATCTTAGAATTGTTTCGGTTTTGTTTACTTGAAAGAATTTTTCTATTGCACAAGAATTTATTATAAACTCTTGAAGACTTTTGTTTTCTTGTTGATGAAAACAAAAATGATGAACAAGAAATTATAAACTTTTCTGGCACGAAATAAGTTTAATTTTGGTACCATAATATATATGTTGAAAGAGTTACCATATTCTTTCCTCGTGTTGTACGTTTTAATTTAAATAAAAAGTAAAATCACAAAAAGTATTGAACTCCGAGGAAAATTCAAAAAGGAAAGTCCATAATAAAATGGCAAAATCAAAAGTTCAAACACATCAAACGAATGAATAACAGCTGTCATAATCCTGACTTGGTACAGGCACTTTCATATGTAGAAATGGTGAATAGAACCTGGTTTTAAGCTACCTAAACCTCTCACTTGTATAAAAGTCGCATCAAATTCCATCATAGTGACAACGATGCGTGTAAAAGTCCCAAACAGACACAACAGATAAAAATGATAAAAATAGGGGTACAACAGTCATCATTGTGTTATCATCTTAATCACTGTAAAAAAAAAACAAATGTAGCAAAGAGGTACAAAAAGACACACTAATATAACAACCTCATTCATTGTTTTTTTTATTATACGATTTTATTTATCGTGTAGAGTCCTCCCATAGAGAATTGGTAGATTTTAAATAACACTACAAATATGAAGGTGAAAGTACAGAGTTGTTGTTTAATTGCCCATGAGACAACTATCCGCCAAAGTGCATGTAAGCAACCGTACTCGGTCAACGCCGACAAAGCGGTTAGTAAATGCCCGATATGTAATATGTGAAACTTTTCAAACTAAAAAACTACAACAGAAAAAAAAACCAAACATGAACCAACGACAAGCACTGAATGACTCCTGACTAGGATAGCCACATAAATAATATGGCGGGCTAAACATGTTGGTGAGTGCATCTCATATTTTGTGTCTGTTTATCTTTATTCCTGTTGGAGATATGATGTCGTCTCTTTCTTTTTTTTTTTTTGGAATTTGATTTTGAACGGGCTCGAAAGATTTAATTTTAACCGAACCTTGATCAAAATGTTAGGTTTTTTTATTTTGTGTAGTAAGGTCATACATCGTCAGTAATTTCATCTCTTATGATATAGACTGCTCCTGCAGTAAATAAAAAAAAACTTGTTCTGTTTTCAGAGTGCTATATAAAGGCAACAGTAGTATACCGCTGTTCAAAACTCATAAATCCATGGACAAAAAACAAAATATCGGGGTAACAAACTAAAACTGAGGGAAACGCATTAAATATAAGAGAACAACGACACAACATTAAAATGTAACACACACACACACACACACACACACACACACGGACAAAGCATTAGACAAAATCCTATGAGAAAAACAAATATAACAATAAAACCAAATACATGAATTTGGGATAGATAAGTACCGTGACACGTCTTATATACACATGGAAAAAAGTATTGCAACACCTTGATTTTTTAAAATTCTAAAAATCAGTCTCTTATTTTGGATGGAATATGATAAAATATTTATAAAATAATATTGAAACGTAGTTAATGATGACATTGGCATTAAAACGAACAAAAAATTAATGAAAAAAAAAAAGTTTTATCTAATCAAAATTTTTATAACAAAATGAAGTGTTTTTGGTACAAAAAAATGCATTTTACAACTTTTGCTGTAGTCGAACTTTACAATGTCAGACATTTCAAAATTAATCTTTAGATGATTGTTCACATCATGGTTGATCGTTATACGCCAAAGAATTAGTACTTTGTGCGCAGCCTCCATTCAAACGGATAACCGCATCTTAACGTCTTCTGATTCCTGCCATAAGTCGACTAATTTGTTGCTAAGGTAGCAGCAACCATTCTTGACGAAGGGTATTGTTTATTTCATGACGTGTTTGAACTGGGATGTCCTTTCGTGCACTTTACGCCCAATAGTGTACCATATTTGCTCGATATGGTTCAAATTCGGACTACGATTGGGCCAAGGAAGATAAACCGAATTCCATTGGAACAATGGATCTTCCTCCACGACGCTAATTTCGAACTTTGGCGAGCTCTGCTCTATATTGGATACGCGAATCTGTGTGTCTGTTCGTAGGCAAAGGTCCCCGAAATGGTATTATCGCACGATGACCAGTAGCGATGAGCCAATCTCGAACAGTTCTTGTTTAAAGGCTCCTGTATGGTCATCACTCTCTTTTTATGATTGTATTGTTTGCAATGGGTTTCCTTCTGACCAACCTTCATTATGCTTGATTTTCACTAGCAGATGTTATAAGGGTCTTCTTGACCTCGGAAGGTTTTTAACATCGTTTCTTGACTGATTTTTATTCTCAAAACGACTTATAGTGGAATGGTGATGACCAACAATACGTGCAATTGTGACAGCGACATACCTGCTTCCCTCATGCTGATTATCTGCCATCTTGCTGCAGTTATGAGTTGTGGATGACCAATTACAAGGTCTCATTCACATAAATTTATAAACTTGGTTATTTTAAGTGTTGAAAACAATGAGGATAAAAACAGCTGTTTTAGTGTTTACAGTAGCTGCATGTGCAGATAAGAACTGATAGAGTCGATATTTATTTAATCAGGTGATATTTAAATAATGTTTAATTAGTTCTATTTCAACAAATTATTTAACAAAAAAATTAAAAGTGTTTTTTTAATTTGAATTTCAATTTGGTGTTGCAATACTTTTTTCCATGTGTATAGTAATGTGAATTCACACTCAAAAGAGAAAACAAACGACACAACGGAAACACAACGTTAAAATGTAACTCACACAGAAACGAACTATAATATAACAATGGCCATACTACTTGGTACAGGACATTTTTAAAGGAAAAAAATGGTGGGTTGAACCTGGTTTTGTGGCATGCCAAGCCTCCCTTTTTTAATACGCTAGAAGTGTATTTTTTCCACAGAACACTTACTAGTGACGCCCAGATACAAAAGTTTGAAAGTCGAAACAAGTACAAAGTTGAACAGCATCGATGACCAAAAGTTCAAAAAAGTTGTGCCAAAAACGGCCAGGGTTTTCTGTTAGGTACCAGAACATCCCTATTATTTAGAATAATTTATACTTTTGCAAACAGTAAATTTTATAAAATGACTATACAAAAGATGTACATGATACAACTAAAGTATTAGCTAATTACAGGAAATAACCGAAATACATTACATAACCCGACAAAATGCAACACATTCGAAAAAGTTTAAACCTCAACGCCAAGTGACGTCATATTAGAAATTGTATAAATGACAAAAAAAATGGCGCCACATTTGAATGAATAAGATAGAATTAGGATTGATTTAAGATTATATTTGAATTAAATCCTGATATCACATTTAATAACAATGCACATTTCAAAACTTATCAATAGCAAATTAAGGTAGCAATTAATTGTATTATATAGCTATGTCCGGTTTGTTTTAAATCTAATTTCAAACGTAAAACATCGTACAGATTAGGTTGAACAAAATCAAATCTAATAAATGAAGGCGGTGATTAATTTTCTTTACCATAACACATGAATATAATAGACAAGACGTCAAATAAAGGCAACAGTACTATACCGCTGTTCAAAACTCATAACAACATATTTGACAAAATCCGAGGAGAATTACAAATATAACATTAAACATTTAAGCTAAATACATGAATTTGGGATAGATAAGTACCGTAACACGTCTTATGGTAATGCGAATTCACACTCAGCAAGACAGTCACAATCGGGAATTAGTCACGTTAGGGAATTAAAAGATTAGACGACGTAATGACAAACCACAATCTACCATGTAGTAAAAATTTCATTAGCTAGTTTGGTCAAAGACACATCGTATGGATCCACCAATTGATGATGGTGTCCATAAAATTTAGGGAGAGTCAATGTTAATCTGTCCTCTTCATAACTTTGTTGGAGCAGTTGCTGCGTAAGGAGCACACTCCTGTATATGAAGTCCGCATAGTGTGAACAAGCACTAGAATAACGTATCAATTGTGATATGTAAACACCATACGAAAGGGGCAGAGGGTATGTTACTGCTGAGAAATGGGAAATTGATAATTTGGAAGTTGAAATCGTCCCGTTTATCATAGATTTTCATGTGAAGTCGTCCATCTGCGTCAATATTGAGGAAAAGATCAAGGTATGAAGCAGTCCTTCTATTATCAGTAGTATCCTTAATTTCAAGTTCACTTGAATATATGAGATGTAAGTATTGGCCGAAATATGGGTTATTCAATGATAGAACACCATCAATATGTCGGAAAGTAAAATTAAAGAATTTCGCTAATCTGTTATTTGTTTTTGATTTTGCCATTTGATTACGTTTTGGATTTTTCTAGGAGTTTGGTATTTTTGTTATTTTTCCTTTTTATTTACCTATCGAAAATGACAAAAAAACATATAATGGTTCTCTTATCATAACCAAGTATTGATCAAAAACCATCACAATGTCTAAACTCAACTAACAGAAGCAATATCCATCAATGCTAATATTCTTTATGGAAAAAAATACTTAAATAATAAAACTGCACAATGAACGTTTCTGAAGTGCTTCTACCAAAGTTTGGCGTTTAAGTCTAATATTCATTTACTTCTGTTATTCACTACATTGAAATGTCCTAAAATATATAGATTCGTTGTGAACTTGCTCGATTACGTTCATTCATGGTTTGTTTTTGCAATATAAACCGAGGTAGAGGTGACTTTATGTATATTTGACTAATCTTTTCACGTTCCATTTTGTCAAAAGACACATAATATATTACAAGTAACGATTCATCCTTAACTTTCCAAACATTGGGTACAGCGTTCTTGCTTAAATTGAATGCGAAATGATAATAAAAAAACACTACGGATTTATTAAAAAAAAAAACATTTTTATTAATCCAATATTAGGGAAATATGCATACAGATAAATGTATCAGATATCAGAATGCGAGTTGTATTATTGATGATACTTAACAAGTTGTTATATTAATATTAATAAAAACCTTGCAAGAGTTTCTGAATAAACTGAACTTACAGATATCAAGTTGTCCATATTTTCGAATTTTCAGCTACACCTACTTATACAAAACTATGATGCACTTATTTAAGTGGTATTTGTCTTCCTAATTTAATATCTGAATATTTTCAAGTCTATTTTAAAATCCAAATTTCTGCTTAAAACAGAGAACCAACTTCCATTTGAAGACAAATATTATCATAGATGTGTGTGGATATCTTTGGGTTGAAATTAAAACCTTTCATTTATTTGACCTCCCTAATACAACATAATTGAATAAATAAAATGGACTTTATTAACTACAGATTAATGAATCGTGTGATAATTAACACCAAAAATGATTGTATCAAGTGGGGACTATGACTGTTGTTGTTTTCCATATGTTCTATAGGTTGTTATAGTATTGAGTGTGATTTTATGTATATCAACCATTTGAAGTCACCTTGTAGTTTTGCATTTTTGCTACCTCAATTTGGTTAGTATTGTATCCGTTATTTTAAAAAGAAGCTGTGAAAATAACGAGGAGCTTGAATAAAATATGAGTTTTGTTTTTACGATGGCAAATGATAGTAAATTTGCTTTGCTGAAATTGGGAAGGCCAATGTGTATTATAATTAGTTTTTTCCTCTTAAGTTGGCAATGCCTTTTTTTTTTTGCATACTCATACAATTGTTCATGGTTTTGTTACAATCTAGATGATTGGGCATAATGTTACAACTGAACATATATAGGAAGAATTTATTATTCTGTTTTTGACTGCGATTAATTGGTAGAGCATTTAGGAGGAAGTACTAATTGGGTAAATTTGCATATTATTTTGCATACTTTTCAATTTTATTTATTCCACCTGAAGTATTTGAATATTGATATATCGACATGACTTCCTGGGAATTTAACTCTATTATGCTCCATTATGCATAAAAGAAGAAGTTTGAAATAATTAAATGTAGACGAATAAAAACTCATCTGATATGAATAAAGATACAGTGATATACAGTGAACGTTCCATCAATGTTATGGAGAGATACGTTTCATATTTTAAATATAAATTAAGAAAATTAACTTCAAAAGAAAATGATTAGTTTTTCTTGTTTGGATAAAATTTGATAAAAGACGACATTATGTACATTAATTATTTTATTTACCTTAAAAAGGCATATTGCAGAATTGGCATACGGAAGGAAATACCCTCAAACAGGGCATCCGAACTTCCAAATGTAAAAATGTGAATTTCAAATGAAAATGATCATCATTTATAATCATACCTGAACTTTTTTGGAAAAAAAACAAGAAATAATGGGGAAAATGTCATCTATAAACCTGTAGAATAACGAAAGATAAACATAATTTTTAAATCAAATGTTTAATAAAGCTCTATTGATATGATAATATAGATTGTATAAAAACCAAATTTTAACATAATCTCTAACGACTTAAACAGCCACACAAACGGCCTACAAATCCTCGCTTCATTTTTTAAATAATCGTTTTTGCCCAATTAATGAGAAAGGTATGAGTATTTATGCAGTTTTTGGAATTTTCAATTTTTGACGATTTTTGAAATCAAGTAACGTTTTAAATAAATCACAGATTCATATTGCCATTCTTATAAAGTTAATTTCAATTAACCACTGTATGCATTACGAACAAACTATTTTATTATATGTTAATTTCTGATTCTAATGCAATTTTAATTAACAATTTTTTTCATTGGCTAAACGTTACCGTCAAATCCACAGTTGACCAGGCGTACTAAGGAGGGACCCGCCATTTTCAATTGATGGATCAACAAATGTTCGATTACTACAATGTTATCGAAAATAAATTAATATCTAACTCTTATTCGCCGTTTTAATGTATTTTTTTTCCGAATTTGAATCGTAGAGGTAACGTATTTACCTCCAGTTTGTAAGTTTTCATTTGTATGACGTCACCTTGAGCCATGACGTCTTTACGCATAAAAAAAGTAAAATCATTTATGAAGTTTCGAAAGTAAAATCATTTAAATCATTTATGAAGTTTCGAAAGTAAAATCATTTAAATCATTTATGAAGTTGCGCGGAATTTGGAATTTGTTTGTATGTCAAATTTATACATTTTTTCAAGCTTTAACATATCATTTCTTTTTGTAATGAATTATAATCAGAATAACAGTACTGTAGTTGAAGTTGATTTGATCCATTTTACTGTCTCCGCTTCGCGTGTAAAATCCTTGTAAAATCCTGCAAGTTTTGTATATCTAAAATCGTGTTTTACATATGTCCGTATTGGTAAATCAATTTTTTCCCAAATTAAGTTAAGAAGGGGTGGGGTGGGGTTTGGGGGGGGGGGGGGGGTCAGTGAAAAAACTATGTGAATTAAGTTTTTTATCCTACATTGAACTGTTGATGTCGTCCCTAACTGTAACATGAATATTTTGTATGCTTTTCCGTAAAATAAGAATATTGAAAATACTAATTTAGAAATAAGGGCACAATAGGCTTATTTTCATATTTAGAAATAAGAGGTTTTCCATTCAATTTATTTTAAATTAAAATTTAGAAAAAAATGCAAAAAAAGTGCAAATAAAAGTTTTCGGATATTATTTTTTATCAAATAGGTATTAAGCTAGTAATCTGTTTTTGTTAATATGCATCGTCGTTTAATTATTATATAAGCAATATTAACCAGTCTGTTCATGTTTGGACGTGAACATTGCATGGTAATTAAAAATCCTATTATTAAATTTTAGGAATTATCAAACATTCTTATGTATGCATAATAAAGAAGCACACAGAATTTACTTGAGTGACTTTAAAGAACAGTTGTTCTAAGATCACGGTTAAGCTTCTATGTTCAGGTTGATTTTACTCCCTAAAAATAATTTCTTCTATTTTTGTATGTTCAGCCTTGTTTTAATGGTTTTATAGCATTGGTGATTGATATTTTCTTATGCGTTGATTTTATGATTTTCCCTATTTCTTTCTGTCTTTCATTTGCTTTTACGTTTAATCCGTTTTTTTTCTCTTTCTTTTATTGATCTATAGATTTTCTTTTGAATATACTCCATTCTTTAATAAGAGAAACAAATTGGTTGTTTTTATTCAATTTTCAATCATTAATAATTAATATATTCATCACACTTTCGTAAATATTTACGTGTATTTGCATTCAATTGAAATTGAACAAGCCAAGGCCAAGGAAGACAAATCAAAGCGAAACGACGAGGTGTTACGAGAAAATACTGATGCATAACAAACCAAACCAATCAAAAATAAAACGAGACTGGTATATAAAAATAATGTAATTGCCTACCCGCAATAAAACCTTAGCCGACCAGGGGTGGTGGGGGGGGGGGGGGGTGTACTTTTGGTCTTTTACAATGTATTTTCAAGCAATGTACCATCGAATTGAGACGCCAATTCGTTTGATGTGATTTTTCAATTGATTTTGCCGTTTTATTAGGGACTTTCCGTTTTGAATTTTCCTTGGAGTTCAGTATTTTTGTTATTTTACTTTTTATATCGATGTTTTGGTTTTTCAGAGGCTGTAAAACTCTTTTGTACGTTAAATGACAATTCTTTGATGAATCATTATGTGACATGTTGTAAGCGATACTGCTCCTATCCAACAAGATTCTATGTTCAGTGTCATTTCAAAGTTCCCGCTCTTCTTTCTATCTGTTTAATTCGTTTAGCTTCTTTTTGTTTGAACTGTTAATGGTTTTTCGCCCATAATTTGCATGAAATAACTACCTCCTAACGTTGATAATTCAACAATAAAAAAATCTTAAAGACTGTAAGTAAACATAGTTTTCTAAGATGTAAGGAACATTTCACCCCATGCAAATGTGGTTATTTGCTAAAACTGATAACTAAACATTATCATTCGTATATTGCTTTAATTCAAATATTATCACTTGTATTTTTGTCCATCTGATGAGTTAAGCCTTTTTCAACTGATTTTTATAGTTCGTTCTCATGTTGTACTGTTATACCACTGTCCCAGGTTAGGGGGAGGGTTGGGATCCCGCTAACATGTTTAACCCCGCCACATAATTTATGTATGTGCCTGTCCCAAGTCAGGAGCCTGTAATGCAGTGGTTGTCGTTTGTTTATGTGTTACATATTTGTTTTTCGTTCATTTTTTTTTACATAAATAAGGCCGTTAGTTTTCTCGTTTGAATTGTTTTACATTGCCTTATCGGGGCCTTTTATAGCTAACTATGCGGAATGGGCTTTGCTCATTGTTGAAGGTCGTATGGTGACCTATAGTTGTTAATGTCTGTGTCATTTTGGTCTTTTGTGGATAGTTGTCTCATTGGCAATCATACCACATCTTCTTTTTTATATTATATACTATTTCTAGTTTACATGTTTGGAAAAGTAAAGTTATTCAAAATGAGATCAAGGATTCTGGAAAATATACTTCATCAATATTGTTTTGCATTGACAGACAGAACATTTTCAGCGTACACTGTCAATGAGGATGCATTGTTTAATGGTTTCTACATATTCAAAGATAAGTATTATAACCACAAAAACAAACACAAAATGAAACGAATATACCTGACACAGATTGAAATGACTTAAAGTTCCCTTTTCCGTTTTTCCTTAAAATATAAAAAAATACGTCATTTTGTATATCCTTCCAATTTTTATATTATTAAAGAGCGTCTGTATCTTTTATTGAATTTTTAAATACAGGCTATATGCTAAATAGGTGGTAACAAGACAAAAACTTTCAAAAGTTTATTCGAATCATTTCTTCATTTGTTTAATCGATATAACTACTTGATCGAAATATCTGGAATGCCTGTGACACATATGACGATGATGGTGGTCTGTATGAAGTCGATCCATTTTTTTCTTCTTTTCAACTTTGCGATTTTAGGGGGATTGGTCTTATGATAACCTGCTAAATGTGACGAACTCTTACCATTCGAAGTGCCTACTCATTGAACAGTTCCTGCTATTGCCATAGATTTTATTTCTTGTTAAAACATGTTGTCTATATGTCTCTTATGGAGATATTTGGTGTTTTTACGATTGAAGATTTTTTATCACTTTCATTTTTTGATAAGTTCGTATTTTTATAATCCTGGTACCTTTGATAACTATTTAGTATCGTAATATTTGACACAGATCAACATCATATATTTCCTTGCCATACAACTAAAACTGTTCCTTTTCTTTCTTTCTATGTTGCGTAACCAAGACTATTTATCACTGGTATTTCATTTGCCCAGGGTGAGACAGCAGTAGAAGGAACACGACTTATTCACGAATTCATTCGAAGCACATGATTTCCCCATTGCTCTCTTTAGTTGTTTGTTCTGTATCCGTACAGTCTTGAGTTTTCTATGCAATATTTTGTGGGTTTTCGCTGTTCAATTTTTGACATTGCTGTTGGCGGTGTTCCCGGAACTGGTAGAGTTAATTGTTCCATAGGTATCGTTTAATCACTTTTCTACAACCGCTGCAAGAAAAATATATCAAATAATCACATTATATTAACAAAAAAATGTGTTTGACATCAAAAACTTTCATGCGTTAAATTTGTTTTATATAAAATGGTTTTACATACAGCATACTGGCCAGGGTGATTTAAGGCTATATACACAGTGCACGTTTCTGCCATAACAGCAGTAGGTAATTTATAAGGATTTTCTCTTGAATGAAATAAATATAATTGTATTAAAACTTATTCATCAAGTATGAAATAAAGGCAACAGTAGATACCGCTGTTCAAAACTCGATGGACAAACAACAAAATCGGGGTAACAAACTAAAACTGAGGGAAACGCATTAAATATAAGAGGAGAACAACGACACAACATTAAAATGTAACACACACAGAATAAGATAGATACCAAAAGCTAAGGAAGGTTGTTTCAGGATACATTTCAAAGCATCGAACTAAAAGGGTTTTGTGAACAGAAAAGCCATACTTTTCTCTGCCGACAAGCGGCACTATTGTTTGATATAGTAATTTAACTTATATTTAGCAACAATGGTATCATTTTAAGGCTTACTGAAATAATCACTGTGAAAATTAGTCTTTTGTATAAAGGAGGATTGAAATCACCTGCATTTATAATCTTAAAATTTGAATGACATTCAACACTTTCTATTCTGAAAAAAATTGTGATACCAGGTAATGGATAGGACATTTTTTGTTAAAAAAAAACAAAATAATTTGCCTCGAACAGAATAATAAAAGCAAATTTTAAACACAGTAAATTGCGTAAATGAATAAAAATCCATGTTTATCGCCAAAAAAAACCCTAACAAATTTAGACATAAAAACAAACTGAAAATGTATACTCTTTACAGAAATAACTCTTAAAAGTATAACCAACATACTCTAAGCAATAAATAAACTGCAGAAAACAAAAACAAAACATGGAGAAGTATAGACAATGTTGAATGTTTTGAAGTTTGTAACACATCGTACAAAAAAAAAAAAAAACAATGAATTTAGGACATTAGCAGAAACACGTGGGTTTTGCCGAGAATGGTTTATTGTTTTTCAGTTACAATAACTCCCATGGTATCTTCTATCCCTTGTTCACCATGGTTCCATTTACTTTAGAATCATATATGGAATGTTTAGAAACACATTCTATACACTCGTGTACCCATAGAGATATTATAGTTTTGCATGACAATAAAATTACCCGTTTGTGGCAGTAGAGCTGACATTCTTATCCACCATTTTCTACTTAAATAAGTGCCTATACCAAGTCAGGAATATGACAGTTGGTTTCCATTCGTTTGATGTGTTTGTGCCTTTGATTTTAGCATCTGATAAGGGACTTTCCTATAAATTTTTCCTCGGAGTTCAGTATTTTTGATATCTTACTTTATATATATATATAAAACAATCGTTACCAAGAGGAAGTCAAACATCTATACAAATACTGTACGCACATACAGAGAGACAACATACATAAAATTTAATCCTTCAAACTTGACAAACATTCGCATTGTTTATTAGCATTACATTGCTCAAACTTATATACACAAATGATCGCTATCCTTTTTTCCCCGGATTTTCTGTATTGTCCGCATTCGATTTATATTTATCTTTAAAACAATATTCTCTAGTTCAGACATTGCTTAGTAAACAATGATATTATTAATTGTAATTTCCTTCTTTCTTCAATACGCAATAGTATCAGTATATATTGATAATGCTTTTACATTAGTAAATTAATTATATATTTTTCTGTAAAATTTGCGTTGGCAACCACAATTTTGCAATGTAAATAATGCAAAATTGCATTTGACTTGTTGAAATTATCTTTTTACTTTCAGGATTTCATTTTCTGTTTTAACTGAATACGAATCTAAGAGGTGCAAAATATGATACTACGAGTAAGTAGTTAGAGTTTATCTGGCGTCATGTATGATCTAAAATAAGATTCCTGCAACGTGTATACAAACATGTACGAACTCGTACATATCTGACTCAGTCAAAATGACGGCCAAAGATAATATTCTGTATGAAATTATTTCAGTAACACAAAAAAAAAATATCTAAAAATAACAGCATTATGTCAGTTAGATTGGCATACAACTATGGATATTTATTAACTGAAATTTGCTGTTATAAAACTAAAATTAATGAACATATCCCCCTCGTTTCTAGCTCTGATTCGTTTTTTTTTTTTTATTTTACTATACTTTTAAAGTTCATTTTGATTTGATTTGCTCTTCAACGTTGTTTTAACTGCTTGTGCGTCCTGCATTACTACGAAGACAATAACTGTGAATTGCACACCTGATGCAATACAAGTTGTACTGTTAAACTACAACAATTATAATTCAAAATTTCATAATAATGTATCTTATACATCACGTCATTGCCGAATACCAGAAATGATATTCTAAAAAATACATACAAAAAGAGGAAGCATCAACCTAAGACAAAACAATTAATGACGAATTTAGAAATCTGATTAAAACTGTTATTAAATCGTATCTTCAATTAAATACACTCCAGATGGTGCACAAGTGTTAACTAGATATTTTGGCGAATACAACAAAATAAACCCTAGCTTAGGTATAAATAAACATTGAATATTCAATTGGTATATGAGTAATTTTTTCTCGGAATGACACGGAAGTGATTGTTCTCTCCATCTTTGTCAAAACTGAATTCACATACTTATATTACATTTACAATATTTCATATAAACAATTTCAAAGCAGTACAACGCAATTTTCAGTAGATCATATTTATTATATGTTTCAAACATGAAGATACATCAGAACAGCATATTGTTTGTGAATCAAATGGCTATTGCAGAAAGACGTCTTTGTCTTTAAAATAAGCAAATCTAAACAAGATTGAGACTTTCAAATTCAAACAAGGTAAAGGAGTATTTTTTTATCTGAAATGTAAAAAATAAAGATTGTTGCTTTAGAAAAAATGTATTTTTTTAAAACAATGCTTCATTTCAAAAATATAATTAAAATCAATCTACATCACTGTTTTATTTTTGAAAATGCGTAGAAAGTAGACTAAATATTAAACGTTTAAAGTAATATTTGAAAATTCATAAGTTAGGAGATAATACGATGGAATTCAAATGTACAATTATTACACGGAAATTAATTTAAATAATATATGAAATAAAAGTGATAAAAGTACATACCAATTCAGTTAAAATTGCTGTGGCTTTTGTTGGCTTATTTAAATTTCATTTTTTCTCAATTAATCAAATACACATTTTAATTAAGATAACTTATATATTTTTAATAATGAAAATGAAAATGAATGTAGTTTTAGTTTATTTTGGTACATATAAGCGATATAAATAAATAAACAACTTTATATACATATTTGTTAAACTAATTAATTATACTTTGTATTTCTAAAATGTTTGATTTAGTAAGAAATTTATATGTTATAGAAATATGGCAGAAACTCAAAATAAAACTCTCTTTCTTTAAATGTTTAAAAAAAAACATTGAAGAAAAATTAAAATAGTAAATATTTGATTGATATTTGAATTTAACGTATTATCCCAATTCAATGCAAACTTATCAATTACATAAAAAAATGAATTTATATTATTTATTCGTTTCTATGTAAGTAATCTTTAATATATTCTATTATCATAATAACATTGAAAATCAAAAACAAAAACAAAATGTGCTGGTATTGATATTTTGTACAAAAATAAACATTTAGTTTTTGAACATCTTTTTTAATCATTTTATAATTTGTTAACTTATTGTAATAAGTGATATGTTTTTCTTATATTTATTATTTAGTTAAACTTCCTTCAAATAGAAAACAAAGTAGGCAAGGAGTTTAAGAACAGTAACTTACTGTGGTAAATACACATCTTAACCCATCTGACTTATACAGAAGGATGCTCCAGGAAAGATGCAAAAGAGGAACTCATTTCTAAAGTGGTAAATTTTCTCCCTTGGTCGACTCATTTGCATATCGTAACATTATGCAACCAGAACAAGGACGTTTAACAATTAAATTACCATAAAAATAAAGTCATGTTTACTATGAATGGATTATTTGTAAGTTCAAACCTATTGAAAAATTCCTTGTGCAACATGATCCATACCGCTCCTTTTTCTTCAATGTAAAGCAACTATCAATAGAAATGCCTAATATTATAGTTTATGAGCTTTATGGCATTTATTCTACCGAGTCCCCGGTAGGTAGGTGTACTCAAATACTAAATCTTCTTATTGTTTAGGCCTTTAATAATTGGATCACGTTACAAAATGTAGTATCGATTGGCAAAATCTTCCAACTCCAAAACCTTAAAACCTTCTATTAGATATTATTCCCAAGGTCTGAGCATGTAAACAAAGTTTAAAGGTTTAGTTACAAGTGTAGAACATCTTTCCTTTCGTTGTAACCAGACCTAAGCACATTGTGTATTTCTTTCACAGGTTGTGAAATTGTATCAGAACCGTGAACATGTCATAATGACATTATATGATAAGTAACGTAGCACCTGCAATTAGCTTGGATTGGATTATATAACTTACAGAAAGGATAGGCAAAGACCAGATAATCTAGATAAAACATGTTATAGACAATAGTCCAAATACAGAAAAGTACCAAATATGCAGTACATCTAAGCATATGTAAAAACCAAATTCATTCATTAATGAGTACTTGTTTTCAATCGAAATTATTTAAACGTAGCTCTTTTGTTGTCCAATCATGGCAAGCGTAGGCCAACCAACGCACTGGTTTTATAGATTAAGGGAAAGGTAGCCAACTTTGAATCTTATTACAGTTCCTTATTTTTTACAAGGTTTTCGGAATAGGCAGTATTAAGAAAAGAGAGAATTATGCGTCAAATCCTGTTGTAATATCCAACTTCGTACATTATTTGCACGTTAATTTGTACAGTCCAAAAAATATTATAAAAATACTGATCACAAAATACCAGGCTTATGATTTTGTACGCCATACGTGTTTGAGCTTTTGATTTTGCCATTGATAAGGGACGTTGTGAGTTTTTCTCTGAGTTCAGTTCCTCTAAAAAAGACTTGTGACGATCGAATCAAATTAGAGAAGCGGAAGATACCATACAAAGTGGCATTCAAAATCATATTTCGATAAAAAAAAATTGACAGTGCCATGTCGTTTCGTCTACATAGAATTCATCAGTGACGCTTATATCAAAATAGTTATAAAGCCAAACAAGTACAAAGTTGAAGAGCATTGAGTATCCAAAATTCCAAAAAGTTATGCCAAATACGATTAAGGTAATCTATGCCTGGAATAAGAAAATCTTTAGTTTTTCGAAAAAAATCAAAGCTTGGTTAACATAACCTTCTGCACTGTTGACTTTCTTTGTGTTACATCAGTAAGCAACACTACATTTTTATTGAGTCATATTTTCGAATCAAAGGTAGAATATAGGAAAACAAATAATTACGTTTGAACAGAACATAAACCCAAGACGTAAATATTGCGGGAAGTATATGGTGTCCAGAAACACGTTAGAAGACTATTATGAACTTAACCTTTAAAGGAATCTAAGTATTTCCCTATCGAGTAAGACTTGGACACACTTTTAAATCAATAACTATGAATCAGGTATCTTTCGATATCTGTTCCAAAAAAGAGGCAGAATATATCAATTGGACAACAAAAAATAAGTAGCAGAATCATCAACAGTACTGTGGCCACTATGTATATTCCACTACAAATTCTTGCGTTTATTTGTACTATATTCCAGTCACGTAATGTTGTCATTTTTACCATATAAGTGGGAGGTTTGTCTAGCCATAAAACAAAGTTCAACAAGGTTTCAAAAAATATCCTGCACCAAGTCAGGAATATGACAGTTGTTATCAGATAGTCCGCTGCTATGTATGTAGGTGTTTGTTTTTCTGGCAGTTTAGTGTTTCTGTTTTCCGTTGTTTTACTCTAGTTATTGTGTTTCCATTTTGTTTGTGACCGGATTTATTTTTGCTTAAACGATTTTTGACTTTTATATATGCGGTTTTCTCCTGTTGTCTGTATGTAATTATACACCAGTCCTGTGATTGTAAAATCGTACATTTCCTATTCATAAAATGTAAAACAAATATTGAAACTATTTTCAACCGCAGGCATCAATAGCCTAAGCCAGATTCGGACACTGATTTTGATATCCGATATTTTGGGAACAAAAGGAACACCTTGCTAAGTGTATGCAAAATACATATGGATTTCGCTTTGGTTGTATCGAGTGATGATAATAATTGTTTTCTATCATCTTCCAGTCTTTTCCCTCATGATAAGGCCTGATATATGTCTATATGTGAAGTAGATTATTAAAAATAATGAATTTGGACCGGTCGTAGCATTTTTCTGGATTTATCACTACCAAGAACAATACAACACTTTGACATCCAAATATAACTATAAATACACAGGGAGTTTGAAGGTGGCATGAGAGGAATACATTTAAACCATATTAAGTTGGAACCATGTATTTATAATTTATCGGAAATGTTGTATTCTTTCAAGCTGTTTTCTACAAAAAAATCTTTATATTCTGTTTCAATATGACATTTGTGAAGTTGTACTTTTGTACTTGAAAAAAGAAAGACATACAGCTTAGTACAGAATAACAACCAATAGATTAGACCTAAATGTAGGTAGCATTTGTACAACGCTGTTCAGTTGTCAAAATTCGATTAAGCAAACAATAATCCGGGTAACAAACTGAAGGGGAAGGGAATAACAGCAACTATAAGAACAGAACATCAGAAACAAGGAACTGAAATGCACACTCCAACATACAAAGAAACGGACTATAGATTACAACTGCCATACTCCAACATACAGAGAAACGGACTATATAGATTACAACTGCCATACTCCAACATACAGAGAAACGGACTATAGATTACAACTGCCATACTCCAACATACAGAGAAACGGACTATAGATTACAACTGCCATACTCAAACATACAGAGAAACGGACTATATAGATTACAACTGCCATACTCCAACATACAGAGAAACGGACTATATAGATTACAACTGCCATACTCCAACATACAGAGAAACGGACTATATATTACAACTGCCATACTCCAACATACAGAGAAACGGACTATAGATTACAGCTGCCATACTCCAACATACAGAGAAACGGACTATATAGATTACAACTGCCATACTCCAACATACAGAGAAACGGACTATATAGATTACAACTGCCATACTCCAACATACAGAGAAACGGACTATATAGATTACAACTGCCATACTCCAACATACAGAGAAACGGACTATTTATATAGATTACAGCTGCCATACTCCAACATACAGAGAAACAGACTATATAGATTACAGCTGCCATACTCCAATATACAGAGAAACGGACTATATAGATTGCAACTACCATACTCCAACATACAGAGAAACGGACTATATAGATTACAACTGCCATACTCCAACATACAGAGAAACGGACTATATAGATTACAGCTGCCATACTCCAACATACAGAGAAACAGACTATATAGATTACAACTGCCATAATCCTGCCTTAATTATTAAACCTAATACTTCATTTGCAATTGGATTTTGAATCTTAGAAACAAATATAATCCTGAATTATATGCTTGTTAGAGTCAAACTTATCCAAATTTACTAGATGCAAAAGCATAAGTCCTCTTACCAAATGTACAACATGAGTGTTACATCACTGTTAAAATTACTGCCAGGTAAAAACGCAAAAGTAAAAATTCTAATACATCTATAAGAGTTGTCTCCTACATCACAAGTCTATCACATGAGGCCAAAAGGAATGAATTGACATAGCATGCGTAATACTTCTTTTTCAGACACATTTCAACTGCGGATATTTTATTAAATATAAAACAACTGTAATAGGAACTGCAAGGAACTGTTATACATGATTGATAATACGATGGCTAAGCAAAATATTCCATTTGATATTAACATACAAATGTATGTGAAACGGCAATACTGGATTTAACATTACGAAATTCGTTGAAAAATATATCGAAAAACATTCTTTAATTCAGACATGCAGACAGATGTTTAGATCAAAATAACAGTTTCATAAATATTTTGTGTTTGATTCACATTGTTTATCTTTCTAAAAATAATATATACTTATACCTATATGTGTCATTCCTGTTTCAATGAGACTCATCTATTTTAAACATCAATAGGACACATTCAGGCAGCCTCCAAAAAGGGCACAGCCAAACAATTTATCGAATGACACGGATTCTCAAAACAAAATGACTAAACATTAAAAACAAAATGCGGAGGTGCATTTCACAGATTCAAAAACCCCTTATAAATAAAGGCAACAGTAGTATACCGCTGTTTGAAATTCATAAATCTATAGAGAAAAAACAAATCTGAGTTACAAATTAAAATTATTTTTTATATAAGATGTATTAGTTGTAGTCGAATATGAATAAACTCATTCATAGATTCCAGGATTAAATTTTATATTCACGCTTGAAAAACAAATGATTCACGATTTTAAATAGCATCGGCGCTCAGAGTTATCAATCCATAGTGTTTGAATGATTTTAACATACTGGCTACTAGCCCTGAATGCTCATTGATAAAAAAAAAACTATATCAAACAATCAAACAGCTGGAATACCAATTCCATTACAAAGTTCGAGAACATTGACAATTAATTTTCAAACGTAATGCTAATTCTGGGCATCAGTACCGGGATAGAAATAATTAAAACCACAAATATATAACTTCGAGGAAAATTCTAACGGAAATTCCCTAATCAAATGGCAAAATCAAAAGCCCAAACACATCGAACGAATTGACAACAACTGTCATATATAAATAAAGGCAACAGTAGTATACCGCTGTTCGAAATTCATAAATCGATAGAGAAAAAACAAATCCGAGTTACAAAAACTAAAACTGAGGGATATTCCTGACTTGGTACAGGCATTTTCTTATGAAGAACATGGTGGAGTAAACCTAGTTGTAAAGCTAGCTAAACCCCTCACTTGTATGACAGTGGCATAAAATTT
Organism: Mytilus galloprovincialis; assembly: GCA_037788925.1. Taxonomy (NCBI): domain Eukaryota; kingdom Metazoa; phylum Mollusca; class Bivalvia; order Mytilida; family Mytilidae; genus Mytilus; species Mytilus galloprovincialis. The sequence goes on along the minus strand of CM075341.1, from coordinate 1,441,026 downwards.
CACTACATTGTAAACGATGTGTGAACAAATCAAAGAGACATAATAGGTACAAATGTCAAAAATAGGGGCACAGCAGTCAACATTGTGTTATAATCTTCCTCATTAGACAAAGAAACAAATATGTAACAAAGAAGCACACAAAAGTGTATATAGACAAAGCACATGACCAAATATTGAAAACAAGATTACAAAAAAATACCATAGCACAATAACTAAAGTAAGGGATGTATAAGTACAGAGCCACGTCATACGAAACAAAGAAACACAAAATGGCACATAGCAAAAAGTAAAGACAAGAATACGAACATTTTACCTTAGAACAATAAAAAATGACGGGATGTATACCCCATAAAATGGATATCAACAAAAACAGAATAGATAGTAAAAGTAATATTCATAAAGACAAATTTACGAATACAACAACACGTTATGAAGATGATCTACAAAACCAGTCAACACAATCTGGACTTGATGACTATGTTGTATTATTTAAGAGGTTGATACAGAAAATTATCAACAGGTGCTCAGTACCTTCCGATGAACTTTTTTCTTTTGAAAAAGGACACGACGTTCGTTGACAAAGCCCTGGTTCATCAACCTTCTGCTTAGGCACTAATTATGATTTATAAAGTCTGAGCAGCAGCTACAATCTCTTGATTACAGAATAAGATTTGAAATTCATACCCAAAATGCGTTTGTCATAGACTCAATAGTTTTGGGGTTGATTTTATCTTCATATGAACTGTTAATTTACAGAATATGACAGTAGAGTATATATGTTATGTTCGCAGTGATATAAGGACTCATAATTTTATGTATGCCTTATTCTGGACAACGCATCTTTTCTCGGATTTCAAAATGTCTAGTGTTTAGTTTTATATAAACATTTTATGGACGGGTAATTTACAGAATATGACAACATACATGCTATGATTAGGGACTTTCCTTTTTTAAAATGTCTTCGCTATTTATGTTATTTTACCTTTTTTTAAATTTATGTATGAACAGAAGGAACCCAAATTGTATACTTCGTTTTGTTCTTTAACACATATTTATTTATGTGGCCTTCTATTCAATCTTTTCCCTACGGAATTATGAAAAAAAACAAATAACGATGCACTACCAAGAACTGAAGTTGATGACATCACTGTTGCAATTTACCAATTGATTGCATCGTTAGTTTAAAACAGAACTGAAGCAATGAAAAACAAGTTCATTCATATTCATTATAATATTGTACAATGTATATAATTACCGGTGTGTGATCAATGTGTATGACTGATTTATGGTTTATGTTGTTAACCTTCTATAAGGATAATCTATTGATTTTTACTTAGATAACATTATACCCATATTTACGTTATTGTACCTAATAACACACACAATATTCCATAAAATTATAAATATTAGGTCGTTTACCATCGGGGTACAGTAAGGATTTTGCAGTAAGAAAGTTATTCCCACTGTTAGATTGCTGTAGCAAATAAAACAATGTCTGCTTATGATGTTGTTTGTTGACATTGCTGTTGTTTTGACCCCTTAACAAAGTACCAAAGTAACCATTGTCGTGTTGGTTTCAATTAAAAAGTGCCAGGTATGAACAAGAACCTTGTTTGAATTCCTTGGTTGATTAAATAGAGGCACAAAGAAAGGTTTTATCGGTTAATAAATAAAATGTTTGGCCCCATGGAAAAGCCTATATTTGAAAAGGTTAATGTCAGTGCATTGTCTTTTATTTAAAATATGATTGTTTAATTGTAATTTTAATCAAAGTCTGTCAATTTTTATTACGGAATACTTAAAATATGTAAATTGTTTTTAATGCAATTAAAGCCTTGTTAACATAATTAATATTATTTGATTTTATCTGGTTTGAAATCATCTCTTTTATTACTAATCTAATTATAATTATACTCTTGTTCAAAACTTTATATCCATTATATATATATCAAAACATCTATACGGAATCTAGAGATACATGGAAAAAAACGCACTTTTTGTACAGCTAATAATAATAGTTGAATAGTTGTAAGCAAGATGAAACAGGTTTATTTGTATCATGATATTATTATCATGTTAAAATATCGAATCTGAACATTGTTTCAATTGATATATTTTTCAAAAACACATTTATTAATCGTAACATTGCTTTTTGTCTTTAAGTCAAATCACGGACATAATTATAGAAATATACGTAGAACAAATTGTTATGAAAAAAAAATAGAAAAAAAGAAGCTATTAAGAATTAATTGAAATAGTGTGGAAAATTCATATTTATTTGTTTATTAAGAATTAAAACTTAAACTCATTTGGATTTTTTTTATAGTTTAATGTTTATGTAGTTAAAGAAAGCATTTTCAAACAAAACACAATTTTTCGAAATGTTTTCTTTCGTTTGACTGTATAATTTTTATCATTCTTTCTATATTTTCTTCGTTTTTTTCTTTATCTTTTTATTGTTATCTTTATCATAACTATCGTTATATTATTATTATTATTATTATTATTATTATTATTATTATTATTATTATTATTATTATTATCAAGGTTTATATTATTATTTTTTTTTAATCATTGCTATTTGTAACAGTTGTATTTCATTTTCTTTTTCTTTTCTTTTAAAGAATGACTAGGATTTTTTTCAAAATTTATTTTTTGTCGCATTTAAAAATGTAGTTTTCTTATCATATAAATAAATTTCAATTTATTTTTTTCTGTAATAAAAAGGAATAAATCATATTATTGTATAGCAATATAATATTTCCAACAGAAAGTAACCAAAAGTTAGCGTGCAATAAATTCTATTATTGCACTAGTGCAATAAATCTTCAAAATTCATGACGTCATCAATGACAAAATATTAGTTTAAACCAATTTTTACTTTCAAATATTATATTGCTATACAATAAAAGGGTTATTGCATGAATATTGGGGAATATTGTCCCTCGTAGAACATATATTGCACTCGCAAGCTCGTGCAATATAAAATTCTACTCGGGACAATATTCCCCAATATTCATGCAATAACCCTATAATATATTTTTTTTTTATGATAAATGTATTTTGAATTATTTGGTTTATTATGTTTCTTTTATTTTTGACGTTTATTCTTCTTTGTAAATTGCTTTTTTTCTTCTTGATGGTATTTTTAACAAAGGTGGAAAACAATCAACTGTGTTTTTAACTTTATAAAGAAAAAGAACAAAATTTCGCAAATTATTTTACTTAATATAATTTTCATACAATATGGTATATTTTTGTATTCTTGTATTTTTTCCCCTAATGCGCGTTGTCTAAATAGATATAGGAAGATGTGGTATGAGTGCCAATGAGACAACTCTTCATCCAATTAACAATTTATAAAAGTAAACCATTATAGGTCAAGGTACGGCCTTCATCGCGGATCTTGGCACACACCGAACAGCAAGCTATAAAGGTCCCAAAAAATAGTAGTGTAAAACCATTCAAATTAAAAAAAAACCAACGATCTAAGCTATATAAAAACGAGAATCATAAACAGACAACAACTTCTGTATATGCCATTTTGTGCTTCTGTTTACATTTTTGACGGTCGTTAATCGTTGTTAAAATGCTTCACAGTCAATCCAAGATGTTTTAGTTTCAGTGAGTGCAAATCTTTTTGCTCAGAGAAATAAAAGAGGGACGAAAGATACCAGAGGGATAGTCAAACTCATAAATCGAAAATAAGCCGACAACGCCATAACACATTCAAAACAATCAGTCTATGTAATGCTTTATTCTGAATATACAATCTTTCAGATGCTCGTAGCCAACGCTTTTTGACTGAACGTGTCCTTGAGCAAAAACAAATGAATCAAAAGCTATATTTAGTAGAATTTTGTACAATTCTGTATTGTGCATATTTGAATTGCCTATATCATTACTCATTTGTTTTGTTACGTAATTTTGTTTATTGAAAATTATCTCACATCTTGTAACCAAGTGAGAGGTTAAGCTAGCAATGCTAACATTTGCATTTCAAATATATATTATTTTTTTTTAGAATGAAATTCAAAACAGTGTGGCTGTGGCCATTGATTGACACATTAAATTCATCCATTGACTGGGACAATTTACGTGAACGTTTGTCTGTAACGACCACTGTTCACGACGTACCTACGATAGATATTTAAACTGTGGGGTCACCAAAGGTTTCTTAACGCCTTTAATTATAAAATAATTCGAAAAATTAATCAGGAATAACCTTTATGTTTTGATTTATATAATTGATATGAATCAAAACATCGTGTTATTTCTGATTAATTTTTCGAATTACTTTATTAAGGTGTTGAGAACCTTTGGTGACCCCATAGTTTAAGTGTCCTTAAAAAGTACATAGTGAGCAGTGGTCGTTACATACAAACGTTCACCTAAATTGTCACAGTCAATGGATGAATTTAATGTGTCAATCAATGGCCACAGCCACACTGTTTTGAATTTCATTCTATTTAAATGAGGCCGTTTGTTTTCTCGTTTAAATTGTTTTACATTGTCAGGGGCCTTTTATAGCTGACTATGCGGTATGGGCCTTGCTCATCGTTGAAGGCCGTACGGTGACCTAAAGTTGTTAATGTCTGTGTCGTTTTAGTCTCTTGTAGACGGTTGTCTCATTGGCAATCATACCACATCTTCTTTTTTTTATATGTTATTCTTTTTCATAAAAGATAACTTTTCGTTGTTGTTACAATGTACTACTTTAAAAATATAGCACAAAGTAGAAGTTTTCTTCTCTATATTTTGAATTATTACAATTATTGTGAACCTAATGTTCTCCTTACCGTTTCTACTCAACATACAAAATCATTTATCTCACGTGTACTGATCGTGGAACAGAGCAAATGTGCATTGTCTAACAAAACTAGGTCAGTTATAAACAAATGAGGAGGTTTCATATAAAAAATACCAGGCTTAAAATCTTCATTTGTATGTACGCCAGTTGCTCATTGTGTCTACATTGGTCTCTTCAGTAACAGTCGAAATGCCAAAACAAATCCTAAGTTGAAAAGCATTTACAAAAATGAAAATTGTGTCAAATACGACTAAAGGAATATGTACCTAGTGGAATAATTAAGCTTTTTATTAATAGTTCATTTACAGAAAATGAACAAGTACTGACTAGTAATACCATTAGTGATGAACCTACTACTAGCAATGGCATCGACCCAGGGGTTATAACACTCCACCCCCCCCCCCCCCAAAAAAAAAAACAGGCTTATACTTGTTGACCACAGTCACGAACGTTTAGTCATCATACGACTCACAAGTCGTTAGCGTTTAGTCGTCACAAGAATCACCAGTCGCGCGCTTGTCAAAAATGTTGAAGGACTACTGTAATTAAAGGTTGAAAAACAATAAAAAAAACAGAAATTATTGAAAATTTGGACAAAATATAACTAAAAAAAGCATTATTGTAGACAATGAATATAGAGTATGTTTAAATATTTCGTATTGTGATTAAATCCAAATATCGTATTTAGACAATTGTTATTCAGTTAAATTTGAAAGTTATTTCAACATCAGCCGTCTTTAAGAATAAGCAGGGGAATATACAGGTCGGGGAACAAAACAAACTGCGCGACTCAAACTACACCAACTCGACTGTTCCCTTTTTTGTGTTGCCTTTAAGGTAATCCCTGTCATTCCACAATTGTTGAATGAATAAAAAAAAAATAGGATGTGGTATTATTGCCAATGAGAGAACTTTCCACAAGAGACATAAATGGCACCGAAATTAACAAATATTGGTCATCGTACGGCCTTCAACCAACAATGAGCAAAGCCCATACCACAAAGTAAACTATAAAAAAAAAAACGAAATCATAAATGTAAAGCAATTTGTGTCGTTGTACAAGTAAGATTTTCTAGTAACACTCTTTCAGTGGACTTTTTTAAAATACATAAACTCCCATCTGGCAATTAAGGCTATACAAGGTTATAATATGACTTAAACTGTCCTTGAAATATATCTCTTTTGCTTAAAATAATTAATTATTAAAGTTTACTTACACTACACTAGTGGTGTTCAATCAAAGTCTATATTAACTTTTGTGATACATATAATTTCACTTATTTATTGTTTGAAGCAGTAATAAAATAATTCTGTCGCTTGTCTTCATAGTTTGTTTTGGACATTTTACAAGATGTCGTCATGTATTGTTTATGGTGTTGTTGTATAAAACCTTTTATGAAGTAACCCCCAATTGTAAGTATATGACAGCATTTTTTTTCTTTCTAGAGAGGTTGGATAAATTAAAGTTTTCCAGTAACTCAAAAGTAAATGACTTGTGGATATGTTTGCTGTTGAGTTCTATCTTCTTGATTCTTGACCCATATCTCTATTTAACCATCAATTGACTTGACGAAATATCGAAATTATGTAAAGTTACTTTTCTAAAATCTTAGTTTTTGGAGGCTGCATGGATCTTAATTTTTTTCAGGGAGATTAACTTCTGGAATACCAATGCCATTCAAACGTTTTTAACTGTTATTAAAGAAAAAGGACGAAATATACCAGAACTTCTGGAATACCAATGTCATTCAAACGTTTTTAACTGTTATTAGAGAAGAAGGCCGAAAGATACCAGAGGGACAGTCAAACTCATAGATTGAAAATAAACTGACACTGCCATGGCTAAAATATAAATAGACAAACAGACAAATAATAGTACAACCACTCTGTATTTTAAAATGAAAAAAAAAAAAAAACAGACATCTTTCACATTATTATGTCTAAATCCTCCAAGTTGCTTTATTGTACAAGTAACGATGCTACACTACTATAATAAATATATTTATGAAAAATGTGAAATAATCATACGGTCAGTAGACTACCGTTTATTTTGGAAATTGAAATACATTCATAAGTGGCAGTTTGCTATTCCAAAGGGCAAACTATGACAACCAGAACTAAGTTATTGTTGATTATAATTAGTTATTTCATAATGAGTTTGATGAATGAGGGAATATTTAAAGATAAATCTATTAATAGATTTATTTTTCTCTTGTTATTAATGTACAGTTTGCAAAAGAAGTAGTAGAGGGTCGTATTAATCATTCATTTTGTTTATGTTCTGATATTGAAGTTATTTCAAATGAGCATATACAATCACAGGCATTTTTAAGACAGCTTCTTATCAAAAGATAATACAAATAACATAGGTCTCCAAAACAGGAATTCTAGGGATATTAAGCCAAATGGGTTGTATGGATAAAAACTAGAAGAGATATAATTGCAAGTGCGACAACTCTCCACTATAGAAGACATGACATAGATGAAAACTAGGTGTGACTGTATGCCCATCAACAATCAGAATAATCCGTACTGCATAGCAAGCTATCAAATTCCCCTAAATGCCAAATGTAAAACAGTTCAAACAAAGAAAACTTACGGTTTTATTTATTTACAAACAAAACAACAACGAAAACAGATATGAATTTTAAATAAAGCAACAAACGACAAGAACTGAATAACAAATTCTTGAATTGGGACAGGCACTTACAAAATGATCGGGGTTTCAGAGTGTTACAAGTGACACTCTGGTGGGTAGTTTTATTTTTCTCTTATTGTCAATCATACCACATCTCTTTATTTTGAAATTTGTACATATTGAAATGGTAAAACCTATAGTTTTTTTTTGTTTTAGTGTAAATACAAGGTGTCCTTTCATCGCTTTGCAATTCCATTTCTGCTTTACCGCTTGAAAAGGAACCACCTATTATTTTAGCATAACACAGGAATGACAGAAACAAACTGAAAGTATATAAAACTCTGCCTGAAACTCATGTTTGCATTGGGAATATAAGTTCAACTTTCCGATCTGATTTAGTATATATAACCTAATTTTATGAAATATAGAGATTTATACCGAAAGTATTATTACACTTGCAGGAACTAAGGATATTTCGCTTTCATCATTTTACAAAAATGTATTACTATTCTATACTTTATTGTTTTGTTCTTTAATTTATTTTAGTCCACTGATCAACACTTACATGTACAAAGTAGACAGTTTATATCTTACAAAAATAGTTAAAAACCTAAACGCATATATTTCATGCCTGAATATATTTTCAATTTAAAAACAAGGAGATGTTATATGATTGCAAATGAGACAAAAATCTTCAAAAGCGATGCAAGCTAATAGAGCCAACCGGATGACATTCAACAATGACAAAAACCCTATATGGTCCGCCATAAACTGCCCCGTCCTGAATAAAAGCTACAATAGTATACATGTGTTCCAAAGTCATAAATCGATTGAGAGAAAACAAATCTGGGTTAAAAACCAAAACCTAGAAAAACACATCAAAAAATGAAATATGAAAAAATCAATTGAGAAAACAAACGGCCTATTTTATAACAAAACAATTTACGAAAATCAAATAGGATAGACATGAACAAACAACAAACACTGAAATACTTGACAGGCACAGACACATACAGAATGTGGTGGTGTTTAACATGTATGTGAACGCTCAACCCTCCCATAACCTAGGCATGGGACAGTGGTGTACAGGAACAGACACATACAGAATGTGGTGGAGTTTAACATGTATGTGAACGCTCAACCCTCCCATAACCTAGGCATGGGACAGTGGTGTACAGGCACAGACACATACAGAATGTGGTGGGGTTTAACATGTATGTGAACGCTCAACCCTCCCATAACCTAGGCCTGGGACAGTGGTGTACAGGAACAGACACATACAGAATGTGGTGGAGTTTAACATGTATGTGAACGCTCAACCCTCCCATAACCTAGGCATGGGACAGTGGTGTACAGGCACAGACACATACAGAATGTGGTGGGGTTTAACATGTATGTGAACGCTCAACCCTCCCATAACCTAGGCATGGGACAGTGGTGTACAGGAACAGACACATACAGAATGTGGTGGAGTTTAACATGTATGTGAACGCTCAACCCTCCCATAACCTAGGCATGGGACAGTGGTGTACAGGCACAGACACATACAGAATGTGGTGGGGTTTAACATGTATGTGAACGCTCAACCCTCCCATAACCTAGGCCTGGGACAGTGGTGTACAGGCACAGACACATACATAATGTGGTGGGGTTTAACATGAACGCTCAACCCTCCCATAACCTAGGCCTGGGACAGTGGTGTACAGGCACAGACACATACATAATGTGGTGGGGTTTAACATGAACGCTCAACCCTCCCATAACCTAGGCCTGGGACAGTGGTGTACAGGCACAGACACATACAGAATGTGGTGGGGTTTAACATGTATGTGAACGCTCAACCCTCCCATAACCTAGGCATGGGACAGTGGTGTACAGACACAGACACATACAGAATGTGGTGGGGTTTAACATGTATGTGAACGCTCAACCCTCCCATAACCTAGGCATGGGACAGTGGTGTACAGGAACAGACACATACAGAATGTGGTGGGGTTTAACATGTATGTGAACGCTCAACCCTCCCATAACCTAGGCATGGGACAGTGGTGTACAGGCACAGACACATACAGAATGTGGTGGGGTTTAACATGTATGTGAACGCTCAACCCTCCCATAACCTAGGCATGGGACAGTGGTGTACAGGAACAGACACATACAGAATGTGGTGGGGTTTAACATGTATGTGAACGCTCAACCCTCCCATAACCTAGGCATGGGACAGTGGTGTACAGGCACAGACACATACAGAATGTGGTGGGGTTTAACATGTATGTGAACGCTCAACCCTCCCATAACCTAGGCATGGGACAGTGGTGTACAGGCACAGACACATACAGAATGTGGTGGGGTTTAACATGTATGTGAACCCTCCCATAACCTAGGCATGGGACAGTGGTGCTTCTAACAGGCACAGACACATACAGAATGTGGTGGGGTTTAACATGTATGTGAACGCTCAACCCTCCCATAACCTAGGCCTGGGACATTGGTGTACAGGCACAGACACATACAGAATGTGGTGGGGTTTAACATGTATGTGAACGCTCAACCCTCCCATAACCTAGGCATGGGACAGTGGTGTACAGGCACAGACACATACAGAATGTGGTGGGGTTTAACATGTATGTGAACGCTCAACCCTCCCATAACCTAGGCATGGGACAGTGGTGTACAGGCACAGACACATACAGAATGTGGTGGGGTTTAACATGTATGTGAACGCTCAACCCTCCCATAACCTAGGCATGGGACAGTGGTGTACAGGAACAGACACATACAGAATGTGGTGGGGTTTAACATGTATGTGAACGCTCAACCCTCCCATAACCTAGGCATGGGACAGTGGTGTACAGGAACAGACACATACAGAATGTGGTGGGGTTTAACATGTATGTGAACGCTCAACCCTCCCATAACCTAGGCCTGGGACAGTGGTGTACAGGAACAGACACATACAGAATGTGGTGGGGTTTAACATGTATGTGAACGCTCAACCCTCCCATAACCTAGGCCTGGGACAGTGGTGTACAGGAACAGACACATACAGAATGTGGTGGGGTTTAACATGTATGTGAACGCTCAACCCTCCCATAACCTAGGCCTGGGACAGTGGTGTACAGGAACAGACACATACAGAATGTGGTGGGGTTTAACATGTATGTGAACGCTCAACCCTCCCATAACCTAGGCCTGGGACAGTGGTGTACAGGAACAGACACATACAGAATGTGGTGGGGTTTAACATGTATGTGAACGCTCAACCCTCCCATAACCTAGGCCTGGGACAGTGGTGTACAGGAACAGACACATACAGAATGTGGTGGGGTTTAACATGTATGTGAACGCTCAACCCTCCCATAACCTAGGCCTGGGACAGTGGTGTACAGGAACAGACACATACAGAATGTGGTGGGGTTTAACATGTATGTGAACGCTCAACCCTCCCATAACCTAGGCATGGGACAGTGGTGTACAGGCACAGACACATACAGAATGTGGTGGGGTTTAACATGTATGTGAACGCTCAACCCTCCCATAACCTAGGCCTGGGACAGTGGTGTACAGGCACAGACACATACAGAATGTGGTGGGGTTTAACATGTATGTGAACGCTCAACCCTCCCATAACCTAGGCATGGGACAGTGGTGTAACAGTGTAACATAGGAACAAAATATAAAATTAATTTAATGTTCGTGTTGTTTATTCTTTGGTTTTCTATGTTGTGTCGTGTGTGCTGTTGTTTGTTTGTCTTTTTCATTTTTAGCCATGGCGTTGTCAGTTTGTTTTAGATTTATGAGTTTGACTGTCCCTTTGGTATCTTTCGTCCCTCTTTTAATCTATATAAGTATAATGGTATATCTTTGGAATTTATTCTTAAGCTCAAAATAATTATATAGACAGCAGACTGTATATTTTTAGATGAAGAAATCACCATGTCCTAACAAATAAATGTTTGAAATACAATATTCTAATAAATTCAAGACCTTGTGGGAATAGCTAAAATTCGTCAACTATAATATTTGTATGATTTGTAGATGGTTTTTTATTTCCATAAAAAACGTTTTAATTTACAATTTTCATCAAGTTCATTTTAAAAGTGACGTTGAATGCAACAGTAAATTGAAAAGCAATTCACCAATAAAACTTTTGTGATTAACTTATTCAACAGTATATGGAAGTAATGTGGGTTTTATAAACACATTAGTTTGTTCCATTTATGTTGAGTGAAATAATGATAGGAAATTAAAGTATTACCTGCTAATTATCTTCTCAACAGGATTCTTATTTTAAATAAAACTTCTGACGAAGCTGTTTTATTGAATATTTAACTAATCAAATACTGAAATCAATTTACCAAAAAACATTCAGTTATTCCTTTAACTTTTCATACATTAATGAATAAAAGTCAATTTTCTCACATTTCTGAGGTAGAGTGGCACGATACAGGTGGTTAAAGCAGCGGGTATTGACAGAGAGTTCCGAAATACACTTCGCATGACAAAATGACATTCCTTAAGTTGTCCTGACAGCCATTGTTTCAGGCCTGTGGCAAAGTAATACATTAATTGTTAACGACGTTGGTTTTTGTCGTTTTTGCATTTTGACACTTACAAAAAATGTACGGTTTAATTCTATTGCAGGTGATCATAGATAAACACTAAATTTTCTACAGTCGTTAAGTTATTAAGACCTATATTTGTAATGCACATTTATATTGTTGTAAAAAAGATGTTTTTTTAAATTGGACAAAGCATATTGAATCAATAGATTATTTTTGGCTTATTAGTGTGTTCAAATACATTTTGTTTATTAACAATTACTACATGCATGTCAATGTTAACTTTTATAAGCTTTTCTTGCTGTAGTGAATTATTATGGTAAATTTATGTGTTAAAACTTGAATAGAAGGTAAACCGTATTGAGCAGCTATATCTGGAGGCCAGGTATCATTAACCTGTGTATATTTAGCATTATTATCGTTTATCGAATATATATATAGCTATGAAAGAGGTGATTGTTCTGTTAATTATTATATCGGAAAATCAAAATCGAGCATTAAAGTGCATTTTAAATGTAGTAAAACAATGAATATATGTTTTGTGGTTTACAATATTGCAATAATCAAAAACGAAAAGGGTTTCTGAAGATGATACTCTTTTTAATAACACAAAAGCAAGAGATATTCTGTTGACGTCTGCTAACTAGACAAAAAGAAACATTGGTCGAGGTTTTGGGATTATAACAAATATTAGAAGTCATTTAATTCAAGCTCATGCGTATTTCACTGTCTTTCTTCATTGATATGTTTATTTTACATGTACGTTGTAAATACGTTTGTTCTATAGTATATGACTAAGATATAGTTTTACATTCATTCATAAAAGAACTTAACAGATTTGTCTTATAATAGTATAAATCTTTGACCTGGAGGATATTATATTTCTCCGTACCTACCTGTCATTTTTAACATCATTCGCACCTGTACATCCGGTTTACAGAGACGGTATCACCTGTCATTTATCTCAGCATCCTGCAGCGAAATAACCATTAAATAGGTGTTCAACACAAAAACAGAACAACAATCATACAGATTATTAATAGTCAAACTTCCATTTTATTTAAAAGATGCAACTTTAAATAGTCGACTTAAGATTCCGTAACAAACCTTTAAACAAACTCAGAGGCCATTAATTTGACGATCTCATAAAACATATGATTTGTCATTTATCCGAGAAAAAAGGTCAAATATGTTTTTCATAGCTATTCAAAACGTTTTCTTTATGATCAAAAGGGGGTAGGTCTGCACCTAGTTGACATGTATAGAGTTAATTCTTTTGTTATTGTTTATTGCACAACATGAACGTTGTTATCGCGGTCAACGATTCTTTGCCTATCATTTTAGGTTATGTATGTCTAATGTTTCTGTATTATATTATTAGTTTGTATTATTCTATAAAAATGACCTTTATATTAAGTATATATGGATATGTAATGTGTTTGTGTATTTTTAGCTGTGTACACTACTAAGTATTAATGCATTTGTAGCATATTTGTTTTCAAAAACATCAACATATTCTTGTTTGCAAATTTATCTATATAATACACTATTCTTTTTTAGTTTTTAAGTTCTGTATCTGGTACATGTAGCATCCTCAAAGAGATACATGCTCATAGTTAAAAGCCGTATTGTCACAAAGTCGTATTGTGACCTATTGTCTACGTCATTTGTACGTGTCTGTACTAGTTAAGGAGCAGTGATTGTCGTTTGTTACTGTATAAAATATTTGTTTGATGGTTGTTGTTTAGCACATATCTTTGGCCGTTGGTTTTCTTATTGACTTATGTTACATTTTATCATATCGGTACTTTGCTGGATTGTTATATTGTATGGGGTATTTCTTTATGGAAGAGTGTACGGTGTCTTTCTTACTTTTACGTCACTTGGTCTCTGGTAAAGAGTGGTTTCATTGGAAATCATACCGCATCTTCTTATTTAAATAATATCATCTTTATTTCATATAAACGTGTACATTTTTGTTAATATTCAGTAAAAATCTACAGGTTTGTTTTTACTATCGATTTTGTGCTCCGTTTTGACGCTTTGGATGAGCCAAGTCATTTTTTCATTCCGATTAATTCAGAAAAAGGACTCTCTGTGCTCCTCATGAAGGTTAATTTAGAAAACCACTCTCTGTGTTCCTGATGAGGGTAAATTCAAAGAGCGTTCAATGTGTTTCTTATGAAGGGTAATTAGAAAAGCGCTCTGTGTGTTCCTGTTGAAGGTTATTTCAGAAAAGTGCTCTCCAGGTTCCTGATAAAGAATTATTCAGAATACTGCTCTCTGTTCTGCTGCAGGTCAATTCAGAAATGCGATCTCTGTGATTAATTGTAATTCAGCAAAGTGCGCTGTGTGATCTTGATGAAGATTATTGCAGAAATCGCAAACTGTGCTCCTGGTGATAGTTTATTCAGAAAAATTCCCTCTCTCTATCTCTGTCTCTTTCTGTCTCTCTTTCCTCTCTCTCTGTCTCTCTCTCTGTTCCTGATATAAGTTTGTTAGAAAAGCGCCCTTTATGTTCCTGCTTTAACGCGCGAGAAAACGTATGTGCCTGACTGTCATTTAACGAAAGGACACTTGGGTCGTATACGGAAATTATACCCGAGGACTCATGGGTATTATGCAGAAATTACTTTTGAGGACACCTAGGTAAAATATTGACATAACGCGGTTACTATACTGATATAACAAGAAAGACATCTATAAATCATACTGATACTCCATGAAAGGTTACATATATGTATTATACTGACATAAAAGAACAAATTGGTATTTTCGGACATCTACATGTTCTACAGCAGACATTATGTATATATGTGCCTGTCCGAAGTCAGGAGCCTGTAATTTAGTGGCTCACTATCGTTTTTTGATGTGTTATATATTTGTTGTTCGCTCATTTTTTTAACATAAATTAGGCCGTTACATTTACTCGTTTTTCATGTTGTTTTACATTTGTCATGTCAGGGTCTTTTATAGCTGATTATGCGGTAAGGGCTTTGCTCATTATTGAAGGTCGTACAATGAACTATAGTAATTTCTGCGTCATTTGTTCTCTTTTGGCGAGTTGTATCATTGCCAATCATACCATATCTTCCTTTTGATATTTAGGTATCATAATGACATCAGGCGTGAGTTGTTCTTTGTTTTCTCCACCCGCAATATACCGTAGCACGATCTGATGGGTTTTCCAAGTTTTAAAGGTTTAATGATTCAAACTGCCTAATTAAACAAAAATCTTATTTTATATTAATTCCAACGTTGTACGCCACTAAACCGTTGTGATTGGGTTATCAAAGTACTAATAACACTTGCACACTAAAGTTCAGAATGACATGAAATTGTTTGTATCTGTATTGGATGCTGTATCATAAATGTTGCAATGAAAAAAGTATACAAAAACGTAATATGATAAAAATACTGAAATCAGAGAAAAATTCAAAAGGTAAAGTTAAGGGACTAACAAAATCAAAAGCTCAAAAACATCAAACGAATAGTTAATAACTGTCATAGTCCTGGCTTAGAACAGACATTTTCTTATGTAGAAAATGTTGGATTAAACCTGGTTTTAAAACTAGCTAAATCTCTCATTTGTCGCATCAAATTCCGAACAAGGCCAGTTCAAGAGGAAGTCCTTAAATACTGATTCTCAAACGTTATCAGTTTTTAGAAATAATGAAAAACAACTGATCAATGTTTTAATTAAGTAGAATGATAATCATAAAAATACACCAATAAATGATATCCACCTCGAGGATATTCCACATAATTTTAACCCTCTCTTCAACCATCTCATTTTCTAACCAAGGCAGTTTTATTTTTTTATATACTTGCGTATTTTCTAAGAACAACGTTAACACGCAATATTTTTTTGTTGGTCACCTTGATATATTTGCAACGAACAGTACCATATATTTTCAAACTTGAATGTATGATCTATAATTATCTGTAAACAATTAATAGATTGTATCCGATTATCTAACTTTACGATAACCACTTGTTAAACAACAGTTTTTGTATAATGAGCTGTCATTCTAATCGAATCATACGCTGCTTAATTTCCCGTGATGCCATGCTTAGTCTAATTCAAATATAGATTATTCATTCCATCTTTATTTATACACACCATGCAGTAATTCCCTAAAGGGATTATGGGTAATATTGAAAACGAGGTACGTATTGTGTTTTCGAAAAATCATCCATTTCAAAAAATGACAAATTAGCAGCATCATGAGGCATCATTAATTACATTTTATCTAATGGACCAAAAACTTGTCATATATCACTACAATTTGAAATTTACATGAAACTAACAACGCGGGATGACACGCGCGCTCATCCATCATTTTTGACAAGTTTAAAGTTTAAATATAACAAATCATAAATCAGATCTAACCACGTTGCTGTCATGTTTTCTTTACCTACACTTGTCACATATATGCTGTAACTTCAGAGAGGAACGTGTTGTTTATGGTTTGTTTTACTTGTAATCAACTTCTGTTTGATATTTATATTTAGAGGAACAACGATAATTAATACTTATAAAGCATGATGAGAATATTTCGTTAAACAGTTCTGTTTACACGAGTTGAGATATGTTCATACCAGCTGCATTTAGGAGTTTGTAATGGATATTTGGGTTAGTCATTGACTATACAAAGTACTTAATGTATTGTATTTCTTACCGGCAACTATGTACCTTGTTTACCTATAGTGTGTGGTTTCGGTGTAATTGTTACTGTTCAGCTTGGTTGTTAAGCTTATGGTTTTCTGTGTTATTGTTACCTGGTCATTGAATGTTTTTTCTCTTTTTCATTCTTCTTGTTTGTTTTCTGTCTCTTTCGCACATGTAATATTTGTTATAAAGAAAGAAGAAGCCAGTAAGATCTTAACTTTCGAGTTTACTGGTACATCATAGATTCAATCAAAACACATAAAATTACGTCTACTGCTAGGCGATCGTTTTACTTTTCGAAATTGACATTAGCGATCATCTCAGTACCAATGACAAACGAGCCGATTTTGATTTTGCAACTATCAATTACCCCACCTTAGTAGCAATAAACCAACTTCATATAAGATATACATTTCCCTACTCATTCGACATTCAAGAGCTTTCAGCTGCTAAAACGTCACCAGTGCCTGAGCAGAAAAGTTGACGAACCAATGCTATGTCAAAGAACGACTCTCTTTTTCAGAAAAAGTTCACCGGAAGTTCCAATACAATAGCTTTTTGATGAATATTTTGTATCAACTTCACAAATAATACATGATGGTCTGAGGTATAGATTCATGGTACTGAGCTCATCATAATAATTAAATGTATTGAGTTCTATTATTTGTCTTCGTACATTATTTACCTTTACTGTTTAGTCCATGTTTGGTAATATTCTTTTGGAGTGGCTTAATAATCATAAATACATGCAACAGTAGTATACCAGTTCAAAAACACAAGCATGAAAACTCATTACAGAGAAACGCAAAAACAAAAAAATATAATAGTCGACACCACATGCAAGCCACAGAAAACAATCGTTTAACAAAAAATACCACATGACATCACAAATACAAAATTTCAATCCTGGTATCTATGATAAGTTTATTAAAAGGCAATTTAATTATTATTGGACGACAAACGATAAGACATTACACATAATCCAAACGAAACCATACCAGAAACATCACAGATAAATGCATAAATGTTAGATGTAAAAAAAACACAGTGTCACGTCGAATAGCAATGCAAATTCATACTCGTGTAACAGTCATATTCGGGAATAGGTCGTGTTTGGTACTTAGCCGACAGACGAAATAGATTATGATCCAGAATATAAGACTGGGTATTTAGCTGGTTTAGACACAGACACATCGTATAAATAAACCAATTCTTGATGGTGTCCTTACAATTTACGAAGTGTTATTTTTAATCTTTCCTCCTTATAACTCTGTATGAGCAGTTTCAACAGACTTAACACACTCGTGAATACTAAGTCGGTATATTTTGAACGTGCACGAGCATATCGTATCAATTGAGATATGTAAACACTTATGCATCTCGTCAATTTATTGTTATGTTGTGGTCATTTTTTGTATTCTTTCATTTTGCTTATGTGCTTTGTCGGTATACCATTTCGGTTTTTGTTGTTGACATATTTGTTTGTTTTTCATTGTGATTAAGATCATAACACAATGTTAAAAGCTGTATCCCTATTTGTTGACATTTTAAACCTATTTTGCTGTTTGTTTTGTTCAGATATTTTTATCAATATAATGGACTTTTGTGCGACCGACATACAAGTGAGAGGTTAAGCTAGCTATTACACCAGGTTTTTACTTCATAAGGAAATGCCATTATGAGGTCAGTGATATGACAGTTTACTATCTGTTAGATGTACGTACGTGTTTGAGCCTTTGATTGTACCATTTGATAAAGAACTTTCAGTTTTGAATTTTCCTGGGAGTTCGGTTTTTTTGTTATTTTACTATTCTGTGTCTTTGTTGGCCTCCTGGATATGGCTGTAAGTTTAAGACAAAGATATTTTAAATCAATCCTTGCTGTTTTTCTGCATTATAACGAAATATTTCTTACCAGCTACTATAAGTGTATTTTGTTTTGCAATGTATTACATTTGTTGAATAGAAAAGTAATGATGGTCTAGTACAAACTATTGCATGCATGTAAACTGCTCCTTCATTGTTCTCCACACATATTATAGTTTTCTAATGAACAGTTGAAAGATAATAATTCAAATCTATACTATTAAACGAGAAGACCTCATTTTGTGTGTCGCTTCTCTTCCTCCCACGATAAATTAATCATCATGCCTTAGTGTTCTATAGGTAACATGCATAGTCGCATTTGTCATCCATTCTTATGATTATTCAGATTGAGCTATTTTTGGAGAAAAACGACAAAAAAAGTAGTCCGGAGGTTGATTCCATCATCAGACTGACTTTAAGTAATAGATAAGACTTCCGGTTTGAAACATGGACAAGTACAACCAATCGTATGAGAGATAACAAAACTGAAAAAAATAAATAAGCCAATCAGAGCGTTCTCCATATCATGGTGGTTAGATCGCAATAACCACAACTATTATACCTCCTTAGAGAGGACAATTATTTTTCACGTTTATCTACATGTTAACTACGATTATACAACTTTAATATATAGAGACTCTCTGTGTTCTGTCTACTATTTTCTTTGAAATGTTTACTATTTAAAAGGTCATACCAGTTGCATATATATTAAAATAAGTAAAACATGTGGAAGCAAGAATGTGTCCATAGTACACGGATGCCACATCGGCACTATATTTACTAGGTTTCGAGTTCAACTTCATCAAAAACTACCTCGACCAAACACTTTGACCTGAAGCGGGACAAACGGACGGACGGACGAACGAACGAACGAACAAACGCACGGACTAGAAAACATAATGCTTATAAATGAGGCATAAAAATTTATTGTTGAAAGTGAAAGTATTGATTTGGCAAAAATGAAAGTAGGGTAGAGTTTAGAGGGAGGCAGGACCTTTTTCGGAACGTCGGGATCGGGTGTTTTTAAGCTCGGGATTTGGGATCCTTTCGGGATCCGGGAATATATTTTTCGATTTTGGGATTTCGGGATATGAATTTCTTTAAATTCTGTAATTCGGGATTTCATGTTTTAAGCCCAGGATCTCGGGATCAGGACACCTCCGACCACCACATTAGATTAGCTTTAGTCGGTTATAGTCATTTATACAAGATTCATATCCTACCATTGGCATATGAATAAGGCTTTCAAAGGAAAAAGCACTGATGGATTGTCCTAGAAGCATATTTTATTATCTTAATAATGGTCTATTTATGAGCAGTTACATTTATTTCATGTTTGAAGCGGTGCAAATTTTTAATTTAATTTGACTTTTACCAACAAAAGATGCATTAATATTGTAGCAAAGGAGAAGAATAATTGTGGTCTGAGGCCAGAAACACGAAAATAATTGAATTTAACAGAAAGGAAACAAATATCGGACTTTGGAAAAAGGGACAGAGCTTTTGATACCTTATATGAAATTCTCCATACATAATATATTTTACATAAAATCCTTCTACAACAGTTCACAAGCTGTATATATCCGCGATTTCGCGGGTGTGTTTAGTATAGATTTAAATCTCACTGTTCAGCTTGTTGATTGTATCTTCAACATTTGCATTTCCTTTACCTTGTATATTTAGCAACATTCGACTATTCCTGCTACACGTATTGTTTCAGATACATTATCCATAGGTGGAATGTATCAATTGTATACCGACAACTTCAATTTTAAATTACACAATGAATGGAAGTTAAACTTACGATCTATTGTTCAAAAGTTAAACGTATTATTAACGCTTGACATATATAGAAATCAGCGATGCATGACTGTTCTGTTCATTCACAGTGGAATATAATACATTTGTAAATATACTTCAATTATATGATACAAATGTTTCCAAGGACTTCTGATATAGAGCTCATTGCCAAGTTCATTATATAGATATAGAAACTTGAGTAACCTATAACCGGTGTGTACTGAGTTTTAGTTCAGATTAAATTAGTATAGAGTTATCCTTCTTCTAGAAAACTAGAAATAACACGACATTTCCAGAGCCCGGCAAAATAACGAACATACAAACGTAGAAGTAATAATGCGTCAACGTTATTTTTTGTGTTGTTGTTTTTTTCTGAATTCAGGTTATATTCTGCAAGTTTCTAGTTTATTAAAAGGAACTAATAAAACATTTAAAATAACATGTAAAATTGTCATTTTTACCTATTATGTCTGTTTGTTTTGTTCTCACACGCTATTCAATATAAAGGAATTTGATGCAACTGTCATAAACGTGAAAGGTTTAGATAGCTTTAAAACCAGGTTTAATTCACCATTTTCTATACAAGAAAATTACTGTACCAAGTCAGTAATATGACTGTTGTTACCCATTCGTTTGATGTGTTTCAGTTTTAAATTTTGACATTTGATATGGGACTTTCCTTTTTGAATTTTCCTCGGAGTTCAGTATTTTTGTGATTTCACTTTTTGCAATATAAAACTAATGATTTCTGATGGCACCACTCTATACCATAAAGTTACATATACCAAGAATGGGATAACACAATGAGAAATAAGCCAAAAGATAAAACAATCATTAAAACAAATAGTACATACGACATGTTCCTAGCTTTGAACAGAAAATGAAAGAAAACGTAACAGGATAAAACATATTTTGAATATTCAACCCTATTCTGTATTTTGAACATTGATACAAATGCATAATATTAAAACTTGCTATAAAATATGTTACAAAGGGCTAAACTTGTCATATCGGTATGAGGTAACAACAAGTAAATGATAATAATAAATCCAATAAAACATCAATCAGTAATATGCAGTTAAAAGAACATAACCATATAAAAGGCCAAGCCATAAGCATTGGCATGATGTCGAACAAAACGTATATGGCAATAGATGTAAAAAAAAAAAAAAGATGGGGTATTGTTGCCAAAAAGACAACTGTCCACAAGGGACCAAAAGACAAAGAAAGAAATAACAACTATAGGTCACCGTGATGCTTTCAACAATGAGCAAAGTCCATACCGCATAGTCAGCGATAAAAGGCCCCGAAATGACAATGCAAAACAATTCAAACGAGAAAACTAACGGCTTAATTTATGTATACAAAATAAACGAATAAATAATATGTAACACATAAACAAACGACAACCACTGAATTACAGGCTCCGAACTAGGGACAGGCATCTTGTTCTGTATTTTATAGGTTTTGCTTATATTACGTTCATTAAAATTCGAGAATTGACTACAGACTAGTTTGCAAATATATAACCTGTCATAAGGGACACACATATCTTCATCGATCAAAATTTCAACAACAAATGTTTCAGTTATTATGAACTGTGCACTTACAGCTATTTGGGAACTTGGTATAAAATACTCTGACAACACATGCAGTTTTGACGCTATTTGTTGAGGGCCAAACAAATTGGAGTTGCCTTAGATTATTCCGAATCTTGATATTTTATCATTTTTCAGTCTGAACGAGAACAGTAAGGAAGGTCACATTTGAAATGTCGATGCAATTGATGTTGAGTTTATTTGTTGTATTCAGGATTATTCTTTCAAAAAATGGA
Source organism: Mytilus galloprovincialis (assembly GCA_037788925.1). Taxonomy (NCBI): domain Eukaryota; kingdom Metazoa; phylum Mollusca; class Bivalvia; order Mytilida; family Mytilidae; genus Mytilus; species Mytilus galloprovincialis. The sequence continues at coordinate 1,418,845 of CM075341.1, read as the reverse complement.
TTTATAATTTTTTATCATCACTACACTTCAGTTAATTTTGGTAAAATCTCTTAAAGATCAGTTTGTTTCAGAGGCCAGTTACTATTTATTTGTTTTTCAAGCAGCCGTTTTTCTATTTAATAGATGTAACTTATTATGTTGCAGTTCTATCAGTTTTGTTTTATTTATCAAACTAACAAAAAATATGCCAATGATACATGCCAGATTTGCCTATTGTTGGTTTTCTTTTACTCTGTTTTTATTGATGAGGTATCTTGTGCCCTTCAAATCATTTATTGTTAAAAAAATAAGTTATTCATTTTTTAGAATTTACACCATATATACTTTAATAGAGTGATAACGATTAACTCCCGATTTGCCGCCTGTGGAGCTGATATAACTCTTAAATTTAAAACAATTCATGATATTTATTTTGTCTGTAACGCTAACAGATTATGCCTTAAAAACAGTATTACTGACAATTAATAACAACTTTCTGTATGTAATCAGTAAACATTTAATACTATTCAATTCAACTATAACGGACTATAAATTTCAATGAAATTAAGTAAATGAATTATTTTTACCTTAAGTTGAAGAATGAAAGAAAAAAACATATGCTTTCAATTTTCATTGCCTAAAACCAATCCAAAGGGCAACAACTCCAGAAGATTGATATACTGTCAACATATATATTAGTATATCACTTTTATTACTCATTCATTCTTCAAAAATGTCAATTAAGAGGAGAGATCTTTATATTGTTTTAATTCAAAAGAAAATATTAAGAGTAAAATAAAAAAACATAAGTGGTAAAATCAAAACATTACCCAATTACAAACAATAAAAAAGCGGAATAAGCAGTCAACAAAACAGCATTGGTAAATGATGGATTCTCTAACAATCTTTGAATAATTTAAAGTTTAGAAAGAAACAAGTAAAACTATTAACGATAAAAAATACTTTGCAAGACAGAGACATCAGAGATATTGCAAAATAAAACAGACAAAACAGATTTAAAACAAAACACTGGAAACTAAAGCGGATGCAACAAACGCTCCTTACCACAAAACGATCGGTGCACTCAGGCTATGAAAAATAAATAATTACGCAAACATACAATTTAAGTCAATAGATATAAAGACAAAAGAAGTATACCGGTGTTTTCAAAGATATGAATCGATTGAGATGAAAAACAATTCCTGATTACAAACCAAAACCTAGGAAAGACATCAACTATAACAGGAAAACAAAGGAACACCAAAGTACAATAACCACAAAAAACCGCAAACCGACACAGAAACGAACTATTTAATAACTACTGCCATATTCTTGATTGGTACAGGACATTTTAAGACAACAATGGTGGGTTGATTTTGTTTATTGGCATTCCAAACCACATATTATATTTTTCATTTATATGTACATTCAAAAACATATAAACGTCGAATAATTAAGACAACTAACAATTTCATATTTTGTTTTTCAACTTTGATTTTATTGAACCAATAATCATAGGATCATCATGCCGTATATACTTAACAACAGTGGGATAAGGTTTTTGACGTAATGAATCTTAACGTAATGAATTTGACGTAATGAATTTTAAACTTGATGCCTTTTGTTATCTATTATTCATGTGTTTCTTTGCCTAATACGTTCTCCTATTTATATGTATTGTAGTCCTGTATTATTATGTTGTCATTTTAATGTTATATTTAACAATGTCATCAAAGTGCGAGGTGTGGCATGCCACAAAACCAGGTTCAACCCACCATTTTTTCTTTAAAAATGTCCTGTACTAAGTCAGGAAAATGGCCATTGTTATATCATAGTTCGTTTCTGTGTGTGTAATATTTTACGTTGTGTTTCCGTTGTGTCATTTGTTTTCTCCTATATTTAAGTGTGAATTCACATTACTATAAGACGTGTCACGGTACTTTTCTATCCCAAATTCATGTATTTGGTTTTGATGTTATATTGGTTATTCTCATCGGATTCTGTCTAATGCTTATTCCGTTGCTGTGTGTGTTACATTTTAATGTTGTGTCGTTGTTCTCCTCTAATATTTAATGCGTTTCTCTCAGTTTTAGTTTGTTACCCCGATTTTGGTTTTTGTCCATAGAATTATGAGTTTTTAACAGCGGTATACTACTGTTGCCTTTATTTTCCACACAAATTGTTCAAAGCAAGATCTGAAAAATTAGAATTGTCAGAAAATAAAACGAGCCTTTTGAAATAGTTGAAATAAATTGAAAATCAGCTTCTGTATTCTGCCTGTTGAGATCACATCTGGCAACCAATGTTGAAAGAATATTCGTCCATCAGATTTAAGAATGCAGAAAAAAGTTACATCTCAAAAATACTAAACTCTGAAGAAAATACAAAACGGAAAGTCTTAAACCAAATGGCAATATCAAAAGCTCAAACACGTCAAATGAATGAATAATAACTGTCATACTCCTGACTTGCCACAGTTTTTCTTATGAAGAAATTGTGAATTAAACCTAGTTTTATAGCTACCTTAACCTCTCACTTGTATGACAGTCGCATACAATTACATTATATATTGACAACGATGTGTGAACAAATCAAAGAGACATAATAGGTAAAAATGTCAAAAAGAGGGGCACAGCAGTCAACATTGTGTTATAGTCATTATCACTATAAAACAAACAAATTTGTAATCCTCAATTGTTTTATCCTCAATGCTCTTCGACTTTGTACTTGTTTGGCTTTATAAATATTTTGATATGAGCGTCACTGATGAGTCTTATGTAGACGAAACGCCCGTCTGTCGTTCTAAATTATAAACCTGGTACCTTTGATAACTTTTGTAACAAAGAAGCAAAAAGTAGTGCTGGAACATAAGTAAAACTAAAGTTAAACCCATGCTGTGCATACCTGGTATTGTACCATTAAACATGGATCAATTTGTTATATTATCAAATACGACTTATGTTGTATATTCTTCGATTATGGAACCGGAAGTGTCATTTATGTTTTTCGGTCTTACCTCTTTGAAATTCGTTGTATCTGAGTAAACTTTAATCATTTGATTTTTTTAAAATCATTCATTGTTGATGTTAATGGAAGTCAGCCATTGTTCATTGATGACGTAGTTTTTCTCTTATTTTATTTTAGAGCTAAACAATATAAAGTTTAAGCGTGCGTCATTGTCACTGCATCATTGAATAAATTGACAATCTCTGACCTTAGTATATGTGACCTCCTCCATATTAACTTGCGTGTGAATCATTTGGTTTATCTATATAAATAATGTTTAACCTTGGTGTCTTTGTTTCATCATAGAAAGATACGTAATGCACAGACATCCTCTAAAATTGAACCTTTTATTCAGAACGAACACTGAATAGTTTTGTTGGATTTTTAGCTTCAGTTCGACCTATTTGCATTAGTAGAAAAAAGACGAAGGCATTTTACGGTTGTGTGATGCAGAATAAAAGATTTCATATCGACTTCGCACAACACATTTAACTCGAGTAAGCTTTATCAGGTCCGTGTACGTGTTGCATGGATAGTACTTAGCTTTTTCTTTATACTAAGCATACATTGTCAAAATCTTTGGTTATAATAGGTAGTAAATTGATATTTTTACCTGATGGGATAAAAATAAGAATATATAAATAGGAACGAAACCGCAAGAATATGGCAGATGTACAACACACAGGTCAAAATGAAAAAAACAAAACCAAAAACATCGGTCAAGAAAACCGCACACATATAACAAAAAAATTTAGCAACACGTATCCGCAACTTTGATTCAGATATATAGGAGGAGATTGCAGTTCCTGTTCTACTCAAACTGTTATGATCTTTATAGCAACCCTTCATCAAGGAAATTAAAGTGATAGAAAATATCCGCTCTAAAATATCGTTTTCAAATAAAAATACCCTTGTAGTATGCAGTTGAAACCATCAACGCATGTAAAGTTAAGACACTTACATATTTGTGCCCATGTTATCCTCATTTCAAGTTCAATAGTAAATCATTTTCGAAAACATTAGACAACATTGTCTTTATAGCAAAATGTATTTCAAAGGATAGCATTAGCTTCTTATGATTTCTATTCTCCATACTAGTTTCTTCTAACTTTATTACAAATTTGTTGTCAAATAACAAATTATACTAGTTGCTATTAACAGTCTTATAAATCGTTTTGTAAGAACGAAAGTTGTGTGTGACAAAATATGAATGTTATCTATTTTAAATTGTATGCAAACTATGTGTATCTACATTTGACTAATTTATTGTCATGCACGAAGACAGTAGTGCTTTATGATGAACTCTATGAAACTAGCTACATGTACATTAGTTTAAGTTGATAGTATAGGAAATGTTTCTTATGCAGAAAGAAATCCAGTAATTGAACATTGATAAAACACATATGGCATTAGAGTATGAAGTCTAATGAGGCTAACCATGTATGTTACCATCTTGACAAAACGCTACACAACTTATACATGTTGGATCTGGAACTGAATTAATAATCTAATATTCTTAAAATGCACTTTATACTACATTTGTTATCACATAAGCAACACGCCGAGTTCCACATGTGGAGCAGGATCTGCTTACCCTTCCGGAGCACCTGAGATCATCCCTAGTGTTTTGTGGGGTTCGTGTTGCTTATTCTTTAGTTTTCTATGTTGTGTCATGTGTAATATTGTTTGTCTGTTTGTCTTTTTTTATTTTTAGCCATGGCGCTGTCAGTTCATTTTCGATTTATGATTTTGACTGTCCCTCTGGTATCTTTCGTCCCTCTTTTAATTGTTATTTGTTAATTTGTAACTACGTCATCTCAGCTAAAACACCTCATTGAAAAAGTTAAAATGTATGTATTTCTTTCTATCACCGTTTGTATTTTCCCTAGTTTTATCCTTTACACAGTCCGTATAATAGCCTTCATTTGTTCGATATAGTCGATTTCCTTGGTTTTGTCAGAATTAATCGACTTCACTTTTTTGTTTATTTAACTTAAAGTTTTCTTAGATCAGTGTTTTTGACAAAGTTAATTGTGTGTGCTTATAGTCTATTATAGATACACAGGAAACTTGTTCGTGCATAACTGAAAAGTTGCTTCATTCTTGAAGTTGTCGATATCAAAATCCTGTATTCCTGTTTTTATTTGTAAATGGCAACTGTATAAGAGGTATAAGAAAAGAAATACACACATTGGTCTTTAAGAAGTAAAATAACAAACATACTGAAATGCAAGGAAAATTCAAAACGGAAAGTTACTTTTCAAATGGCAAAATACAAAGGCCAAACATATCAAAATAATGAAAAAAACTATTGGCATATTCCTGATGTGGTACAGGCATTGCCTTGTGTAGAAATTGGTGGCTTATACCTAATTTCATAGTTAGCTTAGCCTCTCACTTATATGCCATTCGCACAGATTAGAGATGATTTCCTTTTTAATCTATTTATAAAGTATGTTTTCTTAATTATAGGCTGCAGTACAGTTGATTGCATAATATCAGTTTGGAGAGAGCGTATATATGTGTTTCGTTTCCAATAAAAAGCGGTCGTAAATAAATATTAAAAAAGTCTATGAGGATGAGTTTAAGTAAAGTTGAAAAATGATTGTTATTTCTAAATGTATACCAAGCTCTTCTGTATGAACTTTTGTGGTTTATACATTGAGGAACGACAACCACTGAACAATTTAGACATTTAAGCAAAAAAAAGTAAAAAAAAACACTTAACAAAAATGTTTGTTCTATTACACAATGTAAATACAATATTCATGAAAAACGACGTAGGAATAGTGTCAAAAAGGTTATAATTGTTGGATCTGTAAAAATCAAAACAAAATAGTAAAAGAGCTATATTGTGTAAAATATGTTGTATTTTAAGTGAAGTATCCGTAAGAAGAATCGTTTTGAATTTTACTGCTAAAAAATTTCTGTTGATAACAAACAAACGAATGAAAAAGTTATATAACTCTGGATGCAAATGTACAACCTCGGTAATATGTAATTATGTTAAAGAAAATATAAACTTAGTCAGCAAATCAAAATGCTCCCCACAAATTAAATTTCGGCTAGAAGTTTTAGAGAAATAAAAACATGTGTTTGTGATATTAAGTTACCGGTTGCCACATGTGGATCACCTGAGATCACTCCCGGTTTTTGGTGGAGTCCTTGACGCTGAGTCTTTATTTCAATTTTATGTCGTAACTACAATCCCCTTCCCTTTCATGAATGTGACCTACCAAATAAGAATATTTACCGGATTTGTTATCACATAAGCAACACGACGGGTGCCACATGTGGAGCAGGATCTGCTTACCCTTCCGGAGCACCTGAGATCACCCCTATTTTTTTTTGGGGGGGGGGGGGTCGTGTTGTTTATTCTTAGTTTTCTATGTTGTGTCGTGTGTGCTGTTTTTTGTTTGTCTTTTTCATATTTAGCCATGGCGTTGTCAGTTTGTTTTAGATTTACGAGTTTGACTGTCCCTTTGGTATCTTTCGTCCCTCTTTTATGCAATAATTAAACAATGCGGTTAATAATAAGCCATAAATCAGTTAAAACTACCAAACGAAAAATGAATTGTTTGATGTTGTGATTGTTTGTAACAAAGTGTACTCCCGGAATATTCTCTTCATTATTTTGTATTTGGTTTTGTTTTAATAGGTTCAAACTGCATATGATTCACATAATACTTTTAATTGATAATCTTAAAGATACAAAATAAACTAATAAAAGCAACAACGTACCACGACGCATCTTAATAAATATAGATTTAAAACAAGAATGTCTCCCTAGTATACGGATGCCCCATCCGCACTATCATTTTCTATGTTCAGTGGACCGTGAAAATTGGGTAAAGTTATAATTTGGCATTAAAATTAGAAAGATCGAATCATGGGGAACACGTGTACTACGTTTCAAGTTGATTAGACTTCAACTTCATCAAAAACTATCTCGACAAAAAACTGATGAAGGACAGACAAACGGACGAACGGATGTAGTTGGGGCATAGAAAAGTCCAATCAACAACTTTTTTGAAAATGAATAAATAAAGTCTAACACAAACAAATCGACGCTATTATGTAAAACAAAATGTGTCAGTTGATAAAAAAAAAATTGGGCTCATTTTGTCAACATAACAATTTGTTTGCATGATTAAATATGCAAACATGGAAAAGGAACCGAGTAATACAATTCCAACCCCACAATTTTGCTGAAGTTTTATAAGCTTTTGGGAAAAAATAGAGGAACAGAATATTACGAGTAAATTAAGTTACATTTTTTTTTATTTTGCTAATAAAACTACACATCTCAACGTCGAAAAATTGGCGGATGACTGATGATGCTTAGAAATATGTCTCAAATTCATCCGGTAAATTTAGTTGAACCTAGATGTGAAAATAACTCTTTATAAATGTTGTGCGTCCGACGCACTTTTCTGAATTGTTTCTATACAACGAAAGTATAAACAACTGTCATACAAGCGGTAGGTTTAGGTAGCTATTAAACCAGATTCAACCCACATTTTTTTTGCCGAAATGTCTGTATCAGAAATATGACAGTTGTTTACCATTTGTTCCGTTGATTGTTTATGACTAACGTTTATCTTTTTACAGTTTAATGGACTTCCAGGTTTTGAATTTACCTAGGAAATCGGTTTTTTGTTAGCATCTTTTTTCTGGATTTACATTTATCATGAACACTCATATCTTAACCGAGTCAACGGGATAAATTTAGTATGTGTGGCTAAAAAAGATGAATAGGGGTTGGGATTTTTTTTAAACATGTTACATAGAAAATTAAATCACACATGTTTAACACCACCACGTCCTGTGAGTATGTGTCGGTCCAAAGTCAGGAGCCCTTTATATTCAGTGGTTGTCTTTGTTGCTGTGTTACATATTTGTTTTTCATGGTTATGTGTACCTTTATAAGGCTGTTATTCCTGTCTGAATTGTTGTACATTTCACATTTCGGCGCATTTTATGTCTTACTATGCGTCATGGGCTTTACCTTTTGTTGCAGACCGTCATACGTTTACCAATATTTGTTAATTTCTGTGTCATTTTGTCTGTTGTGCAGTATTGTCTCATTTGCAATCATTTCTTCTTTTTTTTTATATTTTTCCATAAACACATTTTGGCTGTGATGAAATTTTATAGATGAACTCATCATATGTGCATAAAGCAAAGGCAAAAACCGAATCTTCTGTGTTTTTTTTCAATGTCATTCTATACTATATCACTTACCAATTTGATGCAAACAGAAAGTATATCATATCGTGGTGTATGCAAGGCGTTTACATGTGCCCTAATCGTGAAAACAATGTATATTTTAAAAAGCGCAGACATTTGTGTTAAACCGTCATTGCTTGTCTTTAAAATATAATTTGCATCCACACTAAAACAAATTCATATATTTATCTTGTTTTTATTATTTATCTTATTTATTCGTTTATATGTTTATATTTTTATTTATTCGTTTTTTGTTTGTTTATTTGTTTATTTATTCATTTTCAATTTTTCCTATATTTATCAATTTATATATATTATTTACATCAGGCATCAATGTGCCTCAACTTTTATAATATTACATTTATGATTCAAATACATCTGCCAAAAAATGAAACAACTTTAAGACGACAAGGGAACTGCAAAACGACAAACGAAAGGCACGGATTTGTCTAAAAGAAAAAACTCCAGCAAGCAACAAATAATTTGACTAAGAAAGAAAACATATTTATAACGAAAAACATTAAAAGGAACGTCCAGAATTTAGCCGTCTGATATTATTTCAGTGCTCACTACATTTTTGTGTGTTGAAAACTGTACATACCATATTAAATGTTTTGAAAGCCAAAAATAAAATATTTTGAGAGCATAACACAAATAGCCTCACTAAATTAAATTGTCATTATGTTAAACGATGATGACTGATGTACCCATATTTTGAATATTTTATTTATTGTGTCTGTTTAGTTGACGCATCAATGTAAATATAACGGAATTTGATGAGACTGTCATCAAAGTGAGAGGGTTAGCGCTGTAAAACCAGATTTAATCCACCATTTTCTACATTTGAAAATGCCTGTACCAATTCAATTGTCAATTCGTTTTGGATGCGTTTTGTTATTTGATTTTGCCATGTGATTATGGACTTTCCGAATTGATTTTCCTCTAAGTTAAGTTTTTTTGTGATTTTACTTTTTTTGTCAACCATTAATTTTGATAAATCAAATTTAAATTTTGTTAAATGGTGTCAATAATGTGGTGCAACAATACTTGAAAAAAATAAAATTTGTATTTGTAAAGTATACCTTATATAAGCAATAATAAATCCAGCTGTATTTCATATCGCTTGTTATTTGGAACTACAATGAAATAGCGGTATTATTTTACTTAAACTTGCTGTTATAAAATTTAGAAATTAAATCATGTCAAGTAAATAAGCTCATCATAAATACCAGGACTAAATTTAGTATATACACCAGACGCGCGTTTCGTCTACAAAAGACTCATCAGTGACACTCGAATCCAAAAAAGTTAAAAAGGCCAAATAAAGTACGGAGTTGAAGAGCATTGAGGACCAAAATTCCTAAAAGTTTTGCCAAATACAGCTAAGGTAATCTATGCCTGAGGTAGAAAAGCCTTAGTATTACAAAAAATTCAAAAATTTGTAAACAGTAAATTTATAAATATATATATTTACTACATAAGTAGTACCAAAACCAACAACAACAACAATAAATATAACCTATGACAATTCATGTCAGCACAAAGCTGACTACTGGGCTTGTGATATCCCACTGAAATAAATCTCCACCAGCAGTGGCATCGACCAAGTGGTTGTAAATAAATTCCTTCTTTATGAAACCTTGTCCGAGTTGGACATTTTTTATCATTTTTTCAATTGTTGTCTTAGTTTTTGAATTTGTTGGCATCGAAAATCACAAAAGAAACATTAATTGTCAAAATGCGCATCTGATTAAGTAAAAAGTAAAATAGCAAAAATACCGAATTCCAAGGAAATTTCAAATCGGAATATCCTTAATCAAATAGAAAAGTCAAAAGTACAGGCATTACCTTACGGAACCAATAATATTGTGTTGATCTTGTTTATTATTGTCTTTTTTCTCTCTTTATGTTGCTCATTATTATTATAATTTTAATTTGATGATTAATACTTTTTGTGTTTTATCTTTTTAGATTTTTCACAATTAAAAAAAGCTCAATTAAACTGGATGATATTTTCTAAATCATAATATGATGTTGTAAAATGAGGCTCAGGGTGATTCAATAATTAAATCAACACGTTATTCATCGTGGGCAGCTGAAGTGTTTTCCTGGAATTACCACCACCATAAACACTAAAAGACGAATATTCGAATGCCAAGAATATGTAAGAACCAAAACAATTGATGAACTGTATGGTCTAAATGTTCGAATAAAATATGAAAATCATTCTAAAGTCAACTGTAAAAACTTTCAATACTGGCATGAAAATACGGATTTTTTGTGTTATTAAAATTTGCTGTTACAAAATGATAGAAATTATTATAAATTAAGGAATGTATCTCCCTCATGCAAAGCTCTGATTCCTTTCACGGATTTGGCTTTACTTTTTGGACCTTTTGGATTATAGCTCTTCATCTTTTATATAAGCTTTGGATTTCAAATATTTTGGCCACGAGCATCACTGAAGAGACATGTATTGTCGAAATGCGCATTTAGTGCAAGTAAATTGGTACCGTTAATCTTATTTCAAAGGATTTTAACCTATTGTGTCTGTTTGTTTTCTTCACACATCGTTGTCAATATACTGGAATTTGTTGCGACTGTCATACAAGTGAGAAGTTTAGCTAGCTATAAAACCAGGTTTGATTCTCCATTTTCTACATAAAAAGACTGTACCTTGTCAGGAATATCACAGTTGTTATCTATTTGTTTGACGTGTTTGAGCTATCATTTTGCAATTTGATTAGGGATTTTTCTTTTTGATCTTTCCTCGGAGTTAAATATTTTTGTGATTTTTTTTGATTTTTTTTTATCTATTGGAGGTTATACATTTTAATAAAGGACAAATTGAAATTTGAATATGCTAAACCCTTTTGCTCCCACAGATCATCACAAAGTTATACATTCTCGGCCATTTATACTTTTTCAAATCCAACGAAAACCATCAAAATAAAATATTTCAAAAACGTTTTCCTCTATAATAAACAATTTTTATAATCGATATTGTCAAGTATGGAATATTTCAGTTGTTTTCTACGTGTTCTGTTTTTTTGGTAGCGTTTGATTTGTCAGTTTTATAAACTTCTCCACTTTTTTTAATTTGCTTTTTGTCAAAGCCTTAAAATCGACGTCCATGCCATTATTGTTTTTTATTTAGACAGAAGAAACAGTAACACTGCAGCGAAATCATAAACAAAAGTTTCGAAGTAAGCAAAACTAAGCTAATTATATAAACTAAATCTGGTCTTTATCTCTATCAAGTGAAATAGCAAGTAAACCTTCATTTTTGCTTTCTTTTTTATATGAAATATTAGTCCTCAATTCTTAACGAAGATTATAAGGTGGGATGCATTAATAAATGACGTATATACATAAGAATTGCTCAGTGAAAAATCAATAGTTTAATCCGTCTTATTTCATGTACAATTCTCTACAGAAGCTCAAAGTTCATAGAAAACAAAAAGTTTACTTTTGTTTGATTCAATAGAAATGATTTCGGGTTCTGCATAGCATATGATAAAAACAGCATGGCTTTCATTTGGTATTTATACTTGGAGAAAGCTAAAGAAAAAAATACTATTTCTGATTTATTAAAATCTGTGTAATTAAAAAAAGATGTGTAATGTTTATATTGATAAGCCTTACCATTAACAGATCTAAAATATTCCAACTTTACAAAGTTATTTAATAGAATAAACTTCAATTTGTATGCAAATTTAAATTTGAAAGAAATAAGCCAAATGCTTCAGAAATTCTTAGTGCCTGCCTTCACGTGTTTCGATAATTGGGCGTTGCAAATTACGTAATAATGAATTAGCAACCGGTATAATATGATATTTTGTTCATTTTACTCAAACAAAATACGCGCAATGTGATTTGTTTGTAGCCAAATACGTTTGATGTCAGATTTAGGTATTACTCCACAGCCTTCGTTTGTCTTTTATACTAAAACAGTCCTAAATATTAAATTAGAAATGAGTCAATAGTATTACAAGCAGTAGTAACACAAAAACAAAGCAATACAAAGCATTCTACCGCAAACAAAAGATAATATTTTCCGAAAAGGATATACCTGATTTAACTTGTCTGTTTGTCTGCGTATTTTTCATTTCGGTTTTTTAAGAAGATACGAAGGAAGATCAAAACATAATATATGAATATAGTTATCAATGATACTAGGCTTTTGACTTGATACGCCTACATAAGACTCACCAGTGACGCTCAAATCAAAATTGTATTGAAGCCAAAAAAGTATAAAGATGAAGAGCATTAATGACCCAAAATTCTCTTCAGTGAAACTTTACACGTATGGAATATTCTGAGTGGATTCAGTCTCAAAACATTTCATGAGAAAATTGCTTTGAAATAGGACAAGATCATGAAAATAAGAAGACAGACCAAGCTATACTCAGTTTGGTTTTTTTTTTTTAACTTTTCCCGACTGTTTCTTTTTACTTCTAATTGTTTGCTATAAAAGAAAAACAATTTCCGACTTTTTTCTCCTGATTCATTAGGCTTTGCCATAAAAGTAAACTTTTCCTAAGTTATACTTAAATAAATATATAGTTATAAGTAAATGAAATTATTTTTAAAGCAGTAATAACAAATTATGAACTAAAAGAGAAGATTTTAATGATTCTCTCTTGAACTCTGCGTAAATAACATTTCTTTCATGAATGAGTGAAAGCTACCCCAACATCTTTTATTAGCCTTAAAAGATAAATTTTGAGGAAATGAGAGGTATAAATGGACAAAAAATACCTTACTTATAATAAGACAAAGAGGTCCATTAATGAGAGTTATCACCATAGAGTCCTCTTTGGCATCATATTCAACTGCTTGTTAATAAATTCAACTGTAGTGTACAGGTGTTCAAAAGTCATAAATCGATTGAGAAAATAAATCCAGGTACAAACCAAAACCGAGGGAAACACATCAACTATAAGAGAGAACAAAGGAACAACAGGAACACAGAAGTGCAACAAAAACGAACGCCAACATACATAGAAACAATATTTTCGATAAAAACTGACAGGCATTAGGCTGATGAGATTAATATTTGATCATTCATAGATCCAGGAAAAAATTTAAATTTAGTTTAGTCAATAAAAACTCTTATTAATAGATGTTACATTAACCTATGTACCAAGCTGATGGTTCGGGGTATTTTGGTACTATACGATTTCACGAATAAGCGTTATTAACAATGTTAAGTTTATCTGATGAATGTTTAAGCACAAAGGAACATTCTAGTTTAAAATATATCATTGATGTCCAGAGAGAAATAAAAGGATAGGCATATTTCTCGGTAACTTATTTCAATCTTTGCAGCTTTTAAAAAACGTCTTTCAACTGAATATCACAGAAACTAAGCACTATATTTTAACTTGAAGGTTCTTTCAAAATCGTATTTTATTTACATTTTCCAAATTGCAGATTTTCTTAAATGTGATAAATAATAACCTCTTGATTTGTTGGCTATTCCACTGTTAAATGTAAATAATTTGGAACGTGTATACAAAGCAATCCTAAGAATGGTAAAGATGTAAAATAATAGTTAAAATATCTTATAAGTATAATTATAATGATCGCTCTAATTCTGATAATATAAGTGAAAAAGGATACCCAGGAGTTAAACAAAATAACAAAATTACAAAAAAGAAGGACGAAATATACAAGAAGGAAACCAAACTCATAGATTGAAAATAAACTGATAAACTGATAAACTAAAAATATGCATTTCATAGACTGTTGAAAAAGGTGTTCAACCGTTCACAATGCAAACAAAAACGTTTTCAAACACACCTACCTTTACCCACTGCCTCCAATTTGGTATGAAAGGTAATTATGTTAAACAAAATCTTTCGTAAACAAGTTCAACCCACATATTTACCAATATAATTGAATTTGATGTGACTGTCATATAAGTGAAAGATTTAGCTAACTTGAAACCAAGTTTATCCCCCAACATTTTGTACATATGATACTGAATGTAACAAGTCAGGAATATCACAGTTCTTATCCATTCATTTGGTGTGTTAGAGCTTTTGACTTTGACATTTGATTCTGGGCTTTCCTTTTTGAATTTTTCCTCGGAGTTCAGTATTTCTGTGTTTTTAACTTTTTCAAACATTTAAGAAATGGTTATTGTCTTGGTTTTGCTTTTTATCCCACCATTTTCTACATAAGATAATGCCTGCACCAAGTCAGGAATATGACAGTTGTTATCCATTCTTTTGATGTGTTTGAGCTTCTGATTTTGACATTTGATTCTTGACTTTCCTTTTTGAATTTTCCTCTGAGTTCAGTATATCAGGGATTTTACTTTTTCCAAACATTTATTTCTTATTTCTTGGTTTTGATTTTTAACCAGTTTTTTTAACTGTCAGTTGTATTTGTCTTTTGAACAGCAGTATAAGTTTGTCGTCTTTATTTGAAGAAATGTCCAAATTAATCAAATTTCACGCAGTGTTTGAACCGAATTCTTTGTAAAAGAGGATGGAAAATCTTGGTGTTTCAACATGTTACCCGGAAGATAGGAACACAGTGTCTCGTCAGATGTTAGCTTATGTTTAGCACAATAATTAAATCTAGAACCATTTGTCTTTGATCCACAACTGTTAGGATTAATTTGAACAACATTACTTCATGCTTGGATAACTAAGAATGGCAAAAATTGTCGTTGAAACCATTTAAGAGATTTTTACAACTGCTGTCTGCTGTTTGTCTTATTCGTTTCAAACGACATCATTAACTTATACACAAAATTTATAAAAACAAATGCTCAACTCCAAGATAAATTCAAAAAGAAGGAAGTTCAAAAAGTCTGACACAATCAAACGTTAACAACAGAGCGAGTTTGATATATTAAGGTGGTACCCAACACTTTCACTAAAATTAATTTAGCTCGTTTAACTTTCATAAAATTTTGACAAAGTATTTACTTTGACCCTGCGACAAAAAGATAAAAAAAATTAACAAACCATTTTGTCAGAAATATTACACTGGTTATATAACAATTTGACAAACCCTAATTTTGATCATTGAGAAGCTTAATATTCCCTTAACAACACTACGTAATTAAAACGTTAAGCTGATTTTACAGAGTGATCTCCCTGTAGTGTTAGGTACCACTTAATTATTGCTGTTATCTTTTTTTTTTTTGCAAATTTGGGAAATTGTCATAAAGAGATAAAGAAAGATGTGGTTTGAGTGCGAATGAGACAATTCTCCATCAAAGTCACAATATATAAAAGTAAAACCATTATAGGCCAAGCTACGGTCTTCAACACGGAGCTTTGGCTCACAACGGGCAGCAAGGTACAACGGGCCCCGATTAATTACTAGTGTAAAAACATTCAAACGGGAAAACCAACGGTCTAATATATATAAAAAACGAGAAACGAGAAACACTTATGAACCACATGAACAAACGACAACCACTGAACATCAGATTGCTGACTAAGGACAGATGCAAACAATCGCAACGGGTTTAAAAGATTATTTTGGTTATTATGTTTTTATTTATAGTTACTAAAATTCTAACTTTTATTTCCAAATCTAAAAAAATATGCTCAAATTCAATCCAAGTGATTTGCTTTTTATGTACTAGATGATTTATATTTCTGATTAGCAAAATGGCGCTATCTGTTGGACTGACAACTGTATTAATAACTCTAGATCAAACAATAGCATTCTCGTGCAGACGTAATATCTGCATGTTCAGTTACACGTCATCAAGCACGTAATTGGGAGTCTTTGTCAAATAAAGAAGCGTCTAACAAGTTCTGCACGTGCGCATACAGTTGTACCTGCTGCACACCTGCTAAATAAATGTGAAATCGTAGTTTAGGAAACATGTTTGTAAGAAGGAGTTTTGAGAGCTCTACTGATATTTGCCTTACTTTTAATATTGAAAATCTAAAATTATATTCATTTTGCTCTCTAATTCAATCACTTTTGTTAAAATATTAAGCTGCTTTTCTGGTTATTTGAACACTCTTTGTACATTGCAGCATTCATTTCATTGATTAGCAAGGTTCGATGATTACCAGCATTAATAGTTGTCCTTTGAAAATGTCGTAAAAGTTCTCCAAGTTTCTGCCCCTCAGGAGAATGTAGGCCGACTCTCTTCTTGATACACAATTATTGAAAACACTAAAAAAAATAACATATTTTTCTTTTTTTAAGATGATATCAAAAGATTTAGGGGTGGAATTGACAACCGAGGCGAATTCTCGTTCACAAAAGCACAACGAACCTCACGCTGTGGTTCAACTTTACTTAGCAAGTTTATCGTGTTTCGTCAACTCGCTGATTTTACTATAGTCCTGATTTATTGTAGCGAATTAAGTACATTAAAATTTACTTTTGCTTTCCAACTTCCCGTTTGGGTGAACGTTTGAGAGTTGACCACGCGTATAAAATCTATCCTAATACCTATAGGTAATTACTTTCTCATGCAATGATGAGCACCGTACTTCCAACCAAGGAGGTATTTTATATTTCAAAACATTAAAGGCATATGAAACAGCATGAGATTTATTAAGAAAACGACCAAGAATAAAGCCCGAGTTACAAGTCATTACACTACCGTTGCGGACCGTGTGACTTCTATGCTTTTCTAATAGGATCATGGGTGATTAGTGATCTTACGTCAATAGTTTAGATGGACTTAATTGAGTAATAATGATCAAACGTTTTATGGAAAGTTGCATCGGCACTTTTTACCTTTTGAAGTTTGACTATTGTCAAATATTGTTTATACCACCCGGGATGTTTAAGAGGATAGCTATTCATGGGAAGACAATAAATAGTTCTTATAATTTTGAATTTAATTTAGATATTTTCAAACATTGGTCAAGGTTCATTAATTTATATAAATTAACCCAATATTTACATATCTTATTATTTAGGAAGAATCACATCACATTACGCATCCTTAAATGCAACGAATCAGATAAAAAAAGTTAGACCCGGAAATACCCATAAAGCATTGTGTTAAGGAGATTTAAAACAGATAAAAAGTCATAAAATGGGAATATTATTATGAATTGAATTTCAACAACATGGATATAGTAAAAGAACCCATTCAGTACCATGCAGTTGACTATGTTATTTATTTTTAAATGTATTCTTATTTATTTTATTATGAAATGTTTTGTTTATTAAATGACAATAGGCTTTGCTCATTGTTGAAGGCCGTACGGTGACCTATAGTTGTTAATGTCTGTGTCATTTTGGTCTTTTGTGGATAGTTGTCTCATTGGCAATCATACCACATCTTCTTTTTTTATATATTCGTCATCGAATACTGAAATCCTTTATTCATGATGAAGTAAATAAGTCTAAAGTAATACAATACATTTGTTACTAGTACTCCACCTTGAAGAATAAAATAATTCCTTACTTTAAACATATGCAGGTGAACTTTTTATTACAGCTCATGAATATAATATGTATGGATATGGTAATATAATATAATAAAACATATAATAAACTGCTCTATTGATATATCTAAGATGGTAAGTATAAGTTGATTCTTAACTATCGACATCCAAATCAATCATTATGTTAGAAATACAAATTTTATTTCACAAATGATTTTATCGTCACGCCTAAGTAAAAATTCCTATGTGGACAAGTTGTGCCCCTGTTACTGCAAAATTGTATTTCAGTTTTGTGCTGTTGATAAAGGCTCGTTGTTTGTTTTTTAATTTCATATTTGTGTGGGATCTGCTTAAATCTTTGGTTAGTTGTTGATTTTACGTTTTTTATTTTTTTTGTTATTTTGTTTGATTTAAAAACATAGTAGTTTTGTTCTATTACTCTAATTTCAAATTTAATTTGCTTTTTAATGTCACCCCCGTATCAACCAAAGACACCAAAATAATGTCAGGAGTTCTGCTAAAAATAACGTGCTAATTATAGTCGACCAGTATACCTTCAGCAAGCAAGATTTAAAAGGTAAAAAGACTCAAGAAACAGAACTCTGCATCGGTCTTGTTCGTTCTTAGCTTTATTGAATTCAATAACTTTAGAAAAAGAGGGACAAAAGTTACTGGAGGAACAGGCAAACTCATAAATCGAAAATAAACTGACAGCGCCATGGCTAATAATGAAAACGACAAAAAGACAAATAATAATACACAGAAACAACATAGAATATTAATATTAATATTACTTTTACTGTTAAGTCTGTTTTCTGTGATATACATTTGACGTGACTGTGTACTTATGTATCCCGTCATACTTTGAACCACACAATTATTTCATTTATTATTATTACTTTTACTGTTACATCCGTTTTTGTTATATCTATTTTACGTGACTCTGTATTTATGTATCCCGTCATACTTTGAACGACAAAATTATTTTATGTCTACCTGTGCGAATTTTAAACGCGCAATTTTACACCAGAACGTAAAACCTTCCATCCTTTATGGGTGGATTTTACATAGATAAATAAAATCGTATAATATAAGCAGAATGAGGATTTTAAATTTACTTTTTGTGCTTCTTCGTTACATTTGTTGTTTTTATAGTGATTAAGATGATAACACAATGTTGACTGCTTTACCCCTATTTTTGACATTTGTACCTATTGTGTTTGTTTGTTTTTTTCACGCATC